>JAJEJO010004727.1:21640-210307 GCA_020662805.1 Glaucomys volans
TTTTCACCTTTCTTACCACAGTGCTTTACAAATAGTAGATGACAATAATTCATTTATTGACTTGTTTAGTAGTAAGACTTAGATAGAAGTCACTATTGCTTCTTACTGAGTGAAAAAAATTGCGTGGAACTCTCACTTTAAGAGAGTGCTCAGCAAATTCCATTTACTCCATATGTGAAAGTTCTGCTTTCCTGAGCCTGATTAGGTTATAAGTTGTAAGGGTAGGGCTCGTTTTTTGGGTAATTACAGCTTTAAATGCACCCAGAAGGCTATTACACATTGGCCATATCCAATGCATATAATAAATAATTAATTGAACAAATAAATAAATAAAAATTACAGCTCATAAAAGCTCCTCATTAACTTACCCAGCACTAGTCTAGCTCTGGCAATTAATTTCAAACTCTCTTGTTTCTCCTTTATTAAGTAAGCTGAAATGAAATAGAAATGATATAATTGTTTTTGCTTTCTCATTTGGAGAAATACTCATGGAGGTTCAGTTCTCAGAGCGCACAGAAAATGAGATTAGATGATCCCTATTTGATACACAAATAACACTAGATTCTGAACAATAATAGAACCACACTTATTCCAGTGACTATTTCTACCTAGTCCAGTGCAGAGGATGGCATCAATTTAGAAAAATAAAAATATTATTATTTCATTATAGGATCTTTCTAGGGGAATAATTGGGATTCACTTCTTTTTTTACAACCACGGCTTGTGAAGCTTCCTAGCATTATGCCTTTCTCCTCTTTTTTTGTGAGAAGAAATGCATATGCACATGCTTGCTTTGGTTCATATCTTAGAACTTGCATGTTCCATCCCCAGATTCCTGGTGTTATATGACAAAAGGACGAAACCCACGCATGAAGTTACCAGTACGTTTTTCAGGAAAAGATTTGAAAAATGATTCTTTTTTATAAAGGTCAACTGATGTAATCTTCAGACAATGGACATGAGGTGGTTTTGCTTGAGGGAATTTTGCAAATCTTCAGGTACGCTGTGGTGGCAGGGGGCAGTGTCTGGCAGGGGCAGTTTTCCTCAGTATTAGTTTGATAAGTTCCCCCACAGGAAGCTGTGAGAACGAACTCAGGCAGAATGTGTTCTCTACCCCAGCTCTGACTCTGTTGATAGATCATTAATTATTATGCAGGAATACCTCGTTCAAGCACATTGTTTTGAGTTCCTGAGAGCTTCAAATACAATTCAATGATTATTATTTTTCTAATACAAAAATCAGCAGAGTGAATAATGGCTCACATAATTCATCTGGAGGGATCTTGACTTGATTAAAATGAATCACGCGGGCTTATATAAATGTCTTGCACACAATTTCATTTTGAATTAAAGAAAACTGGACTATAAGTCAGGGGAGCCGATCAAGGCTAGAGTCTTCTCCGGTAAGCTTTGTGACCTTGGCATGATGCTTTCTGATCCCACTTTCCCTTTTTGTATAATAAAAGAATTGGACAACTCAAGGTCCTTCATAACTTCCAATTTCAATCTAACTCCTAAGTTCATAATTGAGATGACATTTCTCTTTTAGAAGACTTGTTTTGTCTCATTATCCTTGGGAAGAAAATGGGATATACTTTTATCTTTTATCTGTCAGAAGTTTTAAAAGAATCCTGTTTCCCTCTCCTGAAGTCCTATCATAATCTAGGCCACACTGTGGCTGGAGAATAACATTGTCAGTTAGGGAATCACAAATGGTCACACTTGTGTATATATACCACAGTTTCTTTATCCATTCATCTACTGAAGGGCATCTAGGTTGATTCCATAATCTAGCTATTGTGAATTGAGCAGCTATGAACATTGATGTGGCTGCATCACTGTAGCAATCTGATTTTAAGTCCTTTGGGTATAGGCCAAGGAGTGGGATAGCGGGGTCAAATGGTGGATCCATTCCAAGTTTTCTAAGGAATCTCCACATTGCTTTCCAGAGTGGCTGCACCAACTTGCACTCCCACCAGCAATGGATGAGTGTACCTTTTTCCCCACATCCTCACCAACACCTGTTGTTCCAATCCCAAAAATCCAAAGGCCAAATGGTCTCTCTGATAAATGAATGATGATGCATAATGCGGGGGGGAAGGGTGGCAAGAATGGAGGAAGGATAGATAGCATAGAGGGAAGGGAGGGGTGGGGGCGGGGTGGGGGGTAAAAATAATAACAGAATGTGTGACAGATACCATTGCCCTGTGTACATGTATGAACGCACAGATGGTGTGACTCTACTTTGTGTACAACCAGTGAAACAATAGCTGTACTCCATTTGTGTTCAATGAATCAATAAGTAAATAAAAAAAAAAAAAAAAAAACCCAGATGGTCACACTTACCCTCTGTTAGGTGGTTCTCTAAAGAAGTAACTTTGTCTCAAAATTGGAAAAATATGTAAGGTTTGTTGGAACATAGCAAGTTCATACACATACTCTGGAACTCAGTGAAGGAGGCCCTTAGGGCTGAGCCATTTTGTGAATGGAAGAATTTTCTGGTATCTGGAATGGCTATGAACATAGCTCTCCCTGGTGGGGACTGAGGGAGCCACTGTGACATCCTTTCTCCTCATGGTTGACAGTTGCAAGAGTGCAGAGGAACAATCAGTTTCTTGGTTATCCTTCAAGGCGAGCAAGGTCAGTTTTAAACAGCTTGCTGACAGGGAGCCTCATATTTTACTCCAGTATCCTGACCTCACAAATCTGGAGGTTGGTACTCAAGTCAATGAGTCCTTTTCAGCCTGATTCCCCACAGCACGTCTCTCCTCTTACAAACAATGCCTCATCGTGGTTCTGCCAACACACACAGACTTTTAAGGATCAGAACTGCAAATTGGTCAGTACAGCCTTAATTCAACTACTCTACCATATCTGCTTTCATAGGGGTGGTTTTTTTCAGACCCAAATTAAGCACCCACAAAAGAAAAGCTGTCCTTAAAAGTTTGTTCCTCAGTATTAAACCACAGATTTGACTTTGAGTTTCATCAAACAATTGTCTAGGAGAGGGTAAGATTACACAGCCATTTGCTTATTAGCATTTCATTTAGAACATTACCATATCAAATTGAGTTTATTCTCCTCAGGGTATAAATGTTTAAATTTTCCAAACTCCCATTATGTTTCTTGCCCCCATTTTGTTCTTCACATGAAAACAACAAATATGATCTGCAGAAGTGTCTGTTAATCTCACTTAGAGCGAGGGGCAGCCTGAAGATGAATGGTTCTTGAGATGACAGATAAACCCTGAGAAAGAAAATATTTCCCAAACAAGGTCATTTTAGCTTCTATTTTCTTAAGTGACAAAGATGTTCCCAACTAAAATTACATCCAGCATCTTATTTCCAGTAAATGAGCTAAATAATGGTACTCTTTGAAATAGATTTTTGTTAATGTGCCAAAAGTTCTTTGAAAATATTTGCCATTGGGGCAGAACCCTTTTTGGGTGTGCTACCTGTTGATTCTAATTTACTCTGTGTATATTATTGAGATCTCTATGTCACCAGCAGGAAACTAGACATCCATTGAAGCAATCCTGAGAATGGAATTAAAAGATCTGGTTTCCACTTTTGCTTCTGCTTCTAGAACAATAAACCAACAGTAGTATAAAGAATTGCATTTATAGTATTGTGTCGATGGATGGGACTTTGCATTGCTCAATTCAGAAAGATTCTTCAATGGTTCAAGTTTTCTGAAGTCAAGTAGGGTTCAGAACTTGTACTAGAAGGAAGAGGGTAAGCAAATCGCTCGTCCAGTTGTTTCACCTGGAGTGACATCTATTCTCTTATGATTCAGTCCTGCATCAATAGTGCTAAGAAGCAACTAAAAGTTGGAAATTTATGAAGATGATGCTTTATAACCTGAAGCATTGTGCAAATTTTTGGATCCATGAAGCATTTGTGACAGTTCACATCTAATCCTGTGAGTGGCTTCCCAATTTCCTTTTTGTATGCAACCATGTAATAAGTAGAATCATGTAATAAGTGGTGGCCTATGGGACAATCATTAATATAACATTGTCAGTATTTGGCTTCTCTCTCTCTCTCTCTCTCTCTCTCTCTCTCTCACACACACACACACACACACACACACACACACACACATCATACATTTGTAGAGAAAGAGAGAGAGAGAGAGAGTTATTATGCTGGACTGAACTACATGCTAATAGGTTGGGAGAGAATTGCCAACACCTGTGAGTAGAGCTTTGCTCTTGCTTATTCAAGTCATTAATCCACTAGAGAATCTGTATTTACTGAACTCAGATGGATGACCACACGGGATAAAGAATTTGAATGTGTTCTTGACCTTGACCATAATTATACCATGACATCTAAGAAAAAAAATATAACTCAATCATAGGTCGTTTATGTGATGGCCTCATTTCCCTCCATGATTTCAGAATGATTAGGAAGTATTTCTTAAATTGCACTTTTTCTATCAGCTATCTTTGAGGACTTCTTCAGTGTAACTTTATGGATAAAATCTAAGGTATTCATTGTGGCACCTCAAACCCTTCCTTCTCAGGCCTCAGACTACCTCCATAATGGTATTTCTTTTCTCTGGCCCTCCACACATTATTTTTTCATATGAAGTTTTCTGTTGTACCTTGGCTGCTGCATTTCTAGTCTCCTTATATATGGATTTGGGATTCCTATACCCTGTCAAGCCATTTCACATGTTCTCTTGCTACGTTTTGTTCATTTTCTAGAACTCAATTCCTTCAGGAAAACTTCCTTAATCTTCCACCACAGTCAAATCCATGTGAGATTTCTGTTCCTCCTGTGTATCCCTTGTCCACTGAATCATCACTACCTGCTGCACTGTAAGCTCCTTGTGCACAGGAATTTTGTCTTGTACTTATCAGTCTATTGTCTTAG
This sequence comes from Glaucomys volans, assembly GCA_020662805.1. NCBI lineage: Eukaryota > Metazoa > Chordata > Mammalia > Rodentia > Sciuridae > Glaucomys > Glaucomys volans. Next base: position 26,521 of record JAJEJO010004727.1, read on the forward strand.
CTCTGTCTGATTCACCATAGACCTTAGTTAGTGTTTGTTGAATGAGTAAATTGGGTAAACCCAGAGACAGGAGGTGAGGGACCCTTTAGGAAAGGTACCTTCAAAGCTGGCCAGCCCATTGAACCCAGAATGGATGATACCTCTGTCTTTGAATAGAAGATCATTGTTTGCTTTGTGTTGCCTGGATGTTTAATGAAATTTCTTTAAAGTTCCAGCCTCCCTAAACTGCAGTAAGAGGAACAGAGGAGAAGTGTTTTTTTGTGTTTTAGATTTGAGTAAAGAAAGGGTATACCATCCCTCCCTGGGATAGCAAGACCTGAAATGATAGAATCCGAAGAGGAAAGAAGACTTCCAGGGAGAGGGAAAGAACTGCTGGGTTGGTTATTTTTCCCTGGAGCCCCAAGGTTTGTGATTTCTTCGAGTAAGGGAAATTCCTTTTTTTTTTTTTTTTCTTATTACAGAAACTTCTCATCTCCTCTTTTAGCCACATTCTCCTCTTTGCTTTTGTGTTGTCCTGTAGGTCCCGATGAATTCCTGTGAGTTACTACAACCTCTCTGCCTTCCCACCATGCTGTGGTTGGGAGCTTGTCCTGGGCAGCAGCCACCTGAATAGGGCATTTACCCTTACAGATGCTGAGTGTTCATGGCTGATAAAGCATAATGTACCATGCTTCACAGGGGCAGGTTTCACTGCAAAACTTAGTGGCCTGATATTGCTATCATTTATCATCTCTTGTGTTTCCATGAGAGATGGGTTTTCCTTGTTCGGCTGGCCTTTACTCTGCAGGTCTTCCTTGAGGTTTCTGATGTGGTTGTGGTGAGATGGTGGCCACTTACTCATCTGCAGGCTAGAGGAATTATCTGCGTGCTTGTCTCAAATGTTGGGATGACTGGGCTGTCCTGTTTCTTTATGTAGTTTTAGGGCTTTTCCTCCTATACATGGTCTCTCTTTCTGGCAACTAGACCCACAGGAGCTGACTTCTTAGATGGTAGCTCAGAGGTCCCCAAACCCAGAATCAGATGCTGCCAGTCCTCTCAAAATCTGGGACCAGAATGGTCACTATGTCACTCCTGCTGCACACTTTTGTTAATGAGAGTCACAGGGTCGGCTAAGTCCATATGAGAGGTGGCTGTACAGTCATGTACACCAGGAGGTATGGCTCACTGGTGTCATCTTTTAAGACTAGGTAACTAACTACCACAGGACAATTGCACTTTGACAAACAAATAGGTTTAAGCATCGAGACTATGTGTTCCCTCTTTATTAAAAAAACTCTCCTCCCTTCAGCTACTTCTTCAAATTCTCTTTCACTCATCACTCTCTCCATCCTTCTACTTTATTACTTTGTTTCTATTATTTTCATTGGTTCCTCTCCTTTTTCTTCTCTCTCAAATAAGGAGTAAGACTTGATGCCTTGTCACTCCTTCGTGTTAATCTTCCATTCTTTCCCTCATAGATTTCTACTTTCGCTCTTTACCAGGTCCCTCTCCCACCTCTCTCCTGTGTCCTAAGCTCCAGGCATTTTGAGCTCAACACCTTCTTGAGTAGAAGGGGCATCTTCACATCCTTCTCTGTTGCACATGGTCCTTTTGATGGAAAAACATGTTTCTAAAATTCCAGCATTTTCCCTTCCACTCCTGGAATAAGCTCTAAGAACATTTTTCCTGGCTTAGGATGAAGTCTCCTTTGGCTCTCTCTGCATTATTTATTTCTTTATTTATTTCGAGTGGGTATCGGGGATTGAACTCAGGGATACTCAACCACTGAGCCACATCCCCAGCCTTATTTTGTGTTTTATTTAGAGATAGGGTCTCACTGAGCTGCTTAGTGCCTCACTGTTGCTGAGGCTGGCTTTGAACTCATGACCCTCCTGCCTCAGCCTTCTGAGCAGCTAGAATTACAGGCATGTGCCACTGTGCCCAGCTTCCCTCTGCATTTTTGATTCATTTCTCTTCTACCCTTCCATAGTATGTTTCAGATAGAATTGATTTCATTGTTTTATAAATCCTTCAGAGTGTCTGTCTTATTCATCTCTGTGTCTTCGCATATCAGGGTACTAAGGTGTCTCAAACATTGGTGTCACAATCATGCTGAATTGGCTGGCTGAATTATTTCATTCTTATTTTCTGTTCTCAACTAGTACCTCTGTATAGGTGACTGTCACATATTTTTCTATAATCCTTCAGCTATGGAATCTCATTTCTTGCTGCATATTAGAATTTATGCTGAGTGTTCTGCTGTCATCTCCAAAATAGCATATTCTCTTTCCCTCTCAAATTTCCTCCTCTCTTTCAGTGAAACTTCCATTATTCCAGATCAAGACTCACCTTTGTTCCTTTCATCCATCTGTACTGTCAGTCTTAGAGTTTGGTCGTTTGTTTCTTTTGCTCTCATATTTATTTTTGCAGGGACATTCTTACTGCCACCATTCTAGGCCAGACCTTCTTCTGATGCCTGACTGATTGCCTTGCTTCTAACTTATCCCCCATGTCTGTTTCTCTCTCTAATCCTAACCTCTCTCATTGTCAGAATAATCTTCTTAAAATGATTCTTTCACAGTGTTGCTCTGGTGCCTCTAGACATGCTAACATCAAATCAAATCTACTCTTCCACCTGGTTCTCACTGCCTTTCCTGCTCTGACATCCACTCTACCAATCTTCTTCTGCTTTCTGCTCATAAGTACCACCCACCCACATCTGGAATTATCTCTTTTCTCTACTGATTCTGACTCAAATAAGAACTTGCTCGATCCCAACTGCAAGTTCCCTCTGTCTGGAAGTTTCACTTGACTCCTCCCTTTCTCCCATATCTCTATCCTTTCCATTCCTCCCAGAATGTTCAAGGTCTAATCCTCTATCAGTTTTATTTTGACTTATTCCTGATTTCTCAAGAGCAAGGTTGAAAGGCAGTTGTTTTGTTTGTTTATTTGTTTAGTGGTTCTGGAGATTGAATTTCTATGCTAGGCAAACACTCTTTCACTGAGTTAGATCCCTCTACTCTTATTTCTCGGAGACTTGAGATGTATTGCATCAGAATCATTTTTACCAGTTGTATTTGTCTTAACATATATGCTTCTAGAGATTAGAAACTGTGACTTCTCATAGTGTAACAATGTCCAGCACAATGCTGAACACATAATGCTAGTGGGTAAATAATATAAAATGGTAGCATATTTAGATTATCATGTACAGGCCAGTGGGATATTTTCTCAAGATAACTACAGGAAACAAGGAAAAAGATGTCTTCTCAATGTCTCTAATTCCTAGATGAGATATATCCTATTTTGGTCCTATAGAGCAGAACTAGATATTGAAAAATAAAAAAAAATTAGGATTATTTTTACATTGCTAATTAACATAATTGGTACAACAATTTTATGTTACTACTAATAATTAGTAATTAGTATTGGTAATCTGTATGCTATTTAGCTTCTTAGAAGACATACTTATTCATAATTTTATAGGTTCTTCTAGAATTGCAATGCTTTTTCTTGCTTAAGGTATGAATGTGTAAAGATGGGGAAGGTGGAGTAGTAGGGTGGGGGTTTAGATTAACAAAACTACTTAATAGTGGATTATTTTGCATTGGTCTCAACGAGGCCTATTTCTTGAAGTATTGAGATATATACCTAGTAATCTAATTTACTAAGAAATGGGCTTAATTTTTCTGGAAAATAGGTTTCCTTTTCTAACATTTCAGCAGTAAAGAGAATTATAAATATACAATAAGTAAACAAGAATGTTACTCAGCCCTCAGGAGCTGGCTATTGCAAAGGACTAAAGAGCTTATACTTGCACCTCAAGTCAAATGGCAGAAGAATGTCAAACTTCTCTTCCAGAAGCCAGTTTGTATGGTTTACGAGTTTTTCTGTAATTAGAATGCAGATGATGATACAAAATTTCAGAGAAAAACAGCAAAAGTGAAAACAGGAGGAAAAAAATTGGAAACAAAAATTGCATTAACAAAAAAAAAAAAAGGAGTGAAAACTTTTGCGGAAATATGAATGCTTATTTTTAAGATTATATCGCCACCTAGTAAATCATCCCAGAAATACATCCACAGAAGTGACAGGCCCAGCCTGGTGCTGAGCTCCATCCTTGGTTAGCAATTCCTGCTGGCATCTTTGTAAACATCTGCACAGACAACAGGACAACCATGCTACCTGCAAAAGCTGTTTGAGTTCTTAATATTCTGTCTTAGATCACATTCCGTTCATCTAGGGTTATGTGGTGCAGAGGCCAACAGCACAAACTTTAAATGAAAATGTGGTAAGAATTTCAATCAATCACTCCTTGTTATCTATTCTTGGAAAATTTGTTAAAGCCATGCATATTACCACTTGCCTGTCCTAAATAATTTATCTGGTCTCTTTGTTAGTGACAATATTTTTCATTTTCTTTTACTTGTGTCTAGAAACAGAAACAGTGTGAAATATTGAAATCATAGTATTCAAAACACTAAACAAAAGACCCTATTTTTGTTTTAAATCCACATCCTTAGTTTTCGGTTATTTTAAATAATCCCTCATTTTTTCTGCAGTGGTTGTTTGCACTGAATGCTTGATCATACACCCTGTTTTGTTTTTTTAATAAACAGCTTGTTAGTTTAATAAAATATTGCACAGGGCTTTAAAGCTCTGGTGTCTACAAATGATTGCCAGAGCAGCATCCTAGCTCTGCCTCTGGCCAGCCCTAATTTTTTTATCTATGAGATAAGAATAACAGTAGTTAGACATAACTAGACTTCTATAAGAACTATATTAAATAGTAAGTGATCAGCATTAACTGTAATTTTAATAACAAAAATAAAAGATTAAAAATTGTAAAAATAAAGGATTGAAACTGATTTCATCTTGCCATTCACAACAGATCAAAATGTTTTAATCAAAACAGATTCAGAGAGAAGAGACATGTATGCTGAGACCAGGAAACCATCCACTGTTAAATTTAAGTTGTTAAATTTTAAAAAATTATTAAGTTTTAATAACACTAAAATGATTAAATTCAAGTGTTCAAAAAACTTGCAAATGTACCTACATTCTTTTTTCTATACTATCTTCCTTCTTTTTAGAAATTGTTTTAGTCAGCTTTTATACTGCTGTGACTAAATGATCTGAGCAGCACGATTATTGATGAGGAAAGATTTATTTGAGGGCTCATGGTTTCAGAAGTCTTAGTCACAGAAGGTCAGCTCCATTCCAAGGGGCTGGAGGTGAGGCAGAATATCATGGCAGAAGAGCATGGCAGAGGGAAGCAGCTTCCATCATCAGGAAGCAGAGAGAGAGAGTCCACTCTCCAGATACAGAATATATATACCCCAAAGTCACGTCCCAATTCTAATCTTCTCCAGCCACACCCTACCACTTCAATTAATCAGGGATTAACTCACTGATCGGGTTAAGACTCCTACAACCCAATCATTTCTCCTCTGAACCTTCCTGTATTGTCTCACATGTGAGCTTTTGAGGGACATCTCATAACCAAACCATAACAGAAACCTATCCTCCTATCTCCATTTTATTTTAAGGGCCTCTTAGAATATATTTTGCTGAAGGTCTATTTTGACAGAAGAATTTAGGTGAGAAAATGGCAGAGGGGAGTTTTTTTTTTTTTAATGGAAGATTTTCCCATGGGGACTGTCAATCATAAACCTCACTTTTCTTTCATCTAGATATGGCAGAGTCTACTACTTGTCCCTTTATAGCTGTTTTTCTTTTTTCATTAAGGTAGTAGAACTTCATGCTTGGTAACAGTCGTCCAGCTCAATAGAGCCTAGTTTCCTCCTCAAGTCAATGTCACCTTGGACATGTGATGTCTTTAACTTCTGGGTCAAGCCTTTGTGAAGAATATCCATGACCTTTTCCCCTTGCTTTTTATCTCTTTCTACTGACTAGGGTATGAATTTAATGGTGGAACTGGAGCAGCCATTGTGAACCAAGAAAAGAAGCTAATTTGAAAGAGGAGCAAAACAATAAGATAAGAGGAGCCTGACTTCCTAGCAAGTCAATTTCTCATAGTTGTCGTGAAATTCCTAAGCTGCCTGTACATCAGGGGGAGGCCAATTTCTGGCCTATTTCAGCTTGTACACTTTTGAGTCTCTTTTTTACAGTTGCATAAACTGTATTATCTAATATTAATAATCTCAGAGTAAGAAGCCCTAGAATTATGATAAAATCATACATTATAAGTATGGAAATAGGACACTGCAAAGATATGACTTCTCCAAACAAGTCATTTAAGATATTGAAATAGAAGACAATTTCATGTATATTTAATTTTTTCTCTTTTTAATAGCTGATTGGAGAATTCTATTGGGTGGAGATAGAAAGGGGGGATCCTTTCTACTTAAAAAGATGCTGATCCATTGTTCCATTCTTCACAGCATCTTTTTAAGTAGAAAGGATCCCCTCTTTCTATCTCCACCCAATAGAATTCTCCAATCAGAAAAGAGGGGGAAGTAGAGGGGCTGGCTGTGAGCCCTGAGTGGTGGAGACCCTGGAAAAGGCCATAGTTGGTGGACAGAGCAAAGGATGCATTCAGGGAGGAGATAAAAATGTAATGGGAACTTGTTAAAAGATTTGCTACCTGGATCACAATATAAATCCTATTTTCTCTCTCTTCTAATAACAGCTAACCACTATTGAATACTTCCTATATGGCAGACATTGTCCCATGGGCTTTACATCCACAGCACATGTAATCCTCACAGAAACTCTCTGAGGCAGGTGCTGTTATTATTTCTGTTTTCCATATATAAGCTGAAGCATAGAAGTTAAATTACTTGGCAAAAGTCAAACCTTCTAGTAAAGTTTGTCATTTGAACTTAAGCATTTTGTTTTAACTGATACATTTTAATGTCCTTGTAAAATGCTTACTAAATTCTCAGCTGCTGATTATTGTGTTCGGACAAGTGGGATTTGATTACACAGGAGCTTGAGAAAGAGGACATAACTGGACACACGGTTAATTTAGTTAATCAATACACATTACCATACCGAAGGCTTCTCAGTAAATAAATCTACTTAACTCTGTTTAATTCAGAATTTCCCAAGTGTACTTGATCACAGAACTCATGTATTGGGATCTGTTTGTTAGTATCCCAAGAGCCTACTGTTTTACCAACCACATTTTTCAAAATTCTAGGGAAGGAAAATATATTGACCTGGAAGTCAGAAGTCTCACAATATGGTCCTGATTTTTGGCAATCATTTGTTTTTGTGACTTTCGGCAAGTCACTACAGATATCTTGAGTTTTAGAGTCCTGATCCAGCAAAACATTAGCCTTAAACTTGATAAAGAAATGACCAATGACATGTGAGCTCAAGAATCACTTTTGTACTTAGAGAAATTGAAAGCAGAGATAAAGAGGAAAAAAACAATCCAGGAAATTAAGTGCAGGTCCAGGTAGAAAGGGCAGAAGTAGTACCAGGAAAATTCTATAATGAAAGACTTTCCCTTGAGGAGCTGAATCCGCATCCCTTGCCTTATTTCTCTTTATCTGAAAGAGCAGGATAGAAGTTAAGGTACAATGAATTTCTCACTTCTGGATAGTATAATACTAACCCTTCTATTTTCATAATCCAATCATCATGATGCTGTGATTGGAAGTATTTTAAGTTGTCAGATGAATGCTTATTTATATAGATATAATTTCCACTCTTTCTATAATGCGATAATTTCCACAATATGACTCTCATTATGTGGTCTGTCTTATAGATATGGCTATTATATATGTGAGGTCCTTTTCAATGCACTCTTTTCTATACCTGGTCCAAGTAAGGACTCACCTTTGGCTGTTACAACAACATTTTGAGATCATTTAGATCATTCTTGACCTCAATTTCTCACTGTCAATAGGGTTGTCTTTTCTTAATTGTGCATTTTGGGTGCATGGTATCTAATGGGAGGCAAGAGGAGCCGGTGCAGGGAAAAGAGGGGTGAAGGTAGAGAGCAAGGGCAGAGGAAACAATTCAAGCAGCTCTGCTTCCCCAAACAGTTCTGCTTCAGCAAATGGTTCATTTAATCCTTGCTACAATCTTGTGAGGTTGGAATCACTAATCCTATTTTACTTTGAAGAGAGGAACACTCACAAAGTAAATAACATTTCTAACATTGTGGAGCCACCAAGATAATAGAGATAGAATTTGAGTCTAAGCTTTTAAGACTCAAAAATCTCTCTTTTACTAACAGGTCTGATTAATGCCATATTGCACTAAGGTAGAAAGTAAATGGGATCAAGATATTTGGGGAATGGCAATTATGGTTTCCTGATTTGTAAATCCAGTGTTCCAGCTCTATTACATTTGAACTGCCTTCTTTGGATGAGAAGAAACTGTCCTACACATTTTGGTTGTGGCCATCAACATTAGTCATCTCCTGAAAGGCCATACACTTAATTAATTTGGCGCTTGGCCCTCCTCATATATTGTTTTCTTGGAAATAATTGAAAATCTTGCATAATTTTTGACTACCCTGTATGGACTACACATCATGGATTATTATGGACCTTAAAATTAATCTCAGTTAAATGTCTTGCTCTTTAGAATATATTAAACTAAACTAAACAGAATGGGCTCAAGTAGATGTTCAGCCAAGAATTTCTAATAAGCTATATTCTAAAAGCCCTGGAGGCCCTGAATTTTTTGGTTATAATATTTAGAATTACTTTGATAATGTGTTACAAAGTAAGGATTGAGAAAAAGGGAAGAAAAGGGCTTCTATAGTGTTGGAGGTGGTTGGAAGTACAATGAGTGGTAAGAACCAGTTCCATGTCCTAATGGTACTACAAAGAGGAATTCTCCAACAGCAACCTTCTACATGGGAAAATGACTATGCTTATTCCACTCTGATCTGTATGTTTGATCTTTCCAGCTCACTGGAAAAGTAGTCTCTTAATAAAATCCCCAGTAATGCCAACATAATGAAAATAAGGAATGCAAGTAGGCAAGTGATATGTAAGGGTTAACTTCTTGCCTTTAAATTTTCTAATAAACTCGGTAACAGGCTGTTAAAAGTTTATGAGCTTGATGTTGGTTAATCATCCTTACTGTTTCTGTTCTGGACTATAGTAAAGGCACACAAACCAAATCAACCAGCACATGAGCCCTTTTACACGAATCTCTTTAAAATCATTTACTTAGCTTATTCACTCCCACATTTTTGAGTTCTCTGAATTATAAATTTCTCCAAATGAATGAGTACCCCCAACTTGTTTGCCAAAATATAAAGATGAAAAGAAAAATGAGCTCTCTTACAATACCCTCTGGGACTAATTACCCCGATTTGACTAGACTGGTTGTTAGATCTGAATTATAGTCATGAATAAGTTAGATCTTAATTAAAGTCATGTATGGGGTCCAAGAGGCAATGTCATACAGGCAAAAAAGCTGTTTTGTAATAAGTGGAAATTAGTATTATAGTGCTTTGTGAGAAATTGGCTTCTGGTTAGAAACCTATCTGCTGAGAAATTCCAGGCTTGAAAATTAAACCGTCTTCTTTCTTTATATATGATTCAGTTTGGAACCATATTAATTGTTAGGCTGCCAGTAATACAAATAAAATAATAACATATTTTCAAAATTAGCTTATCTTTATTCTGTTTTACCTACATAATTATGGCAGCTTTTATTTCATGTTTTAAACTTTCTTTATGGTTCCCTACACAGGTGAGAAACAATGAAGCAAGAAGCATTTTGGACAGATTAGATAATACAAGAGAATTTTCTGGTAATATAAACATTAGGAAAGAGTTCTGTGATAGATATTAGAATATTCTTCTCTAGAAACTTTTAAATTTAAAAAAGGCCTTCATTCTGAAGGTCAGAGGATGAACTATATCTGTGCTTCTGGCCTCAACCTTTCCACTGAGCAATGGAAATGCTCTACGTTTGTCACAAGCCACCTGAAGGAAGTGAGGCATTGAATGCACACTCAACATCAATAGTCACTACCTTGTTAGGATGGAGTTGAGTAGTCACAGGGCATCTATGCCAGAAAGGAATCCAAGCTGATTCCTGGTTTCTAGATAACCTAATAGTAGGAAGGAGATGGTGAGGGACTCTGTAAGAATAGCCAGATGATGAGCTATGTGGGAAAAGATTCCAGAGGGGGACATCGTTCCAAGAGTCTGCACTAGGTCAGAGTTCCTAATCACTTCCTCAGTGGAGGCAAAGAATGAATGTTCTCATGTGAATAGGACCTATGGAGTTTACAAATCTTCTTATGTCCACAGTGAGTGATGAACGGCTAGAGGTAACTTTCCATTTCATACCTGGAGCAATTGAGACATACAAATTCAGTGACTTGTGCAAGGTCACAGAGCTGGAAAATAGTGGGGCTAGGGCTTAAATATAAGTCTTCTGACTCTGAGGTTAGTGTTTTCCATACATATATCACCGTTTATTTAAAGGGCTCAGAATCCTATTTTTTGGAGAGGTGAGATAAAAAAGGAAGCACAATTATCTTTCTTAAGGAGGGTTCTCAAATTTGGTACAGTAGGACTTTCAGTTGTTGGTCTGGAGAGTTAAGGCCTCAATTTCAACTATCTGATCTACAAGGCCCAGCATACTGATAGTACCTTTTATCGTAACTACTAATATATACTTGTATAGATTGGGTCACACACTCTGAAATTCTCTTTCAATCTATTGGCTCATAGATACGTGTACTAGTGTGGTCAGACAGGACCCTAAATATCATTTAAAACAGTGCTTTTATTTGCATATGAGAAAACTGTAGCCTAAAGACCTTAAGCCAAGATACACATTACATACAGGAAGATCTATGGGAAATGTTTTGAATGTAAAGGACATTCCAAAAATGTTAACAGCCCCCAAAGAACTCACCAATGTTCCTTAACAAGGATTGAGAAGATAATTAGAAGTTTCTTCACATACCAACATTGTGTTTGTACAAAGGGATGTTAGTTATCTCCATGACATATTCATGAAATGCTATGCAATCTGTTAAGTAGTAATAGATATAAATGATCTGAGGTCTGAGAATATTTAATTCACAAAAATGACACAATTGTTTAGTTAGCAGATTTCTTAATTTTCATAGCATTTTCTTTAAAACTTAGTAGTCTGAAAGAGTACAGTAATTTGGAGATGAATCTTCATTCCCATATAAATCATTTGTATATGTGCAAAAGAGAAACAGTGAATTTAAAATCTATGTCATACTTTCCATAGCCTTTCTATGAATCCTTCCCATCTTTGAGTTTGACTTATAGCATATTTGTTTCTTATCCTGCTCTTTCCAGGATAATATTATGTTAATAATATGAATGTTTCTAACACACTAAATAACTTATGTGTGCAGTATAACTGTACTGTCCTCAGTAGTTAGAATATATAATAAGAGCATAAGGTGAGAATTATACAGAGTCAAGTTGCTCTTGAAATGTCCTGTAAAATGGAGCACAAAGCAACCTGAATAAGTCTTACATAGCTTCTTTTCTTTTAGTATCTTGGAGAGAGCACCAGATGAAGCTTCTGGTTTGTTTTTAGAGGCCATATGATACAAACAAACAAACAGACAAACAAACAAAAGCATAGCAACTTTGACCACTAGAATTAAAATCAGTGCAGGGTAATTGCATGACATGGGCAACATGGAACTGAGTCCAACTAAGGGAAGAGTGAGCTCCTCCTCACATCTCATGATCATACTGGGCTACTTTCCAAATGATTGACTGAAATTGTGATAGAATTCACTGGTTTTTCCTAATAGTTTTCTTTTTCCTTTTTCCCTTTCTGTTTTAAAGTGAACAGAACATAGCCAAGTTAAATGAGTAAATATATAAATCAGCTTATGTGTCCATTTTTAGGTCCTTCATCCCTTTGTGTTAACAAGTACTATAGGGGGCGGAGAAAGAAAGAGAATGAGACAAACATCTATAACCTAGGTATATGTATAAATGTGCAAATTGTATGATTCTACTTTGTGTACAACCAGAAAAATGATAGTTGTACTCCAGTTGTGTACAATGAACTAAAATTAAAAAAAAACAAGTATTAAGTATAAAATAAATAAGAATTCTGGCTCTGTGTGTCTGTGTGATATTTGGTGGCAACAGGGAGTAACTTGGCTATGAATTCACAGACTATCATAGTTGATTTTAAAAAAGTTTTGGCATCCTGAATGTTCAGTAGCTTTATCCCAAGACATAGTTACTTTCCTTGTAGGTGGTTCCTTGAATGAAATTAGCTCAAAAATTGCAGGGAGGATTAATACATGTCATAATAGATATGACTGAGAGCTTTTAGTGTTTGAAGACTCTTCTCATCAACTGTGTACTTGTCCACCAAGACTCTAGCTTGACAATGGGCTGTATATACTGGATGCAGTAAGTTTGGGCAAAGTCTACTTGCGAGTTGGGTAGAAGGGATCCTAAGAGAGAGGTTTGTGCATAGGAAGAAGCTAAGTCTGCTAAGCTGAAGGTGATTTCCTTTTCTTGCATCCAAAACTCAAAAAGGTCTAAAAGCAGAGGCTTCTGTTTTTTCTGCAAAAACAATCCTTGGTGCAACCTTAAGTAAACTGAAGCATTTTTCCTCAGAGTCTTTATTTGACCCTCTAGAATATTTATATGGTTTGTTGGAGTGTGGGATTGCAGGAACTGCCCCACAAACTAGGGATTTCATACAATGCGTGGAATGGACAATATGCTGCTACCTATTTAAAAACCAGAAAATCTGAATTCTGAAGCACATTTGACTTTCATTAAAGGGATTGTAGACTTCTCATATTTTGCTATGTACATTTTCCCCATTTTTCTACTAACCTAATTTGCTTTAGGCCTTAGGTTTGCAGTTTTAGACCTGCTTACTATATTATCTCTGATGTGAGCTCTCCATTTAGGCTGAAATATATGATTATTGAGGTTGTTTATCTTTCTGATTTCTCCTCCGATCATAAAATCTCTAAGTAGAAAGGTTTTTTATTAAAGGAAAATTTGGGTTATTTTTGGCCTCCTTTGGCACTTTAAGATTGAAAAGCAGTAAAAACAACTCAACTGGTTAGAAAAGGCAAAACAACAAGAGTGATAGGGCATGTCTGGAGAACTCAGGGCACTTGAGGTGTACTTGCCATGGAGTGGCATGAGGCTAATGGCCTCTCCATCACTGAGATAGCCGTCATGGCTCTAACTCATGGAGAACTAACAAGAAGCACCCTCTGCTGTCTGCTATTTCAAAGCCCTTTATTGCTTTATTTGTGCAGAGGTGCATCAGGTAAATGGAGTGCGTATAATTGTAGGTGTAGTACTAGCCATTAAAGTGAATATATTTACAGCCCCTGTAATTATATTTTGGTAAAAGTTGTTCTGGATTGGCCCTGCAGGACTCCTCCCTGAGTAATGTGTTTGCTTCCATATTTTCTCCAATGGTGCAGAACAGCTTAGAGTCCAGACATTTTCTCCTGATGATACTTTTATTTCTGGTATGACCTTCTCTTTCAGATCTGGAAAGAAAAAAATTGAGGAATATATAGAGAGAGTGACAGGTAAATGTAGTGCACTCTAGGAACTTATTAATACATTAACCAATAATCTTTTTTAAAAAATCTGTAGTCCAAGGGCTAATGAAAGAAGGAAGACACAGTAAGAATGATGTTAAATAAAGTTCGTGTTTAGACATGATGTTTGAGTTCTTACCCTAAATGTTCTCTGTTCTCATATATTCTTCCACAGAGTTTTCTGCTGCTTGAAAATTTATGTAGAACAACAAGGCAATAGATGCTGTTTAACAGAAATATTGTATTACAGCTTTCTGTTTAGTGACAACGTGAGCTTTCTCTTGGGAGTGTTTTAAAGCTTCCTTAATTAGGTCACCTTTGGGCAAATTGAGTTTCAGGCAAATTGAAAGGTATCTAAATTCCTTCAGATCACCTGAGTACCATTTAGTGTCCTGGTATGTTAATTTGCCAACTGGAACTCCAGGGAAGGGAACTAATTAAGTCTATAAATAAAGGAAATAAGTAAATGCTTACTTATAAATGAGAATATTCTGTATTTGTGTAAGATCTTTGACTTGCTTTATAAATATAATTGTAAAATATTTGATGAGGAGTTTCCATTATAATTTTATTAAAATTTTTGCCCCAAATGCATTTTTACATTTTTTCTCAGCAATAGCTTCAAAGGTTATTCAGACATTAGAATGAATATTTTCCTAACTATTTATAATGATTAATGAGATGCTATGAATAAATGGTGGCTATCTGCCTTATTTTGCAACAATAGACACCCACTCTTGTAAAACTCAGAGAGTCAGGGCTCAGGTGAGAAACAGAAATTTAACCAATATGTCTTGTGAAATTGTTTGGTCATTTAAAGCAGTAGAAATAAATGGTTTTAGTCTTCCTGATATCTGTTTTTCTTTCAACAGGAAATTGTCTTTTTTGTTGTTTTTTGACCACGTGGTACAACAGGTCCGTCAGTGTCTCACCAATTCCTGCCAGCAGGGATGATGCCCTAGTCTTCTCTAAATGTGTTCTTTTCCAGTCCCCAGTGGAATGGGTGTCTATGTACAACCAGTCAATAAAAAATGTTTCCATGACACTTTAATATATGAATATTTTGTTTATATGAAACAACTCTTCCTTTTAGGTTGGAAGCAGAAAAATATAGCTTGGTTTAGCCAACGTATAACTTTCTGTCTTAAGAGTATGCCTTTACTGGGGAGAGAATGAAGCTGATATGAAAAGAGGAGTGAGAAGTTGCGCCATAATATGAAAAAAGAACCATTGAACTCCTTGATCTATCCATGTCTGAATTCCACTTGTGGACTTTCTAGTTATATCACTCAATAAATTCCTTTTCACTTAAACTGGTTTCAGCTAGGTTTGATCTGCATTCTAACTAATATACTTTGTATGCTTAGAAACACAAAATGTCTCAGTGAAAATTGATTATTTTTCTCCTAGAAATCTTGTTTGCTTTTTCCAGAGGCTGACATGAGGAAAAGAATGATACTTTGTCTGTAGATGCATAGTTTACTCAGTGTAACTGAAAAATGTGAAACAAAACCATTTCAGCTATATTCATCAATAAGCATAACTACTAAATTAGCAATGGAAAATTCACATATTCTCTTACAGTGAAAGGACAAAGGATTCAGTGTAAAGTACACTTTAAAGAACAATGTCTCTATGTACAATGATGGCATATGAACTTACTGAAATAAATGTTGCCAGTAATGGCTTAGCTAAATATTGGCTTTTATTCTAACCCATGAAAATACATTTTACATTTCTGCATCCATTCAATTTTATGTCCATGCAAAAGTCCACTTGATTCTTCTGCTTTTTGTCCTTTGCAATGAAATTTCCTTCTAGATGTTGCAGCTCCTCAAATTTCAGAGTAAAACGAAGCTTTTAATCTGCGAGTTTCTGAAAGATTATTTTGATTTGCTTTCTGCTTCTAAATAGATGCTGCAAGGGGAAAGCCAGGTGGCTCTCCTGTGGTTTGTTCTGCTCCATGTCCTGAACACAAACCCTCTCTCCCTCTCTCTCTTTCCATCTCTTTTTCATTCTCACTCTCACCATGGTCAACCAAGAGAACAACAATAACAACAAAAAGGTACTCATTGTAAATGGGCTGTCTTGGTTGTGCAAACCTTGTGAAAATTTTCTCTGCTAGAGGAAAGATTGTTTTGCCAATCATCCCACAGTCACCCATTTCCTTTGAAATGTGCTCACCCCCTTTCCAATTTATATTATTTAGGTACACATTTTTAATAAGCATGTGTGCACAATTTTAAAATTCATATACACATTGATTTCATGTATATATATAGCAAGTCAGGAAATATTTATGAACCCAGTGTTCAGGGATTGCAAAGTTACTTTTTGGACCTTAAATTTACTTCTAGTTCTTGTCAATTATCATATTGTCAGAACTATTTTGTGTGTTCTCCAAAATAGAATTACTTTTGATAAATGCAGTGTGTTCCAGAGTTCTTCCAATACGCAATCGACAGTTTTTTTTTTTAAACACTGGCAAGCTTGCAGCGAATTTTAGGATATATTAAAAGATGTTTATCATACCCAGTATCTAATAGAGGTAATCATACAAAGGTTTTCTAGCCAATTCAGAAGATTCATTTTATAGGCAAAGATTATGGTAATTTATCATTAATGTTATCTTGTAAATGCTGTAGTTTTAGTTCAGGAAAAGATTTGCAGTTCTACATCTCCCTATCCATGGTCAGTGTTATCTAATAGCTAGCATCCTACCTAAGATTAGATTTATGCATTTGTTTTTGGTTCAAGGTTTCTTGCTCCCGCTGGCAAACACAGATGCTCCTTAACTCCTCTCCACTTGAATGTGCACAGAATATAATTATGACGGGAACTAACATTATCTGAAATGCATTCTGTTTATGCTTGTAGACCAAGGTCAGAACAATTAATCTGAAAGATGGTAGCACTGTGGATTATGCCAAACAATATTTTCCCCAGGAATGTGATGCCATATATCTCAAAATATTCATGCAAATCCTCTGCTGGCCTCTCTGTCAACCCAGGTTTATTGTCATTAAATATGAAGTTTACAAAATACATGGCAGGGAATGCAGATGTTTTTGGTGGTGTCTCATGCATATTTTGAAATAATAGTGTGAAGGTTAATTTTATGTGTCAACTTGACTGGGCCATGGAGTGCCTAGATGTGGGAAAGTCCCATGACTATTGTAAACATTCAGCTTAGTAAGTGTGGTGATGTTGAATAATATCATGTTTAGTGCTCCTCCCCGTAGTTGCCTGGAGCAATTTGTGAGATTGAGACAACACTGCTGAATAACTAAGTAAGTGTCTCTGGGTAAAGTCTGACCTTTTGGGTTAGTGAAAAATAAAGGCTTACATCACCAGAAAACAGAGAAATCACATGCAACTTTACTTATTTTAAAACACTAACTGTTTTGCAACTAAATCAGTAAGTGAAAAACAACCATTTAAAACAACTTTTCTTTACCCTCCAGTTTTCTGGGAACCAGGTAGAACCAAAGAGGTAGAGGGAGGTGGGTAGAATTATGGCAAAGAATGCAACTGGTGATTAACAAACACATTTCAAGGAACAGAAGAGTCATTGCTGCTGTGGTTGGCAGGGTGCGATTTGGGATACTCTGACACTCTCAGGACATCTTTTCCTTCCTAAGCCAAAACCTTCTTTGCTTACAGGACTGTATGGGCAAACTCACAGTGGGAGATGGAAGGTTTGCCTCCTTACTGGAGTTGTTCATAATCCTCTATTGATGATGATTTTGGGTTAAAACCAACTGGCAGATTCATTTTACAGATTAATAATCATTTGGCAGAATTGGAAGCTAATGCTTTAAATTATCTATGTCTTTCACAAAGTCATAGAAATGATTCATAGGAGAAAAGGCCAGTCTCCTTACCCCACAAACCTTTCATTGCTGCTATTCCCTGTCACTTCTGCTGTCATCAGTCTCTCACCCTCTGGAGCACAGGAGTCATGGCTGTGCAGAAGGGTACAGAAGACTCAAGTGACCTTGTAATTGTACTTTGACAGCAGGCGATAACTGTATTTTTAAATTAATCATCCCTATATACATTTTGTCATTAGATACTTGGGAGTTTGAAGATATTTTAAAATTTTAATTAAAAAGCTGTGGTCTACATAGGCTGGATTTTGGAATTGGAGTTTTATTTTCTGCTTTAAATCTTCATTTAAAAAACAGGTGTCAGGGGAAAAATGGGCCTATATCAAAGAACAGGCGGATTTGATCCTGTGAGCTATTGTTGCTATGGGACTATTTCATGCAAATTAATCTGTAAACATTTAGCAACTGGATACCTGATGGGAGGAGGAAAGAGTGGAGAAAATTAGTCAGGTGGGGAGCAAGAAAATTATTCCCATCTGATTAGAAAAAGATAATCATGTGTTTTCATGCAGACCAACAGCTTCATGGTATCTCTTTAATTTCTTTTTCATTTATGCTTGCCTTGAGGTGAGGACAGAGGACAGAGTTCTGGAGACTGTGGAAGGGATACTAGGTGGAAGAAATTTACCTGGAAAAGTATGGCAGTGAATTGTATTTTAGATTAAAATACAGCTATTCAGTTCTCTTCTTAAAAGAAGATCAAGGGCTAGAAATAAATTTGTAAGATTTTTTCCCCTAAAGCTCATTGGAAATTTCAGAACTTCCAACAAATCCTAGTTGAATTAGAAAGATATATTCTCCAACAGCTGAGGGAAACCAAGACTACTTACTGCCATGTTTGAAAGTGGTTGGAACTTATCTATAAAAGATGACTGCAGGAAACCCACTTTTTTTCTTTTAAGTTTTAGGTTATAAACAGTTACCATTAAAATGATATGGTATTAGAGATTAGTAATTAGTTATATTTAGACTTTTTTCTTGCTTATGCAATTACTTAGGGCTTAGAAAATTACTTGACTCAAAATTGAACAACTAACTTTTGCTTAATTGTACTTGAGTTTGAAGCATGGAACCACACCTAAACTGTGGCTAAATTGTACATTTATTGTGTCAAATCTAAAATGAAAGAACAATGGAGATTGTGACTGTTCTGTATCTTGACTTTGGAAATGGTCATGTGAATCTGTATGTAATAAAATTACACTGAAATGAATGCACACAGGTACTCACACGCACATTAGTGGAACGCACACAGGCACACACATTTGGAACTGCAAAAATCAGAACAAGGTCAGTGGATTGTTTCATTGTCAATTTTCTGATCATGTACTGTCATTGTACAATGGAACAATATGCCCTGTATTATTTTTTACAACTGTAGGAGAATCTATCAAAAATCTCTAAATTAAAAGTTAAAAAAAGTGGATATCACAAAATATATTACCCTTTCATCATTTACTTCCTTGACAGTTGATATTTAAACATTGCAAAAGCTAACACTTGGAATTACTCTGAAAATTTATAGAAGAATTAAGAATCTGCAATTTTTCTAAGAGCAGAAAGCAATAAGCTTTTACTTATATGCTGTCTACTCATGATTCTAAGGGAAAAATCTTGAATTATTGTTATGCTCATGTGCTGTGCTCATAAAATTGCCAACATGTGACTAGTATAAATTGCTTAAGTCAATTCATCATAGCAGGGCTAGAGAATATAATGATGTAGTTTATACAAAGACCTACTAAAAATGTATGAGAAAAACCATTCTCTATAGATGAGTCACTATTATGGTTTGGAATTTGGACTATCCCGCAAGAACTCATGTGTTGAAGACTTGGTTCCCAATGCAGGGAGGTCCACAGATAGAGCTTTTAGAAAATGATTGCACCATGCAAGTTCTGATCTCATCAATGGATTAATCTATTTGTTGGATTCATAGTTTGAATGGACTAGTGCGAGGGGATAGAAACTGTGGGCGAATGGTGCTTGGTTGAT
Source organism: Glaucomys volans (assembly GCA_020662805.1). Classification (NCBI taxonomy): domain Eukaryota; kingdom Metazoa; phylum Chordata; class Mammalia; order Rodentia; family Sciuridae; genus Glaucomys; species Glaucomys volans. The sequence continues at coordinate 45,922 of JAJEJO010004727.1, forward strand.
GGAATTAGGTCACTGAGGCTGTCTGTGCCCATGGGGACTATGTCATATTCCTGGCTCTTTCTTTTCTCTCTGCTTCCTGGCTTCTGTGAGCAGAGCAGCTCTCCTCTATCACAGCCTTCCATTGTCATGCCCACCATGTTTCTTGGAGCCAGTCAACCATGGACTGAAATCTCTGAAACCAAAACCCCAAATAAATCTTTCTCTCTCTAAGTTGTTTATGTCAGGTGTTTTGGTCATAGCAACAAAAAGCTGACTAATATAGTTGGTTTGAGTAGAAAAGTATAAACTTTAGAGCACATTGTAATATATATTCCCCCCAAATTAACAAATTACAAGTATATTTAAAAATAAAGGTATCATTAATAATAGTTTTAAAAATATCAAATGACCCTGGTGATACTGTGGAATGTTAAATATTTGTAGAACTAACCACTCCCTTCATTGTTGGTGGTAGGGGGATTAACTGGGAATTGAACTCAGGGACTCTCAATGACTGAATCACATCTCCAGCTCTATTTTGTATTTATTTAGAGACAGGGTCTCACTGAGTTGCTTAGCTCCTCACCATGGTTGAGGCTGGCTTTGAACTCATGATTCTTCTGCCTCAGCCTCTCAAGCTGCTGGGATTACAGGGCTGGCGCCCCCCTCATTCTTAAATACCCTTACAAAATATTCTTTTTTTGATTTGCTCATCAACCATTTTTTAATATCTACAGCTATGTTGTACCCTGTTGCATAGATATAATAGTAAACAAGACAAATGGGCTTTTCCTTAAATGAACCTCTCTCCAGCTGAGAAATTTTTGTAACAATAATACTGTAATAATACAATCCATCGCTAACTAGGAATGCCAGATCCAGAGCTAGTCATTCTGTATTTGTGTTTTCATTAATACTTACTATAAACCTTAAAGAAGACTCTGGGAGGAGAGGGAAGAGGCAGATTAGAGAACGGATGAACTTCCCAGCAGTTACTCTGCACAAACCTAAGAAGTAGGAAGACTGCTTTTCATGGAGGCGGGTAACTAAGGGAACCCTCTGAAACTTAACACTGGACAGTAAAAGAAACCATGGAGGCATAGAAAATCAGAAACTTTAAACATAGCATGTTAGAGACATACCAGCTTGGCTGCCAGGGGCTTAGGGGAAGGGGGAGTATAGGAAGAGCAGAGAACAAACAACAAACAACAAACAAACAAACGAAAACTTTGGTGAATAAATAAAAAGTAATATAAAAATTGGTCCAGGGAAACTTGTGCAATAAATAAATTGATCTTAATGAAGCTAGAGTCAGTGCTAGGAGGGGTTAGTGAAAACGATCAAAATTCCCGAGGCCACACTTGGATAGTTTGATGGGAACTGTTGCTGGCATGTACACCACTTACAAGTACTGTGCAGTAATGAGCAGAGATAGGAGATTGGGAACTCATAAAGGATGTTGCAAGTGGACACAGTAGTGGCCTGTTATGATCTCCAGAGGGTACCTGAACCAGAGTGACTGAAATGGGTGCAAAGAAAATTATGCATGGAGTATACTGCCTCCAGATATCAAGCAGAAAAGGAGTGTCCTTTGTTGCCAGCATCCCATAAGAGGTATTGGGGAGATGCCAATAATGGCCACACAGGAGCATCTGCATTTGGGGGCTGATACCTAGCAATTCATATTCATGGTAGTGAATGTAACACCTATGAAGGTTTAGTCCTTATACCCTAAAAATGGATTTTACCAGAGGCCAGTAAGAACCAGATGTCCAACAGAGGCCAGCTGCTCGCCAGCAACAGGAGGTTGGATCAAACCTGGAATACCCACTGAGAGAGCATTCCAAAGGTCAGCTAAGACTAAATCTTAATTCCTGGAACATCCTATTTGAAACTGTACCATTCCCATGCAAGAGTACCCAATATGACAGAACTCCCCAATCTATTCCACCATATACAGGGAGACAGGAAGGTGAAAGCTATTATGGCCAGCTTTGACCTCTAGCTCCAATGACTGGCACCTAGGGGAAGAACATGGAGACATTGGTCCTAACAATCCCCAGCCCTTGAACCAAGGGTTGCTAAGCTCAAAATTAAGTGTAAAGAATGAAAATCCAACCCTACTGACAGGGGGTCTAAATTGTATTTCTAATTAAGATTTTACCTTTTTGTTCTTATTTTTACCTTTGATTTTCCCCATTATTTTTGCTCTTTTAAATTAACTTAAATTTATTTTAAATATCATTTCATTTTATTTTTTACTTCATAAATTTTTTGAGTGTGTGTGTGTGTGTAAGTTCTCACTGCAAGAATAGGTTAATATATATGTGTGTATATGGATATATACATATAAATATACACTTTCACTTTCATTTTAATTAATTTCTTCTGCACCTGTTTTTTATTTAGGCTTGGTTTGATTTAGGTGGAATATAATTATACATGGGTTTGAGTTGGTTTGATCTTACTCTTCCTTGTTTGCTCATATCTTGATTTTGCCCCTCTTATTGCCCCTTATTCACTCTCTTCCCCAACTAATAGCCAACTTATTCTGTTCCCTCATCCTCTCTTTCATTTTATAAAAATTACATTTAATTTTTTATTCGTCCTCTGTACAGTTGACATCTGCCACCTAGCCCCTGCCCTGCTTGTGATGACATTTTAAAATGTTTCAAACTTTCTTTTGCCTTCATACCCATTTTCTCTTCACTTAGGAAGCTTTACTCCTACTATCTAACAGAATTGATAGTTTATGTTAATGTAATTCCTACCTCACTGATGTGGTTGTGATTATTAATACAGTGGACAACAAGTGGATATCTGCTGTTTAAAGCCAATCTAGTTCATTTTCTATTGTGGATGCTGATGTTAAATGCTTACCATGCCATCCTGTATAGGTGGCTATTAGTGTTATAGATGTTAAAGTAGACACAGACATTCATTTTAAGGCTATACATCTCTTTTTTACATTAGGGCTCTTATTGCCCCTCCCTTTCTCTAAGAGGGGCTGGAAGGTGATTGAGATACTTCAAATTCACAGTGAAGAGATTCTGCTGTTGATCAATATTCAGCCAGTCAAGGAACAGTGAATCTCACCCACACATACTCTAGCCCCACTCAAGCCTCAAAATATGTTAACACACAGAATTGGGGAGACAACACCTCCAAACCAACAACCAGGCCCCAAGGAGGAACAACCAGAAGGGGACCACTGGTCCCACTTCTGGACATCTACTCATACATCAAAAACAGAAGACAAACAAAACAGAAAAGATAACTACACACAGAAGGAAATGCATATAAAAAGAAGAAGTGAAATTAATTGATGGGCAAGTCTAAGACCTCTGAAAATATGAGGAAACATGTAAACAAATCTCCCACCAAAATCTACAATCCCCCAACAAATGATCCCACAGATATGGAAGTAGATGAAGTTCCATAGAAAGATTATTAAAAAATTATTAAAATGTTCAGTGAACTAAAAGAAGATCTAAGAAGTGAATTAAGAGAGAGTATGCAGGATCATTTCAATAAAGAAATAGATTGAAAAGAAACCCATTAGAACTACCGAACAATGAAAGACAAAATGAATCAAATTAAAAATTCACTTGAAAGCATCAACAACAGATTAGATTGTGAAGAAAGTACAACTTCAGGCCTTGAAGACAGAACTTCAGGCTTTGAGGACAGATGATATTAACTTGAACACTCAGTATGCAACGAAGAAAAAATAAATAAAAAGGCCACACTCAGAATATACAAGAACTCTGGACAACATCTAGAGAACAAACCTTAGCGTCGCCGGGATAGAAGGGAACAGGGAGGGAGAGGCTAGAGCATCAAGACATGTTTCAGTGAGATAGTAACAAAGTTTTTCCCACATCGGAAATGAGATAGACATCCACATACAGCAGCAATATAGGACCCCAGTAGATAAGATCAGAACAAAACCAAGACACATCATAATAAAAATTCCTAACAGAACTAATAAAGAAAGAACATTAAAAACTGCAGGGGAAAGAACTTTGGTCACATGTCCATTTCTGACTTCTCTACTCAGACCCTAAAATCAGGAGGGTGGTGGGCTGGGAAAGGGGAAATGTCTGCTCACCAACATCGCTGCCACCAGGGAGTTCGCTGAAGCCCTTTCCTCAGACCTGCTGGGTCTACCCACCCAGACTCTGGGCCCCACCGACCAGTGCATTCATCACTCTTATGAGTGCTTAAGCAAGAGTTGCCTTGGTCTGTGTCGTCCCTCTTCCCCTCCCTGACCCCTTCTTGCCATTGCCTCAGTCATGGGGAACACACCAACTGCCAAGAAAGGCAGCAAGGTGGAGAGTGGGTCCTCTACTTAGGATATCGACCGGGATAATAAAGAGACACGAAAGCCAATTTCTAAAAGGAAGCCTTGGTTGAGTGGCAGAAGTAGCACTTGAAGATTCTAGAAAGGAGAGAAGGAAGGGAGAGACAACAAACAGATGACTGCATCCAAGTTCAGTGTGGGAACCAAGGGAAAGAAGGGCCATATCCACTGGAATAAGGAGGATGACCTTCTAAAAGGATTACAAAGAGATGAGCCCTAAGCTGAGCTTGAAGATGGAAAATGTTCACCAGAAGAATTACTGGAAGAAAGGTATGAGTAGAGAGAGCACAGAGTAAGCAAAGATTCAGGGGAGTGAAACAGCCTGGCTGTCTCTACCCAGCCATGAGGTGAAAATGACTCTGGATGGTCAAAGAACCTTCTCTACATCTACATCCCCCCCACTCTGTGCAGGGGATTGAACCCAGGGCCTTGTGCTTGTGAGACAAGCACCCTACCAACTGAGCTATAAAGGAAGTTTTCCATTGTGATTAAATTGCATAGTATAGGGTTGATAGTAGGAAGAAGGGAGATTGTAAATCAAAAAATGATCCTGAAAAAGCAGAGAGGCACATAATGGAAAGTTTGAATTTTATCCTGTAGATTCCATGGAGCTATTGTAAACTTTGAAATCAGGAAGACACCTAATAAAACTAGAGTTTTAAAGAGATTACTTTGCTGGCAATATGGAGATGAATCACTCTGGAGTAAATGGAGTGGAGGCAAGAAGACTTCTCCACTCATTTGGAACAGGGACTTTGAGAGCCCAAACTCAGATGGTAGAGGCAGGAATTTCTATTCAAGATCTAAATTGGGAGAAATTTGAAAAGTAAAAATTAGTAGATTATATTTTACCCATATGTGGAATGAAGAACAGGAAGAATAGAACAGATTACATTTTATTCATATGAGGAGTTGAAGAAAAAGAATTCTTCTGAAGTTTTTAGCTTCAGTATCTTGGTAGATGGGTTTTGGTTTTTGGCAAGGGTGAGGAAATGAATTCAGGGCAGAATAGATTTGGCTAAGAGGAAGGACAAACTGAGTTCGGGATGCTGTGGCATCTCTGAGAAATAAATCTGAGTGATTGTTGTATATGTAGGCTATCTTGGCCAAAGAACCTTCTCTATTTTTCATTCTTGTTTTATTCCTCCTTTCAATACCAGATGTTTAGAAACTAGAGAAATGGTTACAAATGGCATAACTTCTATAAATTAAGAACTAAAACTGCTTAAAAAAAAATTAAGGAGGGCCTGCAATGAGATATTTCAAACTCTAAAAGAAAACAATTGCCAGTCAACTGTGCTATATCCAACAAAGCTGTCTTTCAAAATCAATCAGGAAATAGAAACTTGCCATGACAACGATAAATTGAAAGAATTTCTACACACCAAACTAGCACTACAAAGAACACTCAAAGATAAATTACCCACACAGGTATCCAAAAGCAAAACCCAAAGCTCCAAAATAGAGAAAAGTCAGTAGAAAAGCAGCTACCTAAATTAAAATCAACCTAGCATTAAGTATCAAGCAAATCAAAATGGCAGGAAACTGGAAACACATATTCTTTAAGCACCAAATGTACATAGTCTCAGAATACCAATTAAAAGACAGAGATTAGCAGAATAGGTAAAAAAAAATCCAACTATATGCTGTTTGCCAGAAGTTCATCCCATAAGCAAAAGCACCCACCTAATGAAGCTAAAAGGATGGAAAAAATATTCCATGCAATGCAGTCTAAAAACAAACAGAAGTAGTTGTTCTCATAGAGATGAAAAGAATATCATCAAACACCTGTGAAATCCAAAGGATCATTAAAAACTTTTTGAAACTTTATACTCCAATGAATTGGAAAATATAGACAACAATGACATTTTTTTTCTTTTTTTAATTTTGATTCATTGTACAGAAATGGGGTACAAATATTGTTTCTCTGATTGTACACAGAGTAGAGTCACACAGTTTGCGTAATTATGCATGTACTTAGGGTAATGATGTTTGTCTCCTTCTATTATTTTTGCTTTCCCCACTCCCTTTCTACTCCTCATTTCTTTCATTCTTGCTTCCCTCCTGCAAGGGATATATCATCATCTACTTATCAGATCATTTAGCCTTTGGTTTGGGTTATTGACTTGTCTCACTTAGCATAATATTCTCCAACTCCATCCATTTAGCTGCAAATGCCATAATTTTATTCTTCTTTGTGGTTGAATAATATTCCTTTGTGTATATATAGCATAGTATCTTTATCCATTCACCTACTGAAGGGCATCTAGGTTGGTTCCACAATCCAGCTATTGTGAATTGGGCTGCTATAAACATTGATGTGGCTGTATCACTGTAGTATGCTGATTTTAAGTCCTTTGGGTATAGGTCAAGGAGTGGGATACAGGGTTAAATGTTTGATCCATTCCAAGTTTTATAAGGAGTCTCCACTCTGCTTTCCAGAGTGACTTCGCCAATTTGAAACCCCACCAGCAATGTATGAGTGTACCCTTTTCCCCACATCTTTGCCAACACCCATTGTTGCTTGTATTCTTGATAATAGCCATTCTAATTGGGGTGAGATGATATCTTAGGGTAGTTTTGATTTGCATTTCTCTTATTACTAGAGATGTTGAACATTTTTTCATATATCTGTTAATTGCTTGCAGATCCTTTTCTATGAAATGTCTGCTCATTTCCTTAGCCCATTTATTGATTGGGTTGTTTGTATTCTTGGTGTAAAGTTTTTTGAGTTTTCATAGATTCTGGATATTAGTGCTCTAGCTGAAATGTGTGTGGCAAAGATTTTATCCCACTCTGTAGGCTTTCTCTTCACATTGTTGATTGTTTCCTTTGCTGAGAAAAAGCGTTTTAGTTTGAATCTATCCCAATTATGATTCCTACTTTTCTTTCTTGTGCTTTGTGAGTCATGTGAAGGAAGTCTGATCCTAAGCTGACATGATGAAAGTTTGGACCTAATTTTTTTTCTGTTAGGTGCAGGGTCTCTGACCTAATTCCTAGGTATTTGATCCACTTTGAGTTGAGTTTTGTGCAGGGTGAGAGATAGGAGTTTAGTTTCATTTTACTGCATATGGATTTTCAGTTTTCCCAGCACCATTTGTTGAAGAGGCTATCTTTTCTCCTCTGAATGTTTTTGGCACCTTTGTCTAGTGAGGTGACTGTATTTATGTGGGTTTGTCTCTGTGTCCTCTATTCTGTACCATTGATCTGCTGTCTATTTTGGTGCCAATACCATGCTGTTTTTGTTACTATTGCTCTGTAGTATAGTTGAAGGTCTGGCTGGTATTGTGATACCCCTTGCTTCGCTCTTCCTGCTAAAGATTGCTTTAGCTATTCTGGATCTCGTATTCTTAAAAACGAATTTCATGATTGCTTGTTCTATTTCTATGAGGTACATCATTGGAATTTAATTGTAATTGCTTGACTTTGTATAGCACTTTTGGTATCATGGTCATTTTGACAATATTAATTCTGCCTATCCAAGAACATGGGAGATATTTCCATCATATAAGCTCTTCTTTAATTTCTTTCTTTAGTGTTCTGTAGTTCTTCTTGTAGAGGTCTTTTACCTCTTTCGTTAGATTTATTCTAAAGTATTGTATTTTATTTTTGGAGGCTATTGTGAATGTGGTAGTTTTCATAATTTCTCTTTTAGAGGATTCATCACTTATGAATAAAAATGCATTAGATTTGTGAGTATTGATTTTATATCTTCCTACTTTACTGAATTCATTTATGAGTTCTAGAAGTTTTCTGGTGGAATTTTTTGGATCCTCTAAATATAGAATCATGTCATTGGCAAATAGAGATAGTTTGAATTCTTCTTTTCCTATTTGTATCCCTTTAATTTCATTGGTCTAATTGCTCTGGCTAGAGTTTCAAGGGCGATGTTGAATAGAAGGGGTGAAAGAGGGCATCCCTGCCTTGTTCCAGTTTTTAGGAGGAATGCTTTTAGTTTTTCTCCATTTAGAATGATGTTGGCCACAGGCTTAGAATAGATAGCGTTTACAATGTTACGGTATGTTCCTACTATCCCAGTTTTTCTAGTGTTTTGAGCATGAAGGGGTGCTGTATTTTACCAAAAGCTTTCTCTGCATCTATTGAAATAATCATGTGATTCTTAACTTTAAGTCTGTTGATGTGGTGAATTACAGTTATTGATTTCTGGAGGCTGAACCTACCTTGCATCCCTGGGATGAAACCCACTTGATCATGGTGCACTATCTTTCTAATATGTTTTTGTATGCGATTTGGTAAAATTTTATTAAGAATTTTTGCATCTATGTTCATTAGGGATATTGGTCTGAAATTTTCTTTTCTCAATGTGTCTTTGTCCAGTTTTGGTATCAGGGTGATATTAGCTTAATAGAATGAGTTTGGAAAGGATCCCTTCTCTTCTATTTCATGAAATACTTTGAGGAGTATTGGAATGAGTTCTTCTTTGAAGGTCTTATAGAACTCAGCTGAGAATCCATCTGGTCCCAGACTTTTCTTGATTCATAGGCTTTTAATGACTTCTTCTATTTTATTTCTTGAAATTGATCTATTAAATTGGGTAAGTCCTCCAGATTCAGTTTGGGTGGATCATGTCTCTAGGAACCTGTTGATGTCTTCAAGATTTTCTGTTTTCTTGGAGGATAGATTTTCAAAATAGCTTCTAGTTATGTTTTGTATTTCAGTAGTGTCTGTCATATTTCCTTTTTCAGTTTGGATTTTAGTAATTTGAGTTTTCTCTCTCCTTCTCTTTGTTAGTGTGGTGAAGGGTTCATCAATTTTGTTTATTTTTTTCAAAGAACCAACTTTTTATTTTGTCAATTTTTTGAATTGTTTCTTTTGGCTTAATTTCATTGATTTCAGCTCTGATTTTAACTTTTTCCTCTTGTCTGCTACTTTTGGTGTTGATCTATTCTTATTTTTCTAGAACTTTGAGCTGTAATGTTAGGTTGTTTATTTGTTGACTTTTCCTTCTTTTATTGAATGCACTCCATGCAGTGAAGTTTCCTCTTGGTACTGTTTTCATAGTGTCCCAGAGATTTTAATATGTTGTATCATTGTTCTTGTTTACCTCTAAGAACTTTTTTTTATCTCCCCTGATGTCTTCTGTTATCCATGCATCATTCAATAGCACATTATTTAGTCTCCAGGTATTGGAGTAGTTCCTATTTTTTTATTTTATCATTGATTTCTAATTTTATTCCATTATGATCTGATAGAATACAAGGTAGTATCTCTATTTTTTTTGTATTAGCTAAGAGGAGCTTTGTGGCATAACATATGCTTTAATTTAGAGAAGGATCCATGTGCTGCTGAGAAGAAAGTACAGTGGCTCATTGATGAATGGAATATTCTATTTATGCCTGTTAAGTCTAAATTATTGATTGTTTTGTTGAGTTCAATGGTTTCTTTGTTCAATTTTTGTTTAGAAGATCTGCCCAATGGTGAGAGAGGTGTGTTAACGTCACCCAGTATTATTGTATTTTTGTCTATTTGGTGTCGGGAATAGAGAAGGATTTGTTTGATGTACATAGATGCACCATTGTCGGGGCATAAATATTTATGATTGTTATGTCTTGCTGATTTATGCTTCCCTTAAGCAGTATGAAATTTCCTTTATCCCTTCTGACTAACTTTGCCTTGCAATCCACTTTATTTGATATAAGGATGGAAACCCCTGCCTTTTTATTGAGTCCATGTGCATGTTTTTTTTTTTTCAATTTTTCCTAGTTTATTTACTCTTACAGGTCATTAGAGGAGGAAAACATTTTCCACTTTGTCTCAACACAGAGAATTTGAGTGAGATGACACCAAGACTTCACCAATTTTTTTTTTCATTTTCCATCAATAATCAGCCCTGTTCCTAGTTTATCAAACAATTATGAAGAAATGTTCATGTGCATGTTTTTTTTCCCATCTCTTTACCTCTAGTCTGTGGGTATCCTTTTCTATGAGATGAGTCTCTTGAAGACAGCATATTGTTGGGTCTTTCTTTTTAATCCAATCTGTCAGTCTATGTCTTGTGATTGATGAGTTTTGGCCATTAACATTCAGGGTTATTATTGAGATATAACTTGTATTTCCGGTCATTTTGGCTTATTTTTGGTTTTTAACTTGAGTTGGTTTTGCCTTTAATTGGTTATTCCTTTAGGGTCAATCCTCCCTTCACTGACTTACATTGTTGTTTTTCATTTCTTCCTCATGGAATATTTTGCTGAGTATGTTCTGTAGTTTAGGCTTTCTATTTGTAAATTCTTTTAGCTTTTGTGTATCATGGAAGGATTTTATTTTGTTGTCAAATCAGAAGGTAAGTTTTGCTGGGTATAAGGTTCCTGGTTGGCATCCATCTCCTTTCAGAGCTTGAAATATGTTTTTCCAGGTTTTTCTTGCTTTTGGGATCTGGGCTTACAAATCTGCTGATATCCATATTGGTTTCCCCCTGTATGTAATCTGACACTTGTCTCTCACAGTCTTTAAAATTCTATCTTTATTTTGGATGGTAGGTATTTTCATTATAATGTGCCTTGGCATGGATCTGTTGAAATTTTGTACATTTGGTGTCCTGTAAGCCTCTTATATTTGATTTTCCACTTTGTTCTTCAGATTTGGGAAATTTTCTGAGATTATCCATTTCTTTGGTTTGTGTCTCTGTGCCTTCCTCAATCCCAATAATTCTTAAATTTGGTCTTTTCATGATATCCCATAATTCTTGTAGGTTCTTTTCATGATTTCTTACCATCTTCTCTGTTTGTTCAACTTTGTTTTCAAGATTAAATATTTTGTCTTCATTGTCTGAGGTTCTATCTTCCAAGTGAGATAGCCTGTTGGTTATGCTTTCTATTGAGTTTTTCATTTGGTTTATTGTTTCCTTCATTTCAAGGAGTCCTGTTTCATTTTTTTCAGAATCTCTGTCTTTATTGAAATGATCTTTTGCTTCCTATATTTGCTCTTTTAACTGTTGATTGGTGCAATCATTCATTGCCTGCATTTGCTCTCTTATCTCATCATTTGCCTCTTGGATCATTTTAATTATGTATATACTGAATTCTCTTTCTGACATTTCTTCTGCCATGCTGTCATTGATTCTATTGATGTAGCATCTAGATTTATTTGGGACACTTTCTTCCCTTGTTTTCTTATGCTGTTCATGTATCTTCCCCTCTAGCAATGTGAATCCAAGGTATTGCAGTTTCCCCCCCAGACTTATAGTGTCCCTGCAGGTTTCCAATACCTCATCTCTTGAAGTGAGAGATTGATATTAGCAGCACACCATACAAACAATATGCATCCTTAACTCAAACAGTCCCTATTAAGATATTAACTGTATTGTCTTAATAAACACAGATTATAACAATTTTTAGATATATATGAGCTGCCCAAATTGAACGAGGAAGATATTTAAAACCTAAACAGATTAAGATCATGTAATGAAATTAAAACAGCAATTAAAAGCCTTCCAACAAAGAAAAGCTCAGGACCAGTTATATTCTTAGCTGAATTCTACCAGACCTTCAAAGAAGAAATAACACCAGTTTTTCTCAAATTATCACAGGAAATTGAAAGGGAAAAATTCTCAAATACATTGTATGAAGCCAGTGTAACCCTGATACTAAAACCAGATGAAGATACATAAAGGAAATAATACTACAGACAAATATCCCTGATGAACATAAATGCAAATATCCTAATAGAATATTAGTAAACCACATTAAAAAACACATCAAGAAAATAGTATGCCATGATCAAGTGTTTCATCCCAGGGATACAAGTTTAGTTCAACATAGCAAATCAAAACATATAATTCACAACATAAATAAAAATAAGGAAAAAGAATCATATGATCATCTCAGTAGATGCATAAAAGGTCTTTGATAAGGTCCAGCACCCATTCATGTTACAAATGCTAGAGAAACTAGGGATATAAGGAACTTACCTCAACATTATAAAGGCTATATATTACAAACCCAAAGTTAACGTAGTGAATGAAGAAAACCTGAAATTTTTCATCTAGATTTACTCCTATTGAATATAGTCCTTGAAACTCTATCGGAACAATTAGACAAGAAGAAAATTAAAGGGATACAAATAGGAAAAGGAGAATATAAACTATCCCTGTTTGATGATGATTTGATGTTCTATCTAAACTCAAAAAACTCCACCAAAATACCTCTAGAGTTGATAAATGAATTCAGCAAAGTAGCAGTATACAAGATCAATATTCATAAATCAATAGATTATCTATACTCCAGAAGTAACTTTACTAAGAAAAGGTAGTATCAGGGAAACCATCTCATTCATAATAACCTCAACAAACAAACAAATGAACAAACAAAGGCAAAGTAAACTTTAGGAATTAATCCAACCAAGGAGGTGAAAGAGCTCTATAATGAAAATTATAGAACACTGAAGGAAGAATTTGAAGAAGGCCTTAGAAGATGGAAAGACTGCCCATACTTGTGGATAGGCAGAATTAATATGGTCCAAATGGCCATATTACCAAAAGCAATGTACATATACAATGCAATTCTTATCAAAATGCCAGTAAGCATCTCCTCAGAACAAGAAAAAAATCAGTCCTTAAATTCATTGGAATGAATAAAAGACTCAGAATAGTCAAAGCAATCCTGGGTAAGATGAGTGATGCAGGAGGCATCACAATATTTTATCCAAAATTACACTATAGTGCTATAGTAGCAAAAACAGCATGTTATTGACATCAGAATAGATATGAAGACCAATAGAATAGAATGGAAGACACAAAGACAAACCCATGTGCCTACAACTATCTGATAGTTGACAAAGGTGTCAAAAATATATATTGGATAAAAGATAATCTTTTTGACAAATGGTGCTGGGAAAACTCAATATTCATATGTAGAAGAATGAAATTAGATCCTTATCTTTCACCATGCACAAAAGTTAAATTAAAATGTATGAAGGACAAGAATTAGACCAGAAACTCTGCAACTGCTAGAAGAAAATATGGAGTCAACATTCTATTATATTGGAGCTGGCACTGACTTCCTTAATAAGACAACTACAGCTCAAGAAATAAAACCAAGGATCAATAAGTGGTATACCATCAAATTTTTTAAAAAGTTTCTGCACAGCAAAGGGAACCATTAAGAGCATAATGAGGGAGCTAGAGAATGGAATAAACTCTTTGCCAACTCCTTCTCTGACAGAGTAATTAATATTCAGATTATATAAAGAACTCAAAAAAAAATTCAATCAATAAATGGGCAAAATAACTAAACAGATATTTTTCAAAGGAAAAAAACATAGATGCCAACAAATACAAGAAAAAATGTTCACTATCTCTATAAATCAAAGAAATGCAAAAAAAACTACACTAAGATTTGAAAATTCTTATTTGATCTATGATGGAGTGATATGGGGCTATAGATATTCATCTATGCAGAAGGGGATATAATGCTAGTATGGCATTTTATGCTTCAGGAAAAAATTATTGCAAGCACATTAATGGAAATGCAGTTTATTATAGACTGACAGATAAAATATTTAAGAAAACACTAAGAAGGAATGTGGAATGAAATGGAAACACCAGTATAAAGTTAGATTTGCTGGAGGATGGGAGATGGAAAGAATAAGGATAGGACTAATACTGTACAATGAAGGAATATGAAAAGGGAATATCTATGGTTGATGGACAAGATGTTGAAATTTAAGGATGCTGTTCAAGGTTGCAGAAATTGCCTCCACCATGGTGGGGCATATACTTTATATAAGTATGCTTTACACTAAAAGGAAATGAAGATTTTTGAGGATGATAGTTAATACTGGATATATTTAACAAAAATTAATTTCTGTTACAAATATGAACCTTTGGATATTTGTAAATATATATAGTCATGCATTACTTAATGACAGGGACATTGCTTTAGTCAGCTGTTTGGCTGCTGTGACCAAAAGACCTGACCAAAACAATTACAGTAGGAAAACTTTATTTGGGAGCTCATGGTTTCAGAGGTCTCAGTCCATAGATGGCTGACTTCATTCTTTGTGACCAGAGGTGAGGCAGAGCATCATGGTAGAAGAGTGTGGCGGAGGAAACTATTGGGTACATAACACCCAAGGAAGCAGAAAGAACTCTGCTCAACAAGGATAGAATAAAAACCCCCAAAGTCATGCCCCCAGGGATCCACTTTCTCCAATCACACCCTACAGTTACCACCAAGTTAATCCCTGTCAAGGGATTAATTCAGTGATTGTGAGAAGGCTTATGATGTAATAAATTTACCTCTGAACCTTCTTTCATCATCTCACACTTGAGCTTTTGGGGGACACCTCACATTTAAAGCATAACAGACACTTTCTGAGAAACATATTTTTAGGAGATTTTATCATTGTGTACATATCACGGAGACCACTTCCATAAACCTAGATTGTGCAGGTCAATCACTTGACATAGCATCTTGATGCAACCAAGACTCTTGGTAAATACAAGATGTATGAGACTGCTACTGGTAAAACATAGCATACTGTTTTAAAGTATACTTTTTTAATGAGTGGGAGGAATAGAAGGAGTACAAACTAAAATAATGATAAAATATAGTATATTAGATACATACACTAGTAGCATTGTCATTTATCACCATCATTAAATATTATGCACTGTACAGAATTGTATTGCTATACTTTTATACTATTGACAACACCATAGGTTTGTTTATACTATCATCACTACAAACACATTAGTAATTTGTTGTACTATGACATTACAATTGCTACAACATCACTAAACAGTAGGAAGTTTTCAACTCCATTGTAATCTTACAGCACCACACTGGTATATGTGGATCTGTCATTGACTGAAATATTACTATACGATGCATTGAAATAGATTCATGATTATGAGACTTTAAATGTATACCAAAATCACAATTCTGCTCATCAATTTTCACATTCTCTGATATGAAATCTTACAAAGTTTGCTTACGTTCAAACTTTATTTTTGATTTTTGTTCCTAAGTCATGATAGTGATTGCCAATAGATATTCAGCTCTCTCCAGCTCAGTTCATTATCTTGACCTAGTGCTAAAGAAATCTGATCCCTGAAATTTTTAATCCTGACCTGTGCTAAGGAGACCTAATGGAAGTGTTATTATGTTCCTGGTGTACTCTAAGAGATTATAGCTTATAGGCATTTTACTTGCTGAAAAAAAGAAAAAGAAAATCTACTGAAGCATTTGCAGCAATACCTGTGCAGTATCCATGAAGATATTGTCTCCCACTTTAAAATCTTTTCAAATCTTAGGAAATTCTTAAAAATAATAGTTGATATGAGGTAATTTATTTTAAAAGATTAGACTTGCAACATAAAGCACATTAGTTCTGCAATTGAAATGGACATTTTATTTGTTTAAAAGCATTAAGACAGTAAGCATCTACTAGTTAAAGCTGGTTCCTAAAGGAGAAAATTTAGAAAATGATAACGGCCATAATTTTGTTAAAACAGCTATAATATTCCCTCCAAAGTCTGCTTTCCCATGGGGTTAAGGGAAAGGACATGGGCTTGGTTGTTAGTGGCAAAAGTGGAACAGGAACCTGAGGAAATAGCTCAGATTGTCTCCATTTTAGTTTATTCATCTGCAAAATGAAGAAGTGCTATTATCATTTACTGAATGACCAACAACACTGTAGAACACCTAGCAATGATGGCTAACATGGTGCTTAATGTCTAACAGCTTCTATACTAAGTGCTTGTACATAAATCTTGTTTGATACTCCCAAGTATTAGAATCCCCACTTTAAACGGGAAGATGTTAAGCATCACAGAGAACCACTTCATAGTAAGGTTAGGTGGTGGAACAGAAACAGAAAATATGTCTTTCTAATTCCCAAGCTCTCATGCTTAAAATACTACCCTAAATGGACCATTTTATGTGAATTTAAGGGATCCCATAGCTCAAATCCTCTGTTAGTAATTCTTAATTCCTGTTCCCTGCACCGTGAGGGAGGAGGCTTACAGCTAGTGCAAGACAACTCATAGTTCACACATATCTAAAGCAAAATCTGTAGACTGGATGTTATATACATACATATGCTATTATATAACAGCAGTATGTGTATATGTGTGTGTCTGTATACTCAACTGCTTCTAAAAACACCATCAGGATTTGAGGATGTAGCTTAGTGGTAGAATGCTTGCCCAGCTGAAGCAAGGCCCTGGTTTTGAGCCCCAACACTGGAAAAGAAAACAAGTACTGTCCAAACCACTGTGGGAAATGAAAGAGTGAAAGATGTTCTGATATGACTCAGTGACACTGTCCAATTCTAGGGGAGCTAGGGTTTAGGGTGATATCTATGTGGATAAGTTTCTATGAAGCTGAGTAAGACACAGGTTTTACCATATTATATGCCCAGATCAAAGTCTGGAAATTGTTGTTTTATCAAATGGACATTGGAAAAAATGAAACAACATCCTTCCTTGTACTGCTTTAATTTATAATAGCAGAAAGGTATCTTTGGAAATATACAGTTAAAATTGTTTTATTATAAATAACAAAAAATAATGATGTCAAATGGAATGTCCAGGATGAGTATGTTCTTCACGGTGTCAAGGACAATGTTTCCTTCCCATTGTTCTTTCATTCTTACCATGGGGCATTCTAGCGTGTGAATCTCTGCATGTGATTGCTGAATCTCTGGACATAGTAAGAGGAGAGAGTTACAAGTGCTGAGTCTCTCTTTAAGGACACTTCTTTTTAAGCTCTTCTGCCTCTGTTCCATTGGTCAAATGTTAGCCACAAGATAACAGAAAGACTAAAACTTATGCGAGTGAAGGGAGGAATGGGATCAGAATGGAACTTGGGAAAAAATATTAGAAGTCTTTGCTAAACATACTGGTTTCTGATCATACACATTTCCTCTATTTTAGAACCAAGGCTGGGATGCCAATTGGGAATTCACATCTTCTTTGTATTTCTTAAGTTTCTCATATTTAATATATTCTTATTTTCTCATATTTAATATAAAATTGTTACTTTAAAAAACATTTAAGCCCAATAATAAATTTGGTATGTATTTGTACAACTTAACATTGGTTGTAATGTTATGGTTATATCCCACAGTTGCAAGGAAAAGCAGACAGTAGGTAAAAATGCTTGGTTAGGAGAGTGGTCTTTCTCTTCCTTATTCCTGGATTGTGCAAGGAAGGATTTTAAATTCTTACACTGTCTGTAATCGTTTGCCAGTGCTTCTATAATAAAGTTCCACAGACTGGTTGGCTTAACCTAAAGATACTTATTTCATAAATTTTTGTAGGCTATACATCTTATATGTGGGAATTGGCAGGTTTGATTACTTCTTAACTCTTTCTCCTGGACTTGGAGATTATTATCTTTGCTTTGTGTCGTTACATGATCTTTTCTGTGTATGTGTCTGCATCTTAATTTCCCCTCTTTTGCTTAAACCAAATAATAGAAATTATACATATATTTAGTGTATACAACTTTATGTTTTGATATATGTATGAACCATGAAATTATCAACACAAACTTATGAATATATCTATCAACCCAGAGTTACCATTTTTTCTTCCTCTTCCCACTTCACACTCTAACTCCTTTCTTTCTTTTTGTGGTAAGGACTCTTAATATATACCCTCTTAGCAAATTTCAAGTATATAATACAGTGTTGTTAACTATATTTGCCATGATAGATATTAAACCTTCAGAATTTTTTTCTTCTTGCAAAATTTTAATTTTGTATCCTTTGACCAGTATCTCCCCATTTCTTCCTCCCCCTGATCGTGGAATTCTCATTCTATGCTCTAGCATGACTATTTCAGATTGCACATATAAGAGAGATAATGCAATATTTTTATTTCTGTGACCAGGTGTTCCACCTAGCATGATGTCATTCAGGTCTATTCATATCATCACAAATGTTATGATTTCCTTCTTTCTTAAGGTACACACACACACACACACACACATATACATATATATAGTGTCAAACTTTATTCATTCACCCACTGATAGACATTTAGGTTGTTCCACATTTCAGTAAATGTTTTGATGAACATGAGAATGCAAACTGTTTACAATTCAGGTTCTGTTTCTTCTGGATATGCCCACAGTTAAGATTGCTGAATCATATGGTATTTTTATGTTTAACTTTTTGAGGAGCCCCCATACTGTTTTCCATAGCAGTCCCACCATTTTGCAATCCCACCAATGGTGTACAAAAATGCTATTTCTTCTACATCTTGATTGGCACTTGATATCTTCTGTAATTTTGATAACAGTCATTTTAACAGGTGTGAGGTGATATCTCATGTGGTTTTGCTATTTCCTTGATGTTGACCATCTATTTACATATCTGTTGGCTCTTTGCATTTCTTCTTTGTAATAATGTTCAGGTCCTTTGCCAAATTTTAAATCAGATTATTAGATTTTTTGCTAATGAATTATATATGTTCCTTATATTTTGTGTATATTAACCCTTTATCAGATACATGGTTTGCAGGCATTTCTCCTGTTTCAGAGGTTGGTCTTCATATTCTTGATGGTTTCCTTTGCTGTGTTGAAGCATTTTGGTTTGATGTGGTCCCAACTTGTCTCTCTTTGCTTTTGTTGCCTATGGTTTTGGTGTCAACATCCAAAAATACCCTTGTCACGACCAATATAAAGAAGCTCTTTCCTTTTGTTTTCTTCTGGGAGTTTTACAGGCATTTTCCCCCTTTACTTTAAGTGTTTGCTACCTTTTGAGTAGTGTGAGATGGATCCAACTTCATTCTTCGACTTATGAGTATCCAGTTTTCCAAACACCATTTATTAAACAGGACATTCATTCTCCATTGTGTGTTCTTGGAGCTCTTGTCCAAGATCACTTGAATATATGTGGGTTTATTTCTTGACTCTATTTTGTTCCTTTGGCCTATGTGTCTGATTCTGTACTAGTGATATACTGCTTTGATTACTGTGACTTTGTAACGTAATTTGAAATTAGGAAATGTGGTGCTGCAAAGTTTCCTTTTGTGGCTCCAGATTGCTTTGGGGCTGGATGCAGTGGCAGACACCTGTAATCCCAGTGGTTTAGGAGGCTGAGGCAGGATTCAAAGCCAGCCTCAGAAAAGCAAGGTGCTAAGCAACTCAGTGAGACTCTGTCTGTAAATAAAATGCAAAAAATATATATATATATACATATATATATATATATATATATATATATATTGTTTTGGTTATTGAGGGTCTTTGGTGATTCCATATGAATTTTAGTATTGTAGGGTTTTTTTTGGTATAGAACAAAATTTAGACTTTTTTGTAATTTTTAAAAACTTTTTGGTTCAATGTACACAAATGGAGTACAACTATCGTTTTTTCTGGTTGTATAAGAAGTAGAATCATACCATTTGCATATCCATACATACGCATAGTGTAATGATATTTGTCACATTTAAGGATTTCTTTAAATCTGTATATAACTTTGGATAGTGTGAACATTTTAACAATATTAATTCTTCCACTCCATGAACATGGATTGTTTTACTGTTGTTGGTTTCTTCCTTCATTTTGTTCATTATTGTTTTATAATTTTCAGTGTATAGGTCTTTTACTTCTTTGGTTATGTTTATTTCTAGAATTTTATTCTTTTTGTTGGTAGTATAAATATTTTATTGGTATATATAAATATTTTCTTAACTTTTCTGAATAGTTTGTTGTTAGTGTATGGAAACACTACTGATTTTTGTATATTATTTGTGTCATGCAAATTAATCAGATTTATTAATTCTCATAGCTTTTTGTTGTTTTTGTTGAATTTTTAGTGTGTTCTACAAATATGATCATGCCTTCTGCAGAGAGAACTTTAATTCTTCCTTTTTGATTTTGGTAACTTTTAGTTCTTTTTATCTCATTATTCCAGCTAGCACTTCCAATACTGTGCTGAATGGAAATGAGAGTGGGCATTGGGCCTATTTGCTTTAGACTAGCTCCTGAAAAAAAAAATTCCCATTGATTACAATGTTACCTTTAGACTTTTCACAACTGACTTTATTTTGCTATGGTAATTTCCTTCTATGACTGTTTTGTTAAGACTTCATATGAATGGTTGTTGAATTTTGTTAAATGCTCCATCTGCATATACTGAGTTTGTGTGTGTGTGTGTTTAATCTTTAATTATGTTACTGTGATACATTGCATTGATCATTTTGAATCATCCTTGCATCCTAAGGATAAATCTCCCTTGGTCATGTGGTGTTCAGTTTGTTTGCTAGTATTTTATTGAAGCTATTTCCTTCTCTCTTCATCAGGGATACTGGTCTGTAGTTTTCTTGTGGTGTCTTTGTCTGGCTTTGGTATGAGGATGATGCTGGCCTCATAAAATGAGTATTAAGTATTTCTTCTATTTTTTGAAGAGTTGAAGAAGGATTACTATTTTCTTGAAATGGGCACCTGTAAAGAATTCACTCTTGAATCTAAGAATTCAACCACAAAGCTATCTGTGATTTTTTTCTTCACTGGGACATTTTTTATTGTTAATTCAGTCTCTTCATTTGTTTGTTCCTGATTTGATTGGGCTTTCTATTTCTTCTTGATTTAGTTTTACTAGCTTGTATATCTGTAGCAATTTATGCATTTCTATTAGGTTATCTAATTTATAAGCACATCAAATTGCTCACAGAGGTTCCTTGTGACCTTTTTTATTTCTTTGGAATTAATTGCAATGTCTCTCTCTCTCTTCTCTCTCTCTCTCTCTCTCTCATCTCTCGGTATTGGACATCGAACCCAGAAGTGCTTAACTACTAAGCCTCATCCCCAGTCCTGTCTATTTTTAATTTTTTTTTAAATTATAACCTTTTATTTTCTAAACAGGAATTATCTTTAGTGCTCTGATATGTTTGATAACATATTCAAACAATAAGAAGGAATTGAAATTCCTTCAGAATTCTACCTCCTAATCATAACCACTAAAATAGTTTTTAAAATAGTTTTTATGCTAAAGATTTTGTACATTTAAATGGAATCATAATATACACTATTTGATATCTGCCATTTCCCATATCACTACATTAATATCTGCCCATATCAATACACATATCATAGCCTTTTTAATGGCCATGATATTTACTTAACCAATCATCTAGTGCTGGAAAATTCAGATTTCTGATTTGTCACTATTAAAAGTCACAATGTGGAGCCGGGTGCAGTGGCCCACATCTGTAATCCCCAGTGACTTGTGAGACAGGAGGATCGCAAGTACAAAGCCAACCTCAGCAACTTAGCAAGGCCCTAAGCAACTTAGTGAGACTATAACTCAAAATAAAAAAAAAAGGGGCTAGGTATGTGGCTCAGTAGTTAAGCACCCCTGGGTTCAATCCCTGGTACTGGGGAGAAAAAAGACTATCACACTAGGCATCATTGTATACATACCGCTGTCCATATGTCTGGTTTCTCCCTTAGAAAAAGATTCTTAAAAGGAAATTGTTAGGAAAAATAGACACGAATTTATGATTGGTGGCACTATTTGTATGTAAGGAGCCTATTAATTGATGGAGAGTCACTGTAGACTAATCCAAGTGTGAGCTGCCTTTTTTATTGGCACACCTCCAAATATAAGTATCTGTTCCATGCACTGGACAGAACACATGGACACATAAGGGACTATGATCTCTTGTTAAGTGTAACTTTGACATTCAAAAGGAAGGTTAGAAAGGAGCATCCCATTGTTAATGAACAGTTAATCCCATCTCTCCTTTGATCTGTGCCATGTGGTGTGTCCCTGAGTCTGCTTCTGTTTCTTCAGGGAATATACTTCTCACCTGTGGCATTGCAGCTGGAGGTGATGATCCAGGATCCAGGAGTAGGTGAACAACTGTTCCATGTGCAGATTGACGAATGTTACTCAGCCATAAAGAAGAATAAAATTATGGCATTTGCAGGTAAATGAATGATGTTGGAGACTGTTATGCTAAGTGAGATTAGCCAATCCCCAAAATCCAAAGGCTGAATGGTCTCTCTGATAAGTGAATGATGATGCATAATGCAGGGTGGAAGGGAGGCAAGAATGGAGGAAGGATAGATAGCATAGAGGGAAGGGAGGGATGGGGTCGGGGTAGGGGGGTAAGAATAAAAACAGAATGAGACAGACATCATTGCCCCGTGTACATGTATGAATGCACAGATGGTGTGACTCTACTTTGTGTACAACCAGAGAAACAATAGCTGTACTTCATTTGTGTTCAATGAATCAAAATTAAATAAATTAAAAAAAAGAAAACCACCCCCAAAACAATAGGAAAAACAAGAAATACAAGCTCCATCCTTGATGAAATTAGAGTTATCTGAAAATCCCAGTCATAATAGACACATGAAAAGGAGATGGAAGGGGGAAGTGATCCAAAGCTAAGACCCTGCAAGAGGCATACCAAGAAGAAGTCAGCCAGCAAAATCCCAAACCAGGAAAGTCTCAGAAATGGGAAGCCCAGGGGCCATAGAGGTGGAGAATGAATATTTTTAAAATTTTGAGACAGGGTCTTGCTAATTTGTTTAGGGTCTTGCTAAGTTGCCGAGGCTGAGACTGGTCTTGAACTTGCAAATCCTCCTGTCTCAGCCCCTGAGCCACTGGGATTACACCTGTGAACAATCATACTTGGCAATATCTCTCTTTTTTAATTCTTGATTTTTTGAGTCTTCTCTTTTTCTGCCTTTGTCTAGCAAAGGGTTTATTGATATTGTTTGTTTTTTACAAAGTGAAATTTTAGTTTTGTTGAATGTTAACATTATTTTTCTATTCTCTACTTGATTTATTTCTACTCTAATCTTTATTTTCTTTCTTCTAACTTTGGGCTTAGTTTATTCTTCTTTATCTAATTCTTTGTGGCATAGTTTGTTAGTTTGAACATTTTCTTTCTTAATATAGGTATGTAAGGCTAAAATTTTCATACTGCTTTTGCTATGTCTCCCAAGTTTTGATATGTTGAGATTTTTTTTTGTTTGTTTTGAGATACTTTCAAAATTCCATTTTGACTTTTTTGAATTAAGGGCTGTTTAAAAGTGTGTTGTTCAGTTTTCATGTATTTGTGAGTTTTCACATTCTCTTATTGTTATGAGTTTTTGGTCTAATTCCACTATGATCAGAAAATACAGTAGACATTAAGTTCAGTCTTCTAAAATTTGATAAAACATATTTTATGACCTAATTTGATCTATCCTGCCGAATGATCTGTGTGCACTTGAGAAGAATATGTATTCTACAACTGCAAGGTAGATAGGTCTTTATATGTCCATTTTGTCTATAGTTTTATGTAAGTCTGCTTTTTTTCATTATTGATTTTCTGTCTAGAGGTTTTATCCATTATTGAAAGTGGTATATTAAAGTCCTCTAGTATAATTGTATCACTGTCAATTTCTCCCCTCAAATCTGTCAATATTTGTTTTATGTTTAGTTGCTCTGATATCGGGTACACATATATCAAGAATTGTTATATCTTCCTGCTGAATTAACCCTCTGATCAATATAAAATGACCTTCTTTGTCACTAGAGACAATTTTTGACGTATAGTTTGCTTTGTCTGTTAAAAATATGGCTACCACTGCTTTCTTTAGGTTATCATTGCATGGAATGTCTGTTTCTATCCCTTAACTTTCAGCCTCTGTGTGTTCTTATATCTAAAGTAAGTTTCTTGTAGATGGCATATAGTTGGATTATTTCTAAATGAATTCTATTGACCTTCTCTATGTCTTTTCAGTAAGCAATTTAACCTATTTGCATTAAGTAATTATTGATAGGGAAAGATTTGTTATTGCTACTTTAACTTTATGTTTGTCTTGTCATTCCTTTGTTTATCTTTCTGCTTCTTGCCGTTTTCCTCTGTGTTTTACTGGGATTTTCAAAAACTAATAGTCTTCTAGTTCCTGTTCTACCATCTATGATGTTGTCATAATAAAAAATGATATGATGAGTTACTGCTGACAGTGAAAACAGTAAAGTTGCAAAAGGGCTCACAATTTCCAATGGTGGACAGGGAGAAAACAGAAGTGATGTAGATGTGATGATTGTGAGGGAGGAAGAGGGAGCATAGAAGTAAAAACAATTAAAGAAGAGTGAAAGAGAGAACAATAGAGATTGACTGTTAGCAGAAGAAAAGAGAGTCAAGGGAAACTGAGAGAAAAAATATATAAAGTAAAAATTTTTAAAAATTAACAATGAAAAAAAATACAAAGCAACATTGAAATATACTAATCAAACTTCCTAGTCCTCAAAAAACTAATCCATGAAAAACAACTTTCAAAAATGCTAGAAATGAGAAAAGGAAAAAAGCAAATATGAATATCTATAAATGTCCATGAACCTTTACAGTCAAAATTAAGCAGAATGAAGAAAAAAAATCTTGAAGAAAATTTAAAGAATTGTTTCTGTTGGAGTTCAGAAGATTGTCAGGTTCCCTTCTCAGCAGTTAGGTGGGGTGACTTTGCTCCTTCTTTTCTTTTGTATAAATTTTAGAGGTATTTTCTTTTAAGTTACTATTGGTTCTCTATAAAAATGTTCTATTGTTATAATAGTTTAAGTTTGTAACAATTTCATCTAACTTTACTTGCATAAAATCCCTACAATTTTACCTCCTTTTCCTCCAACATTATTTGTTATTGATGTCACCATTTACTTCTATTTGTTTTATGTATCCATTGACATGATTTTTTCTTATATTTTAAATACTTTTGTATTTTAACTTCTAAACTTAAAAATGATTTACCTGATGCCATTACACTAATACAGTATTCTGTATATATGTCAATTTGTTTTTCTTTACTGGAGATTGAACCCAGGGCCTTGTACGCACTAGGCAAGTAATCTACCATTAAGCTACATTACCTTGTTGATCTTTACTGATATCTTTCCTACTCTTTATGCTATTATGCTGCTATTTAGCATTATTTTCTTTCAACTTGAAAAACTCCATTTACCATTTTTTGCAAAGCAGGTCTAGTCATGAGAAATACTCTGTTTTTTTTTTTCGTTTTTCTTTTAAGTACTGCTATGATTTGAGTATGTCTCTGTTATGATTTGGCTTTCGAAAAAGCTCATGATCCCCAAAGCAGCAATATTCAGAGATTGGACTTATTGGCAGTGATTTGGGCTATAATCTCACTAGAGGATTAATCCATTTGATGGATTAATAATATGAAAGGACTACTGGGTGGTTACTAGGTAGGTGGGGTGTGGCTAGAGGAGGTAGATAACTGGAGGCATGGCTTTGCATTATGTAGATCCCTGGCCTCTTCTTCTCTCTTTCTCTCTCTGCTTCCTGACCTCTATGAGCTAAGAAGCTCTCCTCTGCTATACCCTTCCACCATACTGTTCTGCTTCACCTCAGACCCAGTTCCACTGAGTTGGCCAGTCATGGACTGGACTTCTGAAACCATGAATCTAAAATAAACTCTTCTTCCTAAGATTTTCTTGCCAGGTATTTTGGTCACAGCAACAAAAAGCTGAGTAACACAGAAATTGGTATAGGGAGAGGAATCATTGCAGTTACATACCTGACCATGTGGTTAAGAAGTCTTTAGAATTGGTTTATTGGAGGAGTTTGAAAAGATTTGGAGATGTAGACTAGAGAATCCTTAAAAGGTTTTAAGTGGAGCTTAATGGGTGATTCTGATAGGAGCTCAGAAGACCAGAATGCAGATAGCAATATGGACAATGAAGACTGTGCTCAGGAGGCTTCAGATGGGAACAGGGACTCCATTGGGAATTTATTCATGTTACATTCTGATGAAAAATTTGTCTGCATTTTTTCCATGTCCTGAGACTTTGAATTTGAATTTAAAGGTGATGGAGTGATTAATTTGGTGGAGGATTTCAAGGCAACCCAGCATTCAGTTAGTGGCGTATATTGCTGGCAGAAAGCAAAAAGGAAAATTTTGAAAATATTGCAATTTGGCCAGAAAAAAAATGCATGTAATGAAACAGTAGTTGCTGAAGAGATTAGTGTTATTAGAGAAAACTCAAGTACATTGCAAAAACACTATGGGAAGGATGACTTGAGGGCATGTCAGGAATCCGAAAAACCATCATAGGCTCAAAGCTGTGAAAGAGAAAACTCACTTGAGAAGATTCCATAGGAGCATCCTTCTTACATAGAGGTGCCTATGAAGTTGTTTCTCCAGGATTCATTTCACTATGGTTAGTTACCCTCTCTCTAGGCAACCATGGTCCAAGGAGGCCCAGTTATCGCTTTAGCTGACAGTAGACCTTGGCATTGTCCACATGGTTCTGCTTCTGCAGAAATGCAAGCTGCTGGAATTAGCATTTTAGGGAGGGTTTCACTGAAATTTCAAAGGAAGGCCTGGGAGTTCAGGGCATGTGTAGCAGGGTCAGAATTCTGGTGGACATCCCCTGAGAGGGCAATACTTAAAGTTGTGAGAATGAAGATGAGGCTGCAGTAGAGACCCCAGCAATTAAGAGATGCCAGGAATGTAGAACATCTGTTGAGAAAAGCAGTTAGCTGTGGACAGAGCCAGGTCAAGAGAAAGCCATGTGGGCTACAATTTGCAAGGTCAGAGGGTTAGGGCTGTCCAAGTTCTTTGGAGATAACATCTTCCCACCATGTGTACTGAATGCCAAACATGAAGCACAGGACTTGTTTGCCCAGCTGGGTTTTAGTCTTGCTTTGGTCCCTTTCCTTCTTTCTGTGCCCCTATTATTTCTTTTCAGAATGGCAACATTAACTCTGTGTCATTGTATATTCAATGTATGTAACTTGCTTTTGATTTTTGCAAGGATCACAGACAAGAGTTTGCTTCAAGTCTCAGAAGAGACTTTGTATTTGAACAATAGTGAACTGTTAAGACTATTGAGATTCTTGGAGATGGACGGAATGCATTTTGCACTGTGAGATAGGCATAAACTTTTGGGGGGCTAGGTTGTGGAATATTATAGTGATTATGGCAGCTTCTGCAAAGGTTGCATGGAAAGCCTGGTAATCCAGATAAGTTAGAGCCCCTACAGAGAGTACTCAATGAGGCAATGATTTCTGCAGCTGTGGGAGTAGAGCCAAAGAGAGAAGACCAGAAAGAGAACGATCAACAATGTTCCATGAAGCCCAAGAAAACAGCCTGTGGGAGGAAACCAGCAAAGCTATAGGAATGGGGTTGTCCAAGGTATAGGGGACCATGCTGCATCACAGTGTGCACAAGATATTGAACTTGGAGTTAAGGACTTAATATCTGCCATGCTGATTTCAGTCTTGTTTGGGAATGATTATTCCTTTCTATTTATTTATCTCTTTTGTCCTATTTTGGAATGGTAATGTCATCATGTATCTTTTTCACTATTTTACTTTGAATGTAATAACTTCCAAAGGGTTGAAAGCTAAAAGAGTCTTAAGGAGACTTTGGACTTAGATATTGAGTGATCCTGATGTAATTAAGATTTTGGGACTATTAGGGATAGAATAAATACATTTTGCCTCAAAAAAATGGTCATGAATTTTGAGAGCCAGGGACAGAATGTTATGGTTCAAATGTGCACCCAAAAGGTTTATATGTTATATGTTTGGTCCCCAGGGAAGTTTAAGACATGGGTCCTGTGGAAAAGGTCCTTAAATCATTGGGTGAATTGCCCTTGAAAGTGATTAAGGTATCTTTCAAGGAATCCTAAGCTCTTGTGAGAGCAAGCTGATAATAGTGAGCCCAACAGCTGAATCACCCTCTGACGTCCTGTTTGAAGATGTATCTCTTCTTGCATACACTCCTGCCATTGCCATTAACCTTGAGAAGACGATACTTTGAGGGTGGAGTAGGGGGAGCTCTCATCAGTGCCTATGCAAGGTTATTTGGATTTTTAGCATCCTAAACTAAAAGTCAAATATACCTCCTGTCTTTATAAAGTTAGCCTGCCTCAGTATTTCATTATAGCAATAGGAAATTAACTAAGATATGTATCAAGTTAATTTTTTACTTAAAGCATTTTACCATTTCTTCCAGTGCCCCTCCTCCACTTCCTTTTCTCACTCTTCCTCCTTCTCCTCCTCCTTCTTCTTTTTAATCATCATTGCTGTGCCCTCACTTCTTAATATCACTCCTTTAGACAAGGTCTTACTTGATCACTCTGAGCAATAGTTTAGATGAAGCATAGCTCACTCCCCATTCAACTTATTTTGTTTTATTGGTGATGCTGGGGATTTGCTGGGGTTTGTGGTGTTTATGGATGATATACAAGCACTCTGCCACTGAGTTATACCTGCAGCCTCACCCCCAGCTATCATTCTCTGCCTCCTTTACTGCTTTCTTTCCTTCACAGAAATGATCATTTCTGGATATTATATCATATACTTATTGGTTTCTTTTTTAAAATTTCTATCTTTTTTTTTTTCACTAGTATCTCCATAGGCCTAGCCTAATTCTTAGCTAAGTTAGGACTCAATCAAAACATAGGAAAATGTTAGGGATCACTTTGAGGAAACTTTCTGACAATTTCAAATGAAGTTTAGGGTTTGAAGTATTCTCTCTTGCTCTGGTTCTCCATTCTGCTTTTCATGCAGAGCTTCAGCTTAAATGGAATCTGCTTTCACTTCTTAAAATTTGTAATTTAATTTAAACACATTTAAATTAGTAAGCTTAATAAATTTGATCAAATTTGCTATTTAATTGTGTATTTTCATGTACAGTCTGCTTGATAAACCTTATAGTGCCCAGCTATGCCTTTCCTCTAAATATTTACAATTAAATAGTCCCATCACTTAAAAGACATTGGCAAATAGAAAGATTTATGCAAATACAAGTGTCTTCACTTCTTTGAAATAATATATGTATATTCTAAAACATGACCTGAAATAAGTTTATGGCAATTTTAGTCTGATTTTAATATACTTGAAAAGAGGTTCCTTATGCATAAAAATAGCACTCTGGAGACTTTTTTTTTATAAAACAAGAGTTTATGTCATGAATAACTGGTCTCTAAATTTTAGTACTTTAACAATTTTAGGAAAATTTTAATATATTGGACTCCTTTGTACATGTACAAAAGAATGGTTCTAAGAATAATGAAAATAACAATAAAATGATCACGGGGTAATTATAAGATGAATAAAATAATTATGATAGAACACATTGTAGACTACAATACTTTTACAAAGTAGAAATTATTTTTCAAATAAAAAAGAAATATTTGAATGCCAGTGGTTTAAGGCATAGTTATAGAACAAGAAGAAAGGTTATTTTAGTTTTAAAATAAGAAAAACATTTGAACTGAAAGTCATAGAAGCTTTCCCAACTGAAAATTAATTAGTATTTAGATACATCTAATTAGTAAATCCTGGCAATCAAAGTCAATTTTATCATCACTTTTAGTTTTTTTCTGAGTTTTAATTTTGGATCACTTGCTTTTCCAGAAACTTGGACGTGATTTTCTGAAAGTTTTCTTCTATGTTGACAAGTTAAAAATGAGTTGCTATGTGTAAAACCCTGGGTTCCATCCCCAGCATCAAAACAAAAATATATATGTATATAGATAGATAGATAAAGATGTTAATTGCAACTTATAGAAAAATGAATCAACAAGAGCCCAAGTAGAAATACCTTATTTGCCCATGCATCGCATTCTTATTCTCCCCAGCCTATGACAGAAATAATGTTAATGTTATGCTTCTTTACTTAAACCATAAGGACAAAAGACCATATCCCATGTTCTTATCTTCTTGCCACAGATTACTCTTCCTGAGAAGGCTCTCCATGTATTTCTGAAAACTTTCCATGAAAAGCACTGCCTCATAACACATGTCTCCATAACAAGATCCTCAGATTCTTAGATTTGGGTTTTTTGTTTTTGCCACCAGGCTGTTACCTCTGTTGCTGAAGATGATTGTGAAATATGTGAAATATGAGTTCTCCTTTGTAAACTGTGCGTACTAACAATGCCACTTCCACCTGTTTACTTATAAAAGACAGTTTGGGCTACTCTCCTCTGCTGCTCAGGGATTGCTTACTTCAAAAGCCAGGCCCTGAACTGCCCTGTTGTGACTGCCAAGGGCATCCTATCTCCTGACCTGCTGCTGACAAAGAGCAGAAGTTCACGGCCATCACTCACTTCCCCGACAGCTCTCATGTGGTCATGGGAATGTGATCCCATTTTAGGAATCACCCCAGGTCTTTCTACTCTCTGAAGTTCACGGGCCTCTGTGGTTCCAAGCACTGGGATACAGTCCTTCCTCCACTAACCATTCAAATTCCTATCTGATAATCTACCCAAGGGTGAACTACTACTTGGGATAATTGACAGTGAGACTAACATTTTCCTTCAGGAGATAATTCCATCTTCAGTCTTGACCCACACCTTTGATAAGTTAAAAATTAACTTGATTGGTAAATTTCCTGAAACCCAATTATTCAGTCTTTCATGTGATCAATTTGTAATTTATATTAAAACCAGACTGGTATATTTTAAAAGATTCTAAAGTTTGAGCCAAATGACTGTCCAGGCTGAATACAGTTAATAAATCTTAACAAATGAACCTCATTTTGTTAGAGACTGCTGGTTACTAAAGAAGGAACATTTTATAGTGTACTTAGCATTCTCTATAATTTAACTATAGACAATAACTCATATATTTGTAAATTTGTAGCTTTTTATTGATCTTCAGAACAGAAAAGTTGTAATTTAGCAATCACGTCAGAATGTCTTCAATAGTAACAGTTTAATTTGTAGATTTCTCTAAGTAAAACATATATTAAAAGCATACATGTTCAGAAAAATTGGGTTTTGTTTAATGTATGGGTGTACATATAATGTATAATCATTGTCTTTACAGGTTACTAGCTCTTACAAGAGATAACTGTCTCCTCTGGAAACAAATCTTACATTCAAGTACTTTTTGTTCTTATCATTTGTTGTTAAGTAACTGCCAAAGGCTTGCAAAGTATTTGAATAAAAATGTAATAAGAATGATTGAACTTAATTCTGTTCTCAGATGTTCAAATTCATATTGACTTTAACTCCTTTACTCAGAACATCTATTATATGTGTCATTCATGTACAAATGAGGCTAAGTAATTATGCATGGTATTAGCATATTGGTGCACAGTGATGTGACAGGAATTCCAGTTAACCCCTGAGCTTTTCAAGACAATGATAAAGAAATTGATATTCATTTTGATATCACAAAGGATGCTCTTTTATCTCACCAAGAGGACTTTCTTCAAGTGATCTTTAGGATATAGCATTTGGGTGCAAATACAGGTAACATTACAAATCCCCACACTTTTGCAGAATCCTTTGTATCTAAGAGTGGGTCTATTAGAGTAGAAGCATAATTATGATTTATATGTGGAGTCAGGCAGCACATCCTGGCAGCAAGTTATACGTCTGGTCATTTATTTGCAAAAGGCATTAAGTGTCTTGGTAAATAACTTGTCCACATTTAAGGATCACAAAATGTTTGAGTATCTGCTTAGTTTGGGATAAAGTCAAAAAAAAAAAGAAAGAAAGAAAGAAAGAAAGTAAGAAAGAAAGAAAGAAAGAAAGAGAGAAAAAGGACAAAAAACCCTAAACTATAGAATTGAATCCAGTCACATCACCTGGATTTGGTAGCACAGCCTGAGTTGTGGGTGATCAGTGATTCCAAGGACAGTGAGAGGATGCTTTGGAACTTACTTTGCCTACAGCCCTCTTGAAGCATCTCTATGACCTTTAGAAAAGATTTGAACATTGAAAATAAGAACCCTGAATAGGGTGAACGTATAGTTTATTGACCAAAGGAGGATGTTCTTGAGAGTCAAAGTGTATTATAAATTATTATACTGGGACCAAATGTATATACTTGGCTGTTCTGGTCATATCTTGACATTTTTTTAATCAAATCTAAATAATAACCTTGTGATTCCTCAGTATAAGAAGAAAATGTAGGAATAAAGAATTATTTTTTAATTGTTAGAAGAGCAGAAAGAATGAAAGACAAAGAGATGAATTCTAAAGGTAAAGAGCTCCAGGAGCCATAGGCAAGAGGGACTCACAGACAGGCATCCAAAGACTTCATGAAGGCAAAGAGCTGCATTCCAGTTGGTGCTGTGGGCCAGAACTCACAGTGGACGAAGCAGTCTGTGCATGACTGTGTTTCCTGTGGAGGTGGCATGGAGGAACAGTTGAGAGTTCACGTAGTGATCCTGGGTGGCTAAGGCAGTGATCCCCAGTGAACATAGGACTGACAGGATACTTAAAACAGAGCAGCCCCACAGCATTGGCAGCAATGTGGGAAATATAATAGGATAACCACATATTCTGGTTTTTCTGAAAAGGTATTGGCAGAATTATTGATACCCTCTGTAGTAGGTGCTGCTAGTGACTCACCCAGATCCTTTTACATGTTGGAGCAGCCAGATCTTAATTGCTATGTGACTTCTAATGGCTTACAAAGTGGTCCTTCAGGAGTGACCCATAGTCAATGGCCACTGAAATGAGTGTCAAAGACTCTTTCCTTTCCTTAAGAGGGGAACAAATTTGAAGAGTAATTTAGGCTCCAGAGTCCTCTGTGGGTCAGGTCAGGACCAGACTTCAGCAAGACCATGTCCTTATTTAGTTTTTCTTAGTCCTTAGTTTTTCTCCCTTTTCCTATTGCACTTTTTTGCTCCCTTCCTGTTAAACCTGAACAGCATTCCCATAATAAATCACATGCCCATGAAAACTTGTCAAGGGTCACCTCTATGTCTTTTAAAAATTTTTTTTTTGTTGTCAAAGGATCTTTATTGTATTTATTTATATGTGGTGCTGAGAATCGAACCCAGTGCCTCACACATGCTAGGCAAGAGCTCTAACACTGAGCCACAACCCCAGCCTCTCACCTCTACTTCTAAGGACCTGATCTAAGGCAGACCCCTTTCACTCCAAGACTGTCCTGATGTGTCTGACAAATTTCCCTGGCCATCAACTTGTAGGGCAGGCCACATCAGAGAGGCCTGTGGAATGAACACAGGCAGTGTTTGGGAGAAGCTGTGAGGTGGTGGGAGAGCAGCAGAAGGCAGAGAAAAAGGGAAGAGATCGTGAGGCAGACCACGTGTGGCAAACCCTCTTAGAGACTCTACTGCTGCATGCCCCAGAGGAGCGATAGGTTCTGTGTCAGTGTATGAGAGCTGGTTCCCATCACTTTCCCTCTTGAAGAAAATTTATTCTGGGTGATCCTAGGGAGTATTCTGTTTACATTGATTTTAATGTAACCTAGATGTTAGTTGAAGCCACTAGTTCATTATTGGTAAGGTAAAGATAGCACAACTTTATTGTCCTCACACCTAAGGTGACCCCATGTGCTGACCCAAAGAGCCCTGTAAAATTGGGTGGTCGTAGTCCACATCTGACCCTGGGTTCTACTTGCTGGACTCAGTTTCACTCACTTTAGCAATAAGGAGCCCATTGGTGACATTAATTGAGAACTGATTCAGTGGAGTCATAGAGAACATGGGCTTGATCAGAAAACTGTGGTGAGCAAGGAAAAATAGAAGAGACTTTTTTGAAGAGTATCCTAGAAAGACAATCAGTGAAAGGGGGGCTGAAGAGGAAGATGGCCTAGTCTCTAAAGAGGATTTATTTAAAAATATGGCAAACTCTAGGTATATCTCAATGTGAAAAACAAAATTAGTTCATATGTACTAGAAATTGTCCTGTTTAATAAGCTGTCATTTTAAAAAATTCTCATTTTTTATAAGAACGCTTTATTTTATAAATGAAATCAATTCCCAAAAAAGGTTAGTAATAGGCTCAATGAGGCTACCAGGGGTGAATTTAAATCCCAGCTCTCCTCTTCCAGATCTTGTGCTCTTTGGAGTACAGGACACTGCCTCCCATACACAGAGAAGGAATTCTGTATGAAAAGAGAATGTGATGGGGAGAAAAGGAGCAGAGTCTTCCAGAATGAGAAGAGGTTGGCATTAGTACCCAAGAGAAAGGATTCCATCCTTTGAAACTGGAACAGCCCATTTGATGGATTATACATGAAGGAAGGTTGTTAGCCTTCATGGTGGTTTTTCTCTGGTTTTATTTTTTTTCAATGTAACAGGAACTAGGCGGGAAGTGGAGAGGGGGAGTATTGAGCATTCCAGAGGAGAGGTGTGAACAGATGTGAAATTGTCATTTCATTACTGTCCTTCGTAACCACAGACCTTGAAGAGGATTTCAACTAAACCAGGTGCATCCTCAGTTTGAGACCTCAGCTGCTTTTCACCGCAAAGCTCGGTGGACTCCATCCATCTATGCTATGGTTACTTTCTTGGTTAGTCCAGGAATTCTGTTCTTCACAAGGCTTGAACTCCTTTACACAACTGAGTTTCATGAAATAGAGGAACCTCTTATCTAAGAACCCTATTAAGGACATATGGGAATTAAAACAAAGTTTTAAGGTGGCCAAGGGGTAAATTGAAGCATTTCATGTGCCTCGTTAAAACAAAATACCACAATTGAAAAAGAATGAACCTTTAAAATCAATTGTCTGAGGCCTCACCCCAGGAAGTTTTATTTCCCTACAGATTAAGCGTGTCTTTTCATTTCCTTGGAAAGAGATCTGCTTGTAAAAGTGTTTTATGTTCAGTTTAAGTGCCACTTGTGTGGTATCTCTGGAAAACTGTACATTTCTTTGTGAGCATTCTTTCTTTCTTGCTCCCTGTCAAGACATGTCTTCAGCACCTGGTCCATTAGTGCTCGAGATGTTCAAATACACATGCACTATAACCCTGTGTAAAACCTGACAAATGATGCAGTTATCCCTTCTGCTACTCATATTTTCACTCATATCTTTAGTTTTTGCTAAGCATCCTTGACTTAGTGTCTTCTACACATTAATCTGCATGCCAGGACATTTTCTTCAAGCTGTTTCTAAACAAACAAACAAACAAACAAACAATCAAACAAAAATTTTGAGAAAAGGACAAAAGGCACAGAAGCTCTTCCTCACTTGTTTAAAAGGTCAACTGTAGTAAATAGTGTCAACTTCTTTCAAAGGTTTCTTGAAAGCCATTTGGTTCTTTTGCATCCAATCACCATTTTCAGCAAAACTAGCAAATATACATATGCTTGAGAACCTGGCCACAGAAGTGCCACATCTGCACTATCATAATCTCTTCTTTGTGGTATTTGTCACCAGAGTCACCATGACTCTCTTGCTTGTCAAGAGACAAAACCTGATTTTTAAAAAGTATATAAAATGTGATCACATTTTCTATACAATTTTCTGGTTCTTAATTTACAAGAATTGATATCAGAATGTAAACTGGTTATCTCTGATTACATTGATTATCCAAGTCCCTTCTAAAATTATTTTAATTTTGTTCTATTTAGTTATACATGACAGCAGAATGCCTTCTGATTCATTGTATACAAATGGAGTAAAACTTTTAACTTCTCTGATTGTACACAATGTAGAGTCACACTATTTGTGTAGTCATACATGTACATAGGGTAATGAAGTTTGTCTCATTCCACCATCTTTCCTCCCCTCATTTCTTCCCCTCCCTCCCCTCCCCTCATTTCCCTCTAAACAATTCAAGGTTCCTTCATTCTTCCCTTACTCCATCCCCCTTCTTATGTATCAGCATCCACTTATCAGAGAAAACATTCTGCCTTTGGTTTTTTGGGATTGGCTTATTTCACTTAGCATGATATTCTCCAACTCCATCCATTTGCCTGCAAATGCCATAATTTTATTCTTCTTTATGGCAGAGTAATATTCTATTGTATGTATATATACCACAGTTTCTTTATCCATTCATCTATTGATGAGCATCTAGGTTGGTTTCACAATTTAGCTATTGTGAATTGAGCTGCTATAAACATTGATGTGGCTGAGTCACTGTAGTGTGCTGATTTTAAGTCTTTTGGGTATAAACTGAGGAGTGGGATAGCTGGGTCAAATGGTGGTTCCATTCCAAGTTTTCTGAGGTATCTCAATATTGCTTTCCAGAGTGGTTGTACAAATTTGCAATCCCACCAGCAATGTATGAGTGTACCTTTTCCCCTCATCCTCACCAACACCTATTTTTGCTTGTACTCTTGATAATAACCATTTTAATTGGAGTGAGATGAAATCATAGGGTAGTTTTGATTTGTATTTCTGTTATTACTAGAGATGTTGAACATTTTTCATATATATTATTCATACATATTTTCCTTAACAAGACTTCCAAATAGCAAGAAATAGAAGCAAGAATCAATAAATGGGATGCATTCAAACTAAAAAGCTTTTTTTCAGCACAGGAAGCAATCAAAAAAGAGAAGAGTGAGCCTACAGAGTGGGAGAAAATCTTTACCACATGCACTTCACATAGAGCACTAAGCTCCAGAATTTATAGAGAAGCCCAAAAAACTTAACACCAAAGAACCAAATAAACCACTCAATAAATGGGCTAAGGAACTGAGCAGACACTTCACAGAGGAAGATATACAATTGATCAACAAATGTATGAAAAAATGTTCAACATCTCTAGTAATTAGAGAAATACAAACCAAGTCCCTTTTAATTTTATTCACCAATGAAAGTATTTTACTAGTTTAATATAAAGCACAGGGAGTGGTGGAAAAGCAAGGAATGGTCTTCCCTTCCATATGGCCGCCTCATGTCTTAAATTTTAGATCGCCTGGAATGTGGGGGGTGCTTTTTGACTCTGATCATTCTCTTCATTTGGTTTAGCATGATTTGGGTCACATGGTCACCAGAGCTACTTACTATTTCTGTAAATGTAAGAAGTTTACCTAATGTGTCTATGCCTCAGTTTCCTCACCAATAAAATAGGATATTAGCAGTACCTCCATCATACACTGACTTGAGAATTTAACAAATGGAAAGGCTTAGAATAAGGACCTAACCATAGTAACAATGTTTTCCTTCATTCTTATGGATTTAATCCCAACACTATCCTAACCAAATGTGAGGATTTAAAATTAACAGAGTGTAAAATCAATAGCTGCTCAGTTTGGAGGAAGAGACAACAAATAGATGAGTACAGTTGGATATGCCAATTACCATAGACAGGAGACATACGAAGTTCCTAGAATGTTGAAGAGGAGCATGTGATTCAGAGTAGAGAGACAAGGGAGGGCCCCACAAAGAAATGACATCACAGAAAAAAAGAATCAATTTGGGGAGGAAGGGTCCCAATTATATGGGCCAGGACCAAAGCCAGAGAGTAGCAATACTATTTCCTTCTCTGCTTGCAATCTGATGTGCTAATTCTTCATTAAACATTCCATTTCTTCCATCAGCTTCTAGTATTCCATGTGATGGAGACATTAATTGCTCCCTGTCTTCTAGGAACTATTGAGAAATTACAATCATTTTAGATAAAGAACACTGAAACTCATTTGTAAAATCTCCTTTGAGAATGGAATGATTAATCATTGAATAAATAACTTAATAAATCAGAAGCAAAAAAGGCAAATCTTAGAAAGTTAATCTACAAATCCCAGACTCTGGCTTTTATTGGTCATTTATTAGACTTGTATTGAAAAGGAGAATTTTTAAAATTTCAGACTGAAACCTTCAAATGAAAAGGAGATAGAGAAGGCACAGCTAATTTCTGTATGCACTGAGATAGCATTTAATGGTTTAATTAAGATGCAGATTAAGTGGCAGATATAAAACCTTACTATTCTGGCATTGGACCAGGGAGTTAAGAAGATTGTGCTTTTATTTGAAGCAAACAGATGCAAACAAAGGAAATCCTGGCTGACAAATGGTGGTGTTGCCAAATTGGTGTGATGTGTATCCGATATTATATGATGATCCTTTTATGTAACTTTGCATTTTTATAGCTTATATATGATATACCATTGGTGTCTCTTACAGTTTCAGATATGTAAAATAAAGTACATGTAATGGACATTCCTTTTCCTTTGAATGATTTTCATCATAAGAATATGCAAAACTGAAACTGTATACCCTTTACACAATAACTTCCCTTTCTCCCAGTCTATTTGTTTTTAGGGTGTACTTTAAAGTTTTTTATTTTTCAAATTTGAATGCAATTTATTTATAGGAACAACATAGAATGAATTTTCAAAGTACTCCACCAAATCCTAATTTTAGACTAGTTCATAAAATCTGTTATATTGATAACATAAGCAAATTAATAGGATTAGAAACCATAATAGGTTGTAGGCTGATAATTGGGGTCAATGAAAAATATCTATACAAAACTCCATTTTATCAGGCACAAGACAG
Source organism: Glaucomys volans (assembly GCA_020662805.1). Classification (NCBI taxonomy): domain Eukaryota; kingdom Metazoa; phylum Chordata; class Mammalia; order Rodentia; family Sciuridae; genus Glaucomys; species Glaucomys volans. The sequence goes on from JAJEJO010004727.1 coordinate 84,420, forward strand.
TTTTTATGCAAAATATGGAAATGAACAAATTCTGTATGTGGTATCTCCCATGACTTTGTTGTGCATCTCTCACTTGGTGGTGCTTTCCTCTCCATACCTCCGATCTTATTTTCGTGATTCTGTCCCAAGCCTTTTGGCTTTACCCTACACAGGCATATCTGAGATTCCCACATCCTCAAAGTACTTCCCTTTCCATGCATATTTTGATCTTCAGAAGTAAAGGTGGGGGTGTTTATATTGAAATAGACGAGAAAGATAGCCATGCAAATCAATTTTCAGGTTGTTTCCCACATTCTTTAGCACCCATGGTAGTGGGTAGTGAAAGAAAAGATAGTGAAAAGGTAGTGAAAGAAAAAAGTGAAAGAAACATATTTCATCACACTGTGCAAAATACTCAATGAAGAGCATTAAGATGTACCAGTGATAAGATTCTATGCAGCCTGGACTCTTTGTCAGCCCTTTTCAAATACAAACTGTGGTTTACTGACAAACTTCTGTGTGAGTTAAACTTTTAAAAAATAATGTTAAATTACATCTGCCAAATTGGTTTGTGGACATTGATCTTTAGTCAGAACGTCAACTTACTTTCTCAATATTTTATGCTTTCCATGTTTTGTGCTTCCTGGGGAATGTCAATCTAAGATGGTGGTGGTTAAAGTTTACATTGTAAACTTTGAACTGAGAATGGTAGCTGAAAATTCCTAGGCATGAAGATGATTCCTATAAGTTTCTGTAAGTGGTTACTATGTAAGGACTTAACATTTAATGATCTTCATCTTACGGGTTATCATTAGCTTCTCATGTAAACTGTCAAGAAGAAAAAAGCCACTAATAGTCCCCAAATGATGCTTTACTTCCTATCTTTCATGATATACTCAGCAATATTTCCGGAGAATTTCAAGCGTTCTGGTATGTGGCCTTACCTATCTCTGCGGACACTCCGTAATCCATGTAGCTTGAATTGCCAGAGAACAGACCCACTTAACTTTTGTTATAGGAACTCTTGCTTTTTGTCAAAATTTGGATCATTATAGTTTGCCATGGGGTCTCCGGAACCACATTGACTTCTTTGGGGAACACAGGATAGGAAAATATTCCCCTTGATATTTAATGCTGATTTGTATAATTTCCATAGTGTTTTATTACAGTATACTTGACGAGTTTGGTTAGGATAGACTCAAGAGGAAAAAAAAAAAAAAAAAAGGAAAACTTCTCTGATGCGATTACTCTCTTCCATCCCATTCAGATCAGCTTGAAGGGGAGATTCTGCTCTGTAGCAGGACAACCATTACCTGCCTCTGGCTAGGACTTGCTTAATGATCATTTCTTGTTTGAAGGTCAGACCTCATCTGAATTTAGCATTTGTTGGGAGTTAGGGTGTTCAGAAAACAACTTTGTCTAGAAAGAAATTATGCAAGTATTTTTGCAGTACACCTTGGTAATTAAAATCACCACAAGTATTGTGGTCATAGAGCTGTTCCATCTATTGCAGAACACTATTTTTTAAGTATTTTAAATTTTTATTTGTTCTAAATAGTTATACATAACAGTAGAATGCATTTATGCATTTTGATAAATCATACAAAAATGGAGTATAATTTCTCATTTTTCTGATTGCACATGTTGTAGGATCACATCAGTCATGCAGTCATATATGTACATGAGGTAATAATGTCTGTTTCAGAATACTCGTAAAATAAATTTCAATTCTCAGAGTTTATTCCTCGACTGACTATTGTGCTGAAGCATATGATTTTTTTTCTCAAATTTAGTGTGTCCATTAATGGGTAGATGTTTTAGAAGCATATTTTTCAGTATCACTAGCTCTTTTCTTTTTCTTCTTCTATTTTAATCATTCCTTGGTTTAAAACTAGTACATCTTCACATCAGTAATTCTTAGAGGTATAATGCCAAGTAAAGTTGCCCTTTTCACTTGAAAATATTGCCATAGGATAAAACTGAATTGGGGTTAAAGAAACAATATAAAATCAAATCAGAAAAGTTTACAGGGAGGAAATAATATTTTTATTGAATAGCCTACAAACCGCAGTAATGGTCAGAAGTGGGGAAATGCCATTCTAGGAAAATAGACAAATAATAGAAGACTCAGTTTGAAGGACTAAGTACTTAACAATTCATAAAGTTCCTTAACATTATGAAAATTGTTATCAAAAAGAGAGTCTATTCTTTCTTTACACCCAAACCTGGGCTATGTAAACAAACAAACAAACAAACAAACAAAAAACAGAAAACTTGGTAATCATGTAATGAAGCTGATCGGCTAAAGCAGCTGATCTAGAGCAGTCTATTATTTCTATCCTCTCTATTTAGCTTCTTTTAAAACTAAAGTTATTCATTTAAATAATTCTGTTTAAAATTTGAATTATCTACTTCAATTAATGGTTGACATGGATAAAATATTTGGTCTTAGATGATAACCTGTATTTGTCCAGGCCTAGTGATAGAAGCTGATCTTTTCTAGCCATCCAATTATGCTAATATAATAATAATAGTATTCATAATAATCCTTTCTAAGGGAGACAGAAACCATTAAATAAAAATATTCTCTTGCTACTATGCCCTATTTAATTTGTTGGAAATATTAGTTTCAGAGTTATTTGGTGCAGCAAATAACTGCATCAAATAACCATTCTTTTAAAGGGGTGGAATATTTGGACACTGCCTATAAAACTCTTGGCCACAGAAGTTTTACGGTAAAGCCTAACCTGGCTCTGTATATTGATTGCATACATCTGATAGCTCACCAGTCATTAACTTTGTAAGCTCTGTTTTTTACTTTTCAATGACTGAGAGGGTTTCTGCTCTCAACCTATCATAGAAAGAACACAATAATTATTCACAGGCAACCATAGACACCTTCTGTCAGCAAGGACAGCATACAGGGCTAAACATTTACTTGCCAAAGGGTCACTGAAAATCTTTCTTTCTAGTCTCTCTTCTCCCTGTAGGTACAAACTCTGTTTAGCTTTAGCCATTTGTTTTCAAGGCCAATAACTTGTATTTATTTTTGACATCAAGTTTTCAAAACACTGTTTGATCCAAAGCTTCACAGTCAACAAAAACAAGTAAATTTCACTCTCAATATTTGGTCTTTCCAAGAGCAGTGTTTTGCTTTACTCTACCAATATACCCATTTCCCACAAAGGATAAAGGTGGGGTAGAACAAAGTAAGAAAAAGGGCCAGTGATCTTTTCAATTCTATGCATAGAGCCAGGAATTTGGTATACTTCCATGATTGCTAAAGAGATGACCTTAAAGGGCACCTGCCATTTTAAAGTTCTTCTATTAATTAAAAAAGTCAAAACAGAGGGACCACAGCAACATTTCGATGACAATACTGTACCAATATATTTATAGTTTTCCCTTGTTGCTTGTATGGTTTGGATATGAGGTGTTCTCCAAAAGCTCACATGTGAGACAAGGCAAGACGATTTGGAGGAGAAATGATTGTTATAGCCTTAACCTCATCAATGAATCAATACCTTATGGGATCAAGTAAGTGGTAACTGGAGGCAGTTGGGGTGTGGCTGGAGGAAGTGGTTCATTGGGGGTGTGGTTACGGGGTATATATTTTTATCTAGAGAGTGGAGTCTCTCTCTATCTACTTCTTGATCATCATGTGAGCTGTGTCCCTCTGCCACACTCTTGCGCCATGATGTTCTGCCTCACCTTGAGCCCAAGGAATGGAGTCAGCCTTCTTTGGACTAAGACCTCTGAAACCATGAGCCCTCAAATAAAGCTTTTCTTCTCTACAATTGTTCTGGTGGAGTTCTTTAGTCACAGCAGTGAAAAAGCTGGCTAAAACATTGCTCTTTACTTATAAGGTGCATTTTTAAAGATTTCATTGTTAATAAAGCACCATTTTTCTCTGATTTTGTTACAAAATCTCAGTACTGTATCATACACAGAACTGAATTTTCTATACATAGTATTTATTGCTATTAGTGCTTTTTATATTTTAGATACTCAAAAATGACCTTCTTTGCACTTTTGATTTTTCAATTTAAAGGTGAACAGGAAAAAACACCCTCTTATAAATGTTTCTCCATCAGAATTTTCTACTTGCAAATGGAATTTTTAAAATCTGCTAATGTGATATACTGGTAGAACACTAGTTTTTGACAAACATGGTTCCTTTCATACTGTTTTGAGACCACTTCAGTAACATTTGTGCAGGTCACAAAGGAGCACTGAGAGAAATGAGTTTTAAACATTTTGAAGAATGTTGAGAAATTTGAAGTTGAGTTTGTGGGGACATATAATTAGCTGGACTGTAGATTTCAATCACTATTGAAGTATTGATAGAAAATTGCATTTTCTTAAAAAGCATTTCACTGACTTTCAAAAGGGAAAAAGACCTAAGGAAGGAAAAATAAACAGTAGGCATCATGACCTCACCCAACAGAGAAATTTGAGATTTTATAAAGTGACTCTGCAAATGAGTAACTCAGTGGTACTTATGTGACAGTTCTTAGATCTTAGTTACTAGAAGATTGGGATACTGAATACAGAATTTTGTCTCTACTTACTATTGGAGAATCACTGGTTTTTGGAAAATGTCTCCAGACATTTCCAAAGCAGAGGCAGAATCTGTATGGGAGGCATCAAGAGTTTGAAGCAGCTAAAGCATTAACATTTATAGTATGTGTTCTGAAAGGTGGGAATATGTACCTTGTAATTCATCTAGAATTTCTCTGAAAATACTATAACATTTCTTTTATATTCAGCAATTTAGAAATTATTTCAATATTGTGGAGAGAAAGAAAAGCATGTGGAATGGTTGCTTCCAGGTTTCTTATGAATATATGGTTACTGTCAGTTAAAATGATAATAAAAGAAATAGTTACCATTTTTGAGTTTTTGTAAAGTATGAGACACTATACCAAGAAATTTATGCCATCTCATTGTTTTTATTTTTATTTTTATTTATTTTTATTTATTTATTTATTTTTATTTACTTATTGATTCATTGAACACAAATGGAGTACAGCTATTGTTTCACTGGTTGTACACAAAGTAGAGTCACACCATCTGTGCATTCATGCATGTACACAGGGCAATGGTATCTGTCACACATTCTGTTATTAATTTTACCCCCCACCCACCCCCCCCCCTCCCTTCCCTCTATGCTAGCTATCTTTCCTCCATTCTTGCCATCTTTCAATCCCAAAAATCCAAAAGCCGAATGGTCTCTCTGATATATGAATGATGATGCATAATGTGGGGGGGAAAGATGCCATCTCATTTTATTCAGGAAATATTCCTTTTAGTCAGAAAGGTACTGGTATTATATCTATTTTTTTTAATTCTGGTATTATATCTATTTAAATGCTGAGTAAACTGAAGTAATTAATGTAAATAATTTAATTTAGTTAAGTAATTATCATAAGATAATCCAATCAGGAAAAGGTAACCTGGTCATTATTAACTCTTAAGATTTCTCATGAATCACAATTTTTCAGGTGTTGAATTATAACCTAAATAGAAATTAAAAAGTGCCCTATGTCTTCCAGAGAATTTGTAGATAAAATGGCCCAGGTACACCTGCCTACATAGAAGAAAAAAAAAAAAGAAAAGATTTCAGACATACCTAGCCTATAAGAGACCAAGCGTAGATGTATGATTTTTATTTTTGTACATTCATATTTTTGAGCTAGAACATTTGATTCATAACTACTAAATACATATTAGATGCCAGATATTGTGCTAGATTCAAATAATATAAAGATACCTAACCTTGATGGGTTTATTCTCTAAAAATAAAAAAAAGAAATAAAGTAGAAATAAAAATAAAACCAAGTGGACATAAAAAGCAAACAAAATGTAAATCGAGATAAGGGCTTTGAGGAAGAAATGTGTGTGTGATACAGAATAACAGATGAAAAGAGCTAATTTTGATAATGTGATCAGAGATATTATTTTGTAAGAATTGGTTGATTGACTGATTAATTGTGTGGTACTGGGAATTGATCTCAGGGGCAATTTTCCACTGAGCTACACTTCTTGATTTTGAGTCTTGGCCTTGACTTTGTGATCTTCCTGCCTCAGATTCCCAAGTAGCTGGGTTTACAGGTGTTCGGCACTGTGTCTGGCCTGGGACACTAAAACTGTCTATAAGCATGTGTTCAGATGACCCTAAACAAAAATAAGAGACCATTCATTCACATGAAGAAAACAAATGCTAAAAACTCTGGTTTAGGAGGGATGTGAGGTACTGGAAGAATCTAAAAAGGAGCACAGGCTGGAATATGGAGACAAGAGAAGTTGATTGTAATAATGCTGGGTTCTGAAAGTAGCAGGTTTTTTAACTTAACACCAGAGAATTTCAAGAGAAATATCTTGTTGCAATCTGTTGTTAAAAGTGGTGTAATTTCATAGGTCCACATTACTATATGATCAAAAATGAGTTCTATAGACCAAGAATCAGAGTTGAGAGAGGAAGAAGCTTATAACTTCTTCCTCTGCTCTTGGAAACAGCGCTTATTTATCTTTTTTTTTTTTTTTACAGATACTTGCACATTGATTGGTGAACTCCTGCAATGGTTCCATCCAGATCAGAGCTTAAAAATGTTTCTGAGACACACGAATAGATAACTTAGACTTGAGAAAACTTGAGTGTTCCAGGGCTAGATTCATTCATTTTAGGATACCTGAGTTTGAAATCTTAGCTGCTTTTTCACCATCCTGAGTTTTGTTCTAAATTTGAGGCTCTGATTCCCTTATACAATCTACAACATATACACACTTAAGACATTTGTTTTTGGTTTCCAATCTATGAATTCCACTAAATGCAAGTGGGATGCAGGGGATGTATTCCAGGACCTCTATGAGATGCCTCAAATGATGGGCATCACTGAACCCTATCCATATCCATACACACTTACAGTAAAGTTAGATTATGAATTAGGTATAATGAGAGATAAACAATAATAAATTAGAGCAATGATAACTATATACTATAATAAAAGTTACATTAATGTCATCTCTCTCAAAATATCTCATGTTAAGTGAAATAAGACAAGCTCAGAAGACCAAGGATTGTATGTATTTTTCTTCCACATGTGGAAGTTCAGAGAAGAAAAAAGAAAATAAAAGGTGTGTGTGTCGGGGGGGGGGGGGGGCTCATAAAAATCAAAGGGAGAACAGAAGAGTAGAGGAAAGGGACCAGGGGGAGAGAAGGGAGGAGTGATGGGAGAATGAGAGAAGGGAGAATGATATTGGCCAAGTTTTATTGTTAGATTGTGTGAAAGTACCTGAATGAAACAAATTCCACTATTATGTGCAACTATAATGCACCAATTAAAAATATGAAAAAAAAAACTCACTGTGGAAGGAGATCAAAAGGTAGAACAGGAGAGCATGGGGGAGTACTGGGGAATGGAATGTATTAAATTATGCTATGTCCATACATGAATATAGCAATACATCCAACTTATGTATATAATTTTGATGCACTAATTGAAATAATAATAGAAGAGAGATCAGTAGAGTAGAGCAAGCAGTTCAGGAGGACTACGTAGGAAAAGGAAAAGGAAGGAACTGGGGAATAAGATTGATCAATAATATTATATTCATGTACAAATATGGCACATAGCATAATGAATGCCACTATTATACATGATTTTATGCAACAATAATTTTTTAATCCTCATTGTACTGTGCTCATCCTTTGTCTTATGATGATATGGGATGATACAATGTCTATGTGATGAGATGAAGTGAGGTGAATGACAAGCATTGTGATACAGCATTCGGTTATTACATGAGAGTTACTTGAACACAAACACTGCCATACTGTGACAAATGATCTGATAACTGAGAGGCTACTAAGTAACTAATGGGAGGGTAGAGTATACTGTGTGGATGCAATGGAAAATGGAATGATCCATCCTGTTGCCAGCAGGATGGTGGTAGATTTCATTATGCCACTCAAAACAGCATGCAATTTAAAAATTATGAATTGCTGATCAATAAATTTTCCATCTAATTTTCTTAGACCATGGTTAACCATGGATAACTTAAACGATGGAAAGTGAAATCATGGATAAGAGGGGGCTATGAATCTATAATTCAGTTCTGAGTCTTGTAACTTAACACCATTTCCCATTTAATTTCTCAACAAAACTTTCTTTCACCTGAAATCAATGTTCTCAGATAAGAATTCTAAAAGTGTTTCTAACTTTGGAATTTAAAATACTAAGTAATATTCACATCACTGTTTCTTATAGCCCTTGGCCAGAGAACATTCACAACTTCGGGGTCATCCTGGTTCTTTGGGAAAGTTATACCTGTTTTTATGCAAACACAGCACATTCTAGGGGTTTAAGCATAATTTCTAAACTTATATAGCTTGCTATCTAGATAGATTAAAAGAGTACTTTAATGTTCTTTTTTAGTTTGGGTATTTTACATTAAGAGAAAACTGAAATCATCAACTATCTACTTTTTGTAGAGAATGCATTGGTCCTGGGGAGGAATGGTTTGAAGAAGGAGAAGAAGGAATTAGCTACTAACTTCCTCCCATTCTTTGCCAGAGCCCAAATATGTCATTAGGTTAATTTGATACAATGCAATGTTGAGGGTGTAAATGGCCTGGGAAGCTACGTTATTGGGAACAGAAGCATCAAATCTCCGATAATCTGGACTAACAGTCAAGAGAAGTGGCATCTGGTTCTGACTGCAATTACCTTGCTGTGCTATGTAGAATAAACCACTTAACTTATTGTGGCCTTGTGTATTTATTTTCTTTTATTTGTTATTTTTAGATATACGTGATAGTAGAAAATATTTTGACATATTATACAAACATGGAGTATAATTTATTCTAATTAGGATCCCATTCTTGTGGTTGCACATGATGAGGAGCTTCACTGGTTGTGTATTCATAATATGAACATAGGAAAGTTATGTCCGATTCATTCTACTGACTTTTCTATTCCCATTCCCCACTCCCTTCCCTTCATTCCCCTTTGTCTAATCCAGTGAACTTTTTTTCTCCTTTGCCCCACTTATTGTGTGTTAGGGTCTATATATCAGAGAGAACATTCCACCTTTGGTTTTGGGGGATTGGCTTACTTCATTTAGCACAATAGTCTCCAGATCTATCCATCTACTGGCAAAAGTCATAAAGTCATTCTTTTTATGGCTAAGTAATATTCCATTGTGCATATATACCACATTTTCTTTATCCATTCATCTGTTGAAGTGCGCCTAGGTTGGTAGTGGTCACAACAATTTGCAATCCCATCAGCAATGTGAGTGTACCTTTTCCCCCACATCCTCACCAACATTTATTATTGATTGTATTCTTGATAATTGCAATTCTGACTGGAGTGAGATAGAATCTCACCATAGTTTTAATTTGCATTTCTCTAATTGCTAGAATGATGAACCTTTTTTCATATATTTGTTGACCATTTATATTTCTCCTTCTATGAAGTGCCTGTTCATTTCCTTTGCCCATTTATTGATTGGGTTATTTGGGGGGTTTTTTGGTATCACGTTTTTGAGTTCTGTTTTTTATCTCTTTAATAGATGGTTAAATTCATATAATCCCTACCCTGGCAATTGCCTGAATGCAACCTATAATTCTGAATTCTGAACCTTAGGGTGTCAATGTTCTCCACTTAGGAGTCATGCCTAGGGTCTATTCTATAACCTTACTGGGTTGGTGAAGTTTAGTATCTGAACTCAGTGATTGCCTTACACTTTCAAAATTTCCCAAATTTTTCTAGTGTAAGAACCATTGATTAATGTCAAAAAATTTTGCAGTTTCCTTAGCATATTAGTTTTTATTAATGGATTTGAACATAAATAATGGCAAACATTACTAGATGTCATACATTTGCAGTCAATTTACGTATTTAAACACAAATAGAATCTACATATTTTGAAAATAGTATTATATTTTCCAGAGCATATATACTCCAGTATTATATTTCTCCAGAGAAAACAAAAATAGTATTTATGCTGTATATAGCTTACATGACCCTAGGGATCAGCAAGTTCAAAATGTGTAGGGCAGCCTGGCAGGATGGAAAATCTTGAACAGGAGCTAAAAATTCTGCAGTCCTGAGGCAAAAAATTTTTTCCAGAAACTTCCAGTTTGCTCCTTTCTCTTCATCTGATTGCATTAGTGCCACCCATATTGTGGAGTGTGATCTCCTTTAGCTAGTTAACTGGTTGCAGTTGTTAACCTTATCTACAAAGAATCTTCACAATATCTCCTAGATCAGTGATTGATTAGTTTGCGTCTGATAGCCTAGTCGAGTAAACATGTAAAACTAACCATCACAGTACACATTTCTAAATGATATTTTATTTTATTCATTCTACAAAATCACTTGCCATGCATGTGGCTGAAAGATCTCTGTGGTCTTCCAAGGGACAAAGATGGGACTCCATAGACTTGGATATCAATGAAGCTGTCATGATTCTTGAGGATCTATAATCTCTCTATCCTGGGAGTACCAAAGCATTAGGAAAGTGTTCAATCTGATTTTTCTTATATCAAAGTTACTAAGTATGCCTGTCTCACACTGTCATGCTGCCCAGAAAAACGAGATTCTACATTTGTGATTTGTGATGCTGGTTTTGTTCTTGCATATTTTTCCTAAAAACCCAGCTGTCAAAATACGGCTGCTCCACCTGGCCAACACAGGCAGCACGAAGATTATCAATTATTACTGAAGCATGTGGATTGTTGAAATGCTGGCTAAGATTCAAAGGGAAATAGAAAAGTCAAATCCTTGACTGGGGAAATCTGGCCCTAATACATGTAGAGGAATATCTTTATAGCATTTTCTAGGAAAGACATGCTTTTAAAAAAATAGGTTGTTCCATTCTAAAAGCAATTTTTCATCTACTCTCTGCTTTCTCTCTCTCTCCTTTCCACTTCCTCTGTCCAAAGATTTTACAAAACAATGTGAATTTTATGGGTTTTGGTCCAGTTTGAAAGCAGCTGAGAAGAATTACTGCTGGATAAATATTTACCTAATCTGAGAAATTCCATATACCATGTTGCATGATTGTGTTACTGCAAGATGAGGGTGAGGAACCTTTTTATTTTTTTCTTGTAATTCCAGCCTAGATTTAGTACTGACTAAATACATCATATCCTATGTTAGTCATTTAAAAAGGAATCCAAACAAAGGAAATAAAACTGATTATATTATAGGAATTTAAAAGTCATTTAAGAAAAAGTTAAAATCTGTTAAGAACTTTAAGGACCAACTTTATGATTGTCTTTGAGAATTTGCAGGACATTTAGTAGGGGGATATTGACTAGTTTTACTTAATGTTCACAAGAAAATGGTCAAGAGAAAATAAACTTAAATCAAAGGCGAGAAAGACCTCTATGGGACATGGGAGGTACTTCTTCATCGTATGGGTGATAAAACACTGAAATTGGAGGCTAAGAGAAGCAATGTGAAACATTTGGTATACTTGACAACTAATTCTCCTCACTGAATGAGAAATTTCTCTGACTATAGATGGCATGGTGGGTCATGTATATTTTTAAATAGACATGCATTTCACCAAATCGTATGGGTTGTAATTTCTATTTACAAAAGCAGGTATTTACTGAATATCAACTATATCAGTTTTTTATGCTCCAAGAACAGATAGCAACAAATTTAGTGATTTAAAAATAGCTAAATTAATTTTCTTATTTCTGTGTGTCAGAAATCCAGGACAAATCTCACCTGATGGCAGGCTGTGCTCCTTTCTGGAGGTGCTAGGAAAGAATCTGCTTTCTCATTTGGGCTTTTGGTTAAATTCAGCTCCTTATTACTGTCAGCTGAGGGCTGTTCTCACTTTCTAGAAGACAATCATACCCTTGGTTCATCAGCTGCTTCCTGCATCTTCAAATCATCCATGGGAGGTTGAGACCCTCTTCCTTTATACCTCTCTGTCTCTCTATTCTACTTTTAAGGTGTTAATTAGATTGGCCCATCTGGATAATCCAATAGGTAATCTCCCTATTTAAAAATAATTGAAGTATTAGGCAAAATGTAATTTTAAAAAAACTGAAGAATCAGGAATCTAAATATCACTTGCAAATTTACTTCCCCTTTCCATGTAGCATTACACATTCATGGAATCTTAAGATGGGACGTGGATCTCCTTAGGAGGTCATTCTTTTGTTTATTACAACTGCCAGTACCAGTAATGATTCTTGTAATGAAAAATTTAACTTCTAAGAAATAATCCTACCATACCATGAATTTATAGCAAATTAACTAATTCATTCCAAAATATCTGTTGTTACATAGTTTAGCTACTGTGAATTGAGCTGCTGTAAACATTGATGTGGCTGTGCATCACTGGAGTATGCTGGTTTTAAGTCCTTTGGGTAAACCTAGGAGTGGGATTATTGAGTCAAATGGTGGTTCCATTCCAGGTATTCTAAGGAATCTCTATACTGCTTTCCATAGTGGTTGCACCAATTTGCAGTCCCACCAGCAACAAATGAGTGAACCTTTTTCCCCACATCCTCACCAACATTTATTGTTGCTTGTATTCTTGATAATTGCCATTCTAAAAGACAAAAAAAACCCTGTTATGTGCCTATCATAACTTATAAGTATTAATTCATGACTTAGACCATTATAAGAAATAATGTCCTTTCCCTAAAGATCACATAGGTTATTGGAGACATCTGCCATATAAACAAGTGAACATAACATTTAATGAGTGCTGTAAGAAAGTATACTAGTGTGGGGAAATGATCAACTTTATTTATGCTTAGATCTTGAAAGTACAAAAAAGGGAGTTTTTAAATATTCGAGAGAACTAGGAGGGAAGTATTAAAACTCAGTATTACACTCAGTATTAAAACTGAGGGAACAGCATGCACAAAAGCTTGGGGAAATGTACCGCATGGCATAACTAGGACTGCAAATATGGTATCCCTATGTGAGTGTGGCAGGAAATTCCAGAAAAATGAAGACCTGAGGAAATTGGAATTTATCATTTGGAAAGAGAAGAAATTTCCAGAGTTCTAAACTAGAATGTGATTATAGATTTTTATTCCAGGGTGGTCATTGGAATAATAAGTACAGTGGCAACAAAGGGTAAGAACTGGAGAAATAATTCATAAAATATTTACTAAAAACCTTAATAAGAGCTGATGACAGATCTCATGGGCTGGAAGAGGAACAGGAAGAGACAAGTCAGTTTCTAGTCTGAATGACAGTTGGAGAAAGTGTCACCATCGAAGTGGGGAAAGAGCAAAGAAGAGAGATTCATCTGATAAAATGCCTTGGTTCTAAACAGGTTCATTTTGAAGGGGCTCCAGGAACAGAGGCCAGAAACACAGAGAAAAGACCTGGATTGGAGAGAGTGTAGACCTAAGGAATAAATTTAAGATGGGGGTATTACCTCAGGAATCACAAGATACAGCAAGAGGGTCAAGATAAACTAGGAAAAACAACAGTAGACAAAGGATGAGAAGTCTGTGAAAGAGAATGAGGAGAGAAGATAGTTGTGACATTTAGTATCATAACTAGCAAAGGAGTAGAAAGGTTCAGAAAGATGGAAAACATTTTCCCAAGATACATAAAATAGGTAAGTATCCAGATTCAATTAGTAGATTTGTAAATGAGGCCATTAGTGATGGTAAGTTATTTGTTCAGGAGCAAAATGTAGGTTACTTAGATTGGTGGGGAGAAGATGAAAAGTCACATATGAGATAATCAGCGGACAATAATAGTACTAAGTTACAGAGTAATAACTATAGTAGGAGTTTGGAGAAATGGTACATGACACCCAGTGAAATGGGAAATATATAAGGAGATAGATGTACACATTGAATGTGTGCCAAAAGGTGGATAGAGAGGAGACCCATAAAGGGAAGATCTTCTAGGTATAGGCAAACTCCCCAAACTGCAGACATAAAGGTTGGACTGGGCCTATTGTATTTGTGTAATACTTTCAGTATAACAGAAAGCATAAGTCATAATGTGGAATGGAAGGAGTAAGCCTACACTATGCAAACCATGAGTGTTAATTATGAAGAATTTATGTAATATATAACAGCTGAGGGGACCTGGAGAAGTTTTGAGTATGGTTTGGCATAATTAGAAGAGCATTTGATGTACAGCATGAATATTTCCATGTCAAAGGACAAGAACTTCTCTTGCTCCTCCTTTTTCACTTGCCACTGTCAACCCTTCAGGAAACACCTGAAGCTATTCTTTTAAGAAATTGAGGTAACTAAAGGGTATGGGTCTGGGCTGGGGGAACCTAGGAAATGGTGGATCGAAGTCATCCAAGATGGCGCAAAGGAAGGACAAGATTGAACTTTGGTAGGTGTTTTCCATAAGCAATCCTATTTAATTCTCCCAACAAGTTTGGAAAAAGCACTTATATTGTGTTGTCATTATGTAGGTGAAAAATTCATTTCCTAGTGGGTTAATAAGTAGAAAAGGTAAAATCCAGGTAAAATCCTGAAGGTAAAATCCAGGGTCTACCTTCCTCAAAATCCAAGGAATATAAAATAAAATGAGAGGAAGTGCGCCTTCAATAGTCTTATCTGCAAATCAGGTATGAACTGCATAAAGAACTGTCTTTATTTCAAAATTACAGACTATATGGAAATGTAGATCACTTGTAGGACAATATGCAATGATTTTTTATGTCCTTTTCTTCTTGTGCTGTTTCTCCCTATCATATGTTCCGATATCTAAGAAATTTTTTTAACGCTTCCAGCTCCATTAGGAAGTTTCTCAACTGTGACTATCTCTAGGGAAACCTTTGTAAGACTGTGCTATAGTTAATGGTTTACTTGCTCTTCATTGTCAGAGTCTTCAGAATAGGCATTTCTGTATCCCTGCTGCCTTGTTTTAGTGTCTGGACATATTAGACAACAAAACCTCATTCAATAAGTCAATGGATGATTAAAAAATATGTATCAGCAGAAATTAGAAATGCTTTCTAATTTAGTTTAAGGAATATTTATCAACTACTACTAATTATTTTCTACACAATGTCCTCCTTACTGTGTTTGCTTTTCTGGCTTGACAATATAATGATCATCATACACATAAATAATCCGAATTGACAGATGGAAGTTTCTCTAATAGGTGCATAAAGAAAGAACTATGGGAATGAAAGTAGAGAGGTGATAGCACCTCTGTGCTTCAGTGCCTGCAGGGATAATTGATTATTTCCAGACTTGATATTTTAAGAAAGGCTTCTATTTCAAACATTTGCTTAAAAGATCATAAAACATTTTAGGGTCAATATTTTATTAATCCTACTTGAAATTTATGTAATACATTCTGTTTATTTTTGAAGAGACATAGGCACAAGCAGAATATGATAATCTTCATCATAGTTGAAAACAGTCCCAAATTTCTCTATTCTGTAACTCTTTTCCTTTAATCAGATCTTTTCATTGCTGTAGTATTAATTTTTGGAAGCACATCTCTTATTATCATGCTTTGTCTTTTCTCAAACACTTGGGGTCAATCTTAGAGATTTAACCTCCTGTTGAGGCCATCATGATATAACTTACCTTTAAAACTTAATTTCTTTTCTGTTTCCCACTCCCTCTAGCTTGAGAGCCACTGCTCTCTGCCCAGAGCCTCCTCTGGTGCATCTGCGTCTGTGCTCATGTTGTTCTCATTGACTGGGATGACAACCCATTTTCTCTTGTTTAGATTCCACCTGTGTTCCGGGCACAACTAGAAGGGTTTTCTGTGCCTCTTATATAACTAATCTTCACTTATTTGACTTTTTAGTCATATATCTATATGCCTTATCTTCTTTACTAAATTGAATTCCTTTAAGGCCAAAATATGCCTCTGATTCATCTTTGTGTTCATCAGTGTTCAAAAGAATATCTTTCAAGTACAAATGTAGATAAGTATTTGTTTGATAAACAATATTGAACATATAATGAATGAATGCAATCTCTCTCATCAGTTTTTGAATATTTCAATAATGATAATGTGAATAATACATTGTGTATTCATAAATCAAATACTCATTTGTGGCATACAGTCAATCTAATATTTGCATTTCTTCTAAGACAAATGCTATCATAATGTTAGACTTGGATCAACACCAACATTTATACAGAGGAAGTCACTATGCTAAGTGCTGAAGATTCAAAGAGGCATCTTTGAATGCAGAGTTCCTGTATTCTAGGTGCTTTTGGATATACTTGGGGTAAACAAGAAATGCACATGAAAAATTACTAAAAATTACTAGTAATAACTAGGAACATATGCAAAGCTGCAATGAAGCTGTGTGTTTAATGAATATTTCTGCAAACGAATTTTGGGGGAACTACTTTGAGGTGGTTAAAGCTTAGTGATATAGACTTTTGCTTTAGACAGATGTGGGTTTGAACCCTGACTCTGTCTGGCTATATGACCTTGGGCAAATTATTTAATTTCTCTGCGTCATTATTTTCAGATCTATGAATTAAGATAGAGTACTACCTACTTCACAGAAGATTGTGAAGATTAAATCAAAGTATACATATTTGATATCTACTATTCATCTGCTCACCTATAAAGCATAGTGCTTGACACCTACTACAATGCTATCATATAAACATTTTACCACTGTTTGTGTACAAATAGGATTTGGGAAGACTTCCTGGAGAAGACACTACTAAGGTTGAATTATGAAAGATAAGAAAGACTTGTTGAATGGGAAAAAATATGGAAGGAATTTTTTGAGGAACTGAATTAGAAAAGTAGAAATCCAGCTGTGGTCTTTCTTTCTGATATACCTCCAAAAAGTAAAGTACTCTTAATTCAGAAAGGTTAAGGGAACCTAAGAAAATGCCTGAAATTATTCTTCTAATATGACTGGTAATGTATTTAAAGATTGCTTTAGCTGTGGCCCACCACTTTTAACAAGAGCAATAGCCATAGAAAATGGCTATCAATAGAATTAGTATGTCTATTTTTAGAAGAAATCCATAGTGTTTTAAAAGCACTCACATATGGTAGATTGGCCTGCTCTGAAATGAAGTGCTGAAGTTGAGTTTGCAGTGTCACAGGGCAGGTGACCTACCTCACCTATCCTTTCTGTCTCTACCCAAGACTATGGTGAGTCCTAAGTTGTACATCAAGACAAGAGATGTTCCCATAAAGAAACTTGAACTTTGCCCATGTAACCTGGAGCCTTCTGGACAAAAGAAGTTTCTCGGTTCTTTCAAGAGGTGGTTCTGACAATGGAGGGGCACCCTCCTGCCATATTCCATAGAAAGAAAAGGGTAGTATTCCATTGTAGGGACACAGAGTGAAGCTTATGCCAAATGACTAGCACTGTGGCTGCAGAGATGTGACCCACTACAGGAGAACAGGGCACAGGCTTTGGACCAGATGTAAGTAACTCAAATGTCACCATGCCTCACTGCTTAAATGTAATAATGGGGCAGAAGGTGTGAGCTGGGTATTTGAAGAGCACCATCTCTTCATCAGACTTCCTGGATCTAAATTTCTGTATGAGATCACCAAACAATACCTATTCAGGATGGAAATATTTCCTGAAACTCAAGACATTTATTTCTAAAACTGGGAATGCATTGGACAAACTGGTAGAGTTGGTAACTCTAACCTTCTCACTGTGTGACTTTGGATAAGTCACTCAATGTTTTGTGCCTCAGTTTCTCTTTCTATAAAGTGGAAATTATAGCATTACCCACTTCTTAGATTTGATGTACAATATTTCAAAAAAACCCCATAAACCCCAGAACATGGTAAAGCACAAATAATTACTGTCTAGGTGTATGTGCTAATTTCCTATGGCTGTAATCACAAAGTACCATAAAACAATAAATACAAATTCACTGACTGCTCTGGTGGCCAGAAGTCTGCTAAATCATGTTATTGGCATGGCTACACTGCTTTAGGAGGCACTAAGGGAGAATTATTTTCTTTGCTTCTTCCAGCTTCTGGTGGCTGCTGTCATTCATTGGTTTGTGGCCACCTCACTCCTGTTGCTGCCTCCACACTCACGTCACCTCTTCTTGTGCATGTGATATAATCTTCCTCAGCCCTCTTTTAGGAGGACATTTGTGATTGCGTTTAGAACCCACCCGAATAATCTGAGATAATCTCTCCCTCTCAAGATTCTTAATTTCATATTCAAAGAAAATTTTTCCAGCTGAAGTAAAATGTACTGGCTTCTGTGATCAGGACCAGGTAAGTTTGTGGCCACTCTTCAGCCTACAGCAGTTGTTAGTCTTGTCCTTCCATGGCTTTCTTCTTCTTTCTCCTCCTCCTCTCCTCCTCCTCTTCCTCCTCCTCCTCCTCCTCCTCCTCCTCCTCCTCCTTCTTCTTCTTCTTCTTCCTCTTCCTCTTCTTTTTTTTTAAGATTTATAAAATAGGCACAGATAAGTGCCTCATAATCTTGCTATGGTGATATAATCAATTGAGAGCTGAGCACACAGTAGATTCTGAGTAAGTTGAGCACTTTCCTATTCCTTTCTCTCTCCAATATAGCACATATATACTCACATGTTCTGAACTGAATGGGAATGGAACTGGGATTCCTATGCATTAGTGACTTCAAGTTAAGGTTTCTTTATGATGTTGGTTGTTTCTAATGCTTGTTGAGACTTCAGCATATAAAGGCATTGATTTCCAAAACAAGTTTTTTCAAGTCCCTAAGTTTGCTTGATCCAATGCTGAGGAGTCATTTTTCACTCCATTCCATATGCCCATACATTTCTTCTTTGGGAATTTCTTAATGTATTTTCTTCAAAGACATCATAGAGAAGAATGGAAGCCAAATTATTTACTTCCTATTAAGTTTTCAATGACCCTGAGCTTAAAAGGTATCAAAAGTAGTGACAAGAAGAGTGTGTGACTAACTGTGAGATCCCATGGTTTCTACAGAGTGATTTAATTTTCAAAGAGCTCTCATTTCTTGTTTCAGAAGATTATAAGGGACATTTTTATTGTCTTCCTAACATCTACTTTCTCTCTATCTTCACCAACAGTGATGCGTTAGTTTCCTAGGGCTGCCATAACAAAGAACCACAAAATGAATGGCTTAAAACAACAGTAATTTACTTTTCACAGTCCTCAAGACTAGAAGTCTGAAATTAAATTGTCAGCAGGGCAATGTTTTCTCTAAAACTAATAAGGGAGAATCCTTCTTTACCTCTTGCTAACTTCTGGGATTTACTTTGGTATTCTTTAGCTTGTAGCTACTTCAGTGCAATCTCTGCCTCTACCCTACATGCCTGTCTTCCTGAATGCCTGTGTCCAAATTTTCCTTTTCTTATGAAGACAGAGGCCACACTGAATTAGAGTCTACCCTAATGACCTCATCTTAACTTGATTACAAATACAAAACCTTCCTCTTTTATTCATCTTTCTGTTCCTATGACAAAATACTAGGAAATGTCAACTTAAGAAAGGGTCATTTTGGCTTATGGTTTTAGTCTGTTTTTGCTTAGCGTGGTTACTTGTAGGTCTGCAGTGAGGCAGCGCATCATGGTGAAAGTGCCTGGTGGAGAAAATCTGCTCATCTCTCAGTGGCCTGGAAGCAGAGACAGTTCACTTTTACAAGTCCCTCTCCCAAAACACACTAAGCTATGAATCCATAAACGCAATAATCCTTTCATGAAGTCAGAGCTCTCATGATCCAGTCACCTCCTGGATGCCACCTCTGGGCATTGTTGCTTTGGGGTCTAAGTCTTCAGGAAATGAGCTTTCGGGGGACATTTAAGATTCAAACCATAGCATCCTATTTCCAAATAAGGTCACTTTCTCTTTCATGGGAGGTTAGGGTGTAAACATATTTGGGGGGGCAGGTTGATACACAACTCAACCCATTACAAATGATTTTCTTTTGAGAAACTATTCCGTTTCCATTTTCAGGTGTAAGTTTTGAATAGTATTAAGTGACCCCGTTCTCCATACCTGGGAAGGATTGTGATTGATTTAGTCAGTGGGCACTGTCCCATTTCCCTGGCTGTTCTGCCTGGTTGTAGGTGTGCATATATTTCAGTCAAATAATTGAAGATACTAAGAAATAGTTGCAAGCGTTCTTGAGGGAAATGATGCCTTTATTTATTTATTTAAGTATTTGGAAGCCACATATGTAGTACAAGGATTTGAAATTCGAGTCCTTCAAAGCCATCTATCTACATTACAGGCATTGAGAAAGGGATAAAGCCAACATATGAAAGAAATGATATGAAGAGTTATAGAAAAAAGATGCCATAATGACATAGTGCCCTGGACAGCCAGCACATAAAACCATCCCGATCTCTAGACTTTTCTATTACCTGGAAATAAAGGTAAAACAATTTTTCATTTAAGCCAGTGTTTTGGACTCTGTGTTCCTCCAGGTAAGTATCCTAATTCTACTAGGCTGGAGTTGGAGAGATAGCCCTGTTGTCTGTGGCAGGCATCTGAGAAATAATAACAGCTAAACTGCATTGATTGTTACTACCCATCTATCCTGGCACTTCATATGGATTAGATCATTTAATTGCTACAACAATCCTAAAAACTATTGTCTATTTTATAAATGAGAGAGGTGAGGTACAAAGAAGTTAAATTTCTTCTTTGAATTCAGATAGTAACTAAGTGGCAGAATGGCAATTCCACTCTGCATATTGATTCCAGGCCCTTTCTCTTAGTTTGTGCAATCCTGCCTCCTTCTATACTTTTAGGGCCTGTGAAGATGTAGCTTTCAGAAAAATCTGGGTGTTTTATATACACAACACAGTAGAGCCATTAACATTAACAAGGATAGGAGATATTCCTCCTCCATCTGTCCATCACTGTATTAGTTTCCTATTGCTGTGAAGCAAATTGATACAATCATACCACCTTAAAGCAATATTCCTTTATTGTCTCATTGTCAGTGTGGAGTACCAACTGGGTCCTCTGTTCAGGGTTTCAAGGACTACAATTGAATTGCTGGGTGAGCTATATTTCTGCATTTCTTTCTGGAACTTGAGGTTCTCTTTGAAATCCATGTCATTATTGTCATAACTCAGTCTCTTTTATTTTTAAAATTGAGTGCTTCATTTTCCAAAGGCTGACCACTGTTCCTCTCTACAACATGCCATACTGTTTATTCAAGACTGTGAGTGACTATTCTATCACCTTTGCCAGGGATAGGAAGGGACTATCCCATCATGTCACGGCTCTTGCTCACATGTAAGGGGGAAGGAATGACACAGGGCACATATATAATTGGGGGAGGAATCTTGGAGCCATCTCAGAATTCAGACCTCTACTTACCCTTCCCCATCCATAATGGAAATGGACTTGTCACCAGAGGGATCCAAGGAGATCCTGAAGAGCAGAAGCTCAACTTAAGATAATGGGGTACTTGACAAACATCACAGAAAAGAATTTCAACACAGTCAACTAGAGACACAAGTAGACTTTTCTCTATACATGCGGGGACAATGCAGGATATCTCAGGCATATAATGCATTTGTAGAAATTTTTTGAGGAGTGGGCATGGGAAGATATGTGAGGATGACATTGGTCTGGTGATTACAAGATGGTTCATGGTGGTGTGGCAGTTCTCAGGATCTTTGCCATTGTCTCATTTATCTGATCAATGGGTAATGTCTGGAATGTATCCTATATTATATGTTTTTTTAAAAATATTGTATCTTCTTTCGCTTAATCTATTCTAAAAGTACATGGCACAGGAAAAATGCTGACTTGTGGAGTAAAGATGTGAGCAACTTTAGCATAAGGCTCTTGGATTAAAGGCTGAGTCTTCTTTCCTTCCTTTTGTCTCCTTTTCACCTGTATTTTTATTTCTTCTATCCTAGTGCATGCTTACTTGGGAGAGGCATGCCCTAGACGTTAATGACCTCCCAAGAGAGTCGGACACATTCCTCATTGAGGTATTGTGTGTGTGTGTGGGGGGGGGGGCAGGGGGGGGAGGGGGTGGCAAGCCACATAGAACATTATGAAATTAAAAGACCTGGAGGGCTGTCGAGAAAGTCTACATTGAAAGAAGATTTCAAGGTCACCCTGCCTAAAAGTATTACCTACATGGATGTGGTTAAATTGGGCAGAAACCACCTTGCAAAATGGTTATTACAGTTAGTTACAGTTCATTAAGACTGTTTTGTGAGTAACTCTATTAATGTTTTTGAATCTCCATTGCTTGTGGGGTTGGTCCCACTAAATATAGCCTGCTTTAGAAACAAATCTTTTGGTAAAAATCTATTTAGACTACAAGTACTTAAGCTCAACCTAAATTTATTAGCCTGAATTCAAAGAGGATTCTTAATTCTAAATCTGTTTAAAATGGGTATTAGTTAAAATAGGTTTGTTTTTCATTAAAAGAACATTTCCATGAAAGACTAACCCTAAATTACCTTTTTTATTTAGCTGGAGTCTGCATAGGAGAATGGGAGGTAAATAAGCACATTGTATTATTGAACAATTTTTATCTTTTGTTTATATTAAGGAGGCACAGCAAGACCGTCATTATTGTAAAGAAACTCACATTATTCCATTGCTAAATTTGAGCATTGAGAAAGGACCTAATATAAGCTTTTTGCTATTGCATTCAAATATAGTTCTGAAAAAAATTGATTGGTTATTTAGAGTTTTTTTTTTTCCAATTATTAACTATGGTCATGTTTTTTCTCTGTTTTAATTTTACTTTATATTCTTCTGTGTGAGAAGTCACCAACCATTGGGGGAGTTTGATTTTAAGAAGCTCTAAAATTACTATTGATCATTTTCAGTGGACTTAATCCATCTAAATATAATTTCAGATACCCAGTTTCTTATATGCATATTATATTGACGTTCTTTCTTGACACTGATTACATTGACATGGATTTAAGGATGCATGCCTACCTCTCTCATTCTGCCTTCTTCATCTCCCATTTTGCCTCTGCCAAGGGTCTGATTTCTTTTCTTACCCATTCCAGCTGACTGCAGTGGTTTGTACCGAGGACCCAGTTTCTTGAAGCTTCTCTGAGTTTTCCTGGGTTCGATGAGACAGCTGCATTAACATACTATTGATTCCCACCCCAGGAATCATCAGGAGATGGACTGAGATAATGGAAATAGCCTTTTCCTTTCCTTTCTTTTCCTTGCTTTTGGCCCTCTCAGCACACTGGTAGGTGAATCTCTAAACCCAAGACTTTGGGGCAGATGCTCAGAATTCCCTTCACTTGTTGCTGACCTGTGTTTTCCCCAACCTTTCCCTATTGATATTCTTGCTTTTGCTCATTTTTCCTTTAAGAGTGTTTTTTGAGCATGCCTAATAAAAGAGCTATGAGATTAAATGGGAGAAAATATTTTTTCTATTCTCAGTAAGAGCTGAGTCTAGTGACTACAGATATTTTTATCATGAGAGACTATAGGAAAGTCTGATTGTAATAGTCATAGTCTAAGTATTTCCTGAATTAGGGGCTCTAACTATATTCCCCTACTAGTTAGTTCTAGAGTGATCCTACTTATGACTTAACTTGTATTCCCTGAAAACAGTCTTAGAGAATGTTGCAAGCAGATTTATTAACATCTGTTTTGGGAGATGTATCTGCAAGATTGGGTGGAGGGAAAAGGTGACCCAAGATCAAGTAACTAATCAGACATCAGCCAATCTTATGGTGAACTATGAAGTTGGGATGGCCTTTCAGATTTTTCCCAATTGAGGCAAGGGACAAGTACCTTGTATCTTCAATTAACCTAGTCATGTACTTTTTAGGGTAGAGCAGTACAGTATCCACTATTGTACATTGCCACTTAAAGAAACAGAACGGATAACTGTAGTACTAATAGTTGAACAATTTTTGAGCAATAACTAAATATGTTAAATCCTATGTCTTAACTATCACTCGGTATATATGCCATCAGGACTTACGCTCAGTGCCTTGGAAGAAGACAGAATTCAACCCAGATGGTTCAGAAGTGGGGTATCTATTAAAGTGCCATTTCAAAGATATGAACAGGTCAGGGTGATTAGATACCCAGAAACCAACAAAAGTTAGATGCAGTGTATTCCACTGAGTTAGAAATGAGAAAGTGTGTGAAGATAGAGATACTGAAGCCCAGTGAGAGCTGGAGTCATTTATATCAGCAGGGGTTTCAGTCAAGGAGTACAGTTACTGATAGAGAAGCAGGTGCCTCCCAAAGGAAGACCAAACAGGAAGCCAATCAATGAATGAATCTGGAAAATGCAATGCATAGGTCATTCTCCTGGGGCAAGGAGCAGGATGAGAAAACCAGGAATGAATAAACCAAATGGAGAAAAATCAGCAGCGTGCCCAACAAAACAGACTGCACTTCTATCCATAAAGGCGGCCCTGTCTCCAACAATTTGACAAATAATCCCTAAGTAAAACCTTTAATGAAGAGACTCTACAAGCTGAGATTCCTAGGTCTAAAGTCAGAAATTCACCTACTCTTTTTATTTTTTTCTTCTTTAGAGTAAGCCCTCTGTATTGTAATATTAAAAGAAAAAAAATATTTCTAATTGCTAATCGTAGGTTGTAACCACCAGTCCATTTCCTTGTTGGGCAGGCGCCATACAAAAATGCTGCTTTTGAGAACATGGCAATTAGAGATACTAGAGGAGCCATCAGGAGAATAACCAAAAGAAATAATTATTACTGAATGTTCAATGTGGTGTGTGTGGCTTTTGCAGTACAACAGCCATTAAATGATAGTCACATGGTTAAACCTTACACATATTTTTTTTTCCAAATTTACCCCCTAAGGGGCAAATTACCAGCATAGTTCTGAATAACATTATTGTAGCTATTAGTCCTTGTGTGCATAATTCCCCATCCATGATGTTTACAATTTTCTCCTCAGTGTTTCTTTGAAAAGTGGCACAATTACAATATTTTCATTATGCAACGGCTTACACAGATAATTAAACAAATAAATATGCTCTTACACAATTCATTTTAAACGTTCCTAATCTTTACAAAACTCTCTCATTTTTGGAAGAATAAAGCCATTCCAGATACCTGTAATTTTTTCTTTCTTTAACAAAGACGTTACCTGGAAGATTAATAGAGCTTATCAACTTAAAGTATAATCAGCCATTCTCTTTCAGTGGCATCATCAGAAATTAAATAATAATAAAAAATAATAATAGCCTTAGAGTCTTTACATGGAAGTGGTCAATTTTCACATTGGAGAAATTAAAAATGCAT
The DNA here is from genome assembly GCA_020662805.1 of Glaucomys volans. Classification (NCBI taxonomy): domain Eukaryota; kingdom Metazoa; phylum Chordata; class Mammalia; order Rodentia; family Sciuridae; genus Glaucomys; species Glaucomys volans. Next base: position 109,576 of record JAJEJO010004727.1, read on the forward strand.
TTCTCATAACTTATTGACTTTATCATTGAAGGAATATTTGTGTTATTTTTAAATATTTAGTACATTTATTAGAATGAGTTAAAATCTCAAAATTTTAGGTGTTTTAACCTACGCTATTTTTGAGGGGGCCAAATCTAATAAAAACTGGTACTTAACGACTATAAGCAAACTTCCAAAAAAATATTGATTTTATTTTCACAGTAATAGAATTTTAGAGTAATCTTGAAAAATAGGTTTATTTTACCAATAAAGAAGTGGAGTCTCAGGAATATTAAATGGCTTTCCAAGGTCTCATAGCTAGTTTCTGCCCGAGGCAGAATTATAACAGGCAGTCTCCTGAATACCAGCACTGTGTAACTTCTTCTATCTGGCAAGCCACATCTGATGGCTTCTGATGTTTTCTCTTTAAATAAACCTTTTTTTTTTCTTTTGAGCTTCTACTCTATGTCAAGTCCTACCTAAGGTGTTGGGGCCAGAGAGGTGAATAAGACATAGTCCCTACTCTTACAGAAGCTCACACTTTAGTGAGAAAGACAATTCTTATGACTCATCTATCAGATAGTTGCAAATACCTGAAGTGTATTTTCTGGACATGCATGACCTTTCTATAAAGATAATATAATTTACACATATATTCAGAAGGACAAAACAATTTTTACTTAACTTGCTTCAACTGTTTTCTCTTAAATAAAATACTATGATCATAACATTTCAGTTCTGTGACTTTCCACTGTTTTCCTAATTTAACCATCTTTCTTTTGACCATAGTCCCCTTTGATGCTAGAATGCAAATCAGTGTTTGATGACAGACATCTTGGATTTGTTTAATATGCAAAGCATATTCCTCCTTATACTTTTAATACATGAACTATTTGCTGTCCAGAGCTTCTTTATTTCCTGTTTCATCACTGATGGTCTCAATTCTTCCTTATTGGTTTCTTTCCTTACATTTAGCATTAGTTTGTATCTATAATGTCTCTCTCTGCCATTATTTGGTATTTTGGTTGTTGTTCTGAAATATATCATTAATAAGAATCATTGTAAAATTTAAGAATGTTTCAAACTCATTTGTTTTTAAATCTCAGATTCTCCTTTGTTTTGCTTCCATAAGCAGTTTTTACTATATAGAAACTTTAAATGTAAATATTAGAAATTTTAAATGTGATTGCAATTCTAAAAACATTCCACTTGGAATCTGAACCTACTGAATTTAAAATTTCTATCTTAAGAAACAATATATATTTGACTTTTTTAAAAAATCACTAATTTATGAGTTAAATAATTTCACTGTTTCAGGAGACCTGGTCTCAATTCACATCTTGCTGCTTGTAAGTTGTGTGTCTTCATACAAGTTACTCATATTCTCTGTCTCCTCTTCTGATTGAACTGGTTTCTGTTTTTGTTTATTTTCAGCTTTATTGTTCTATGTGAGAAAAAACCTTTTAGTTTTAATCTAACGTATCAATTGAAATTAAAAAATGGGAGCGAGGAAAGAAAGGGGATTCTTGGGTTGCACATTCAACTTTAAGTCATATGAATCCTTTGACTGAGATACCTTTTCACTAAGAGTTGTATTTGGGGTAAAAAGATAGAAAATATTCCATAAGCACTAGCTCCTTTCTCATTCACTTTATTCTCTACCTTTAAATTGTGAATGAAAATTCATTACATCATTAGAGAAGGTCAGAAAAAAAAATAGCAAAAACCCCTTGCTGTATATATGGAACCAGGAGTAACTAAATAATGGTGCATTTCTCCCACTAAAATTGTCTCCATAACCTTCGCCAGAAATAGCATTTGAGACTAGAAGAGAATTAATGTTCAGTAATTGTTGGATCCTTATTTAAATGTGACTTTCAAATATCTTTCCCAAGAGGAGCACTTAAAAAGATCCATCAAAGCAATAGTTGCTAATAATGTGCCAAGGGACCTGGGCAGTAGGTTAAGAGACTCACCTCCCATTAATTAGGTGAAGATTCACAAAATGTTAGGAGTGCACCTGAGCCCAGTATTCATTTTCAGAAACGTGATCTACCTGTGAGTCAAATGATATCAGAATTATCAAACATCTAGCCAAGGAAGAAAGATAAAATTCCAAAATCATAGATTTGAAGACAGTGCCATTGTTTTTTCTTTAAATCATGAAACCATTTTGGGTTCACTAAAAAGCAAAGTGTGTCTCTCTGTGTGTAGTGTATGTTTCTTGGAAATGGCAATCCAAGTGGGTCAGGGAACAATTTCTGAGGGGACACTTAGTCCCTACAGCAGTTCCGGATTTCTTTTTCCCAGCCCCATGCCACTGCTTCGTCTTTTGTCTGCAGCACTCACGAGGAGTCATGGACAAAATCATTCATCATTGCCTGGCCTGAGTGGCCCTCCAAGCACTTCAGGGAGGTGTTTAGGGACATTTAAGCCTATGGCATTGGTACTGACTTATTTGTTCAGCCACTTGGCAAGAGAGTTTGAAGGGAGTAGATGAGAGGTGAAGCAAGGAGAGCAGCTGACAAGAAGGAGCAGGACTTGTTAGCACAAAAGGACCAAGCCAGGTACAAACTCCACTATCAGCAGAGCCTTTATTTAGCAATGGGATTAAAAGGCCTCTGATGGGCCTACTTTCCTGGTGGAAAATGAGCCACTGGCCAAAGGGGGAGTCTGTGTTTATACAGGTTACACTGAGAGGTGACTTAATTAATGAGCGTGTCAGTTTGGGCACTCTGGAATTTGAGATCTATTCTTACTGGGCGAGATGGGGGGCATCTGGGGTAAGTGGTCAGTATCTGGAAAAGGATTTGTTTTGGGAAAGATCAATGCTTTGGCCTCTTCCTGGAGATGTCATTTCAGACTTGAAGGGCCTGTCTTGTCACTGGGAAAGAATCAATGTTAGTTGTCAGATTGCCCTCTTCCTCATTCCCTCTTCCCAAGCCACATTATTCGGGGTTTGTCATTTTCCATATCCAATAGGATTCTTTTCTGGCAGTGAGTTAGGGCATCACTTCTCAGAATCAAAATTTTTGCCAGAATCATCATCATCTTAAGCAGTGAGCTGGAACAAAATGACTTAACCATCAAACCACCATATCTAAACATAGGAACTTTTATTTATTTTTTTGCTTATCTATTACTGACAGATATGTAGAAGAATAACTTCTGACCTTGCTGAAACTGTCATTTTAGGACTCTGAAAAAATATGTAGAATACAGCTAAGGACTACATTCAACACTGTTTTGAAAGGTATTTGTAAATAAGTCACCTATAAAACTTCAGTCATTCAAGACAGAGTGCGTTACAAAGATTGGATGAATAAGAAATAAAATGACCTCAGTGGCATCTTCTCCACCCTGAGAATGGTGCTGTCTTGTTTGGAGCCTCCATTCTCCTTCCCTGAATCCCCTCTCATGGAGTCATCTCCTGATTCTTTAGACTCATGGAGAGCACAAAGGGCTTTGATTTTAGCAGGAAGGAATGAAGCAATCCTTTAAGGCCAATTGGGCACTTCTAATATTGTTATATTTTGTGGAGAGATCAGATCAGTGTGAAACTAAAGGTTAAGACTAACACGAGTGACACCAGTAACCACAACAAATGACCTCAATTTTCTAATAAGGCAGTGCGGCCATGATGATGGAGATGCCTATGAGCAAGAAGTCAGGGGGTTTGCAGAAGTGGTTTCCTGTGTCAATTTAAAATGGCTCATGTTCACACAAAATCAATTCACACATCTCCTTAAGAACCACTTTTTGTAGTGGTTTGAGATCTTAATTGGCAATCGTAGGGTTCCTTCTACTCTTTATCAAATATATGCCTAAAACAGGATTGCACTAAATTTTGGGATCAGAAAGTTACTAAGATATCTTGGGGCCACTTCGTTGTTTTTTTTTTTTTTTTTTTTTTTTCCTACAACCAGACTCTTGTCTACTAAGGATTTTTGACTGACAGTCTCTGTCCTTAACCAAACTGGAGTCAAGCTCCTCCAAGTTCTCTTTCTGATTTGGCCTGCTTGGTCCTGCTTTAGTAAAAATCCTGCTGAAGACAATTTAGTAAGAATCTCTCATACTCCATAGCTTATCACTCTGTTGAGTAGCTCTCCTAAGAATCTTCTTGACCTGGATATTTTCTCTCAGGAATTTTCTATTCACTGATCTTTTGAGATAGGAGTTTGCGGATACAGGAAAAGAAAGATATGCTGAATGTCAAAAGAGAAGCATCCATGAACCATTGGAATCAGGTAATGCCCATGAGCTTTGAAATGCAAAAGAAGCAACTTCTGAACAACCCAGTCCACATCCTTAGCTGTCCATCTTGGCCTGCATCCTCCTTCAGGAAAAGTAACACAATGCCAAAGTAACATAAAAACAGGGAAATCTGTGTAACTCTAGCTACTGTTCATCTATGAATATTAACATTACAGATAAAGGGGTTGCTCTGCCTCTGGAGATGCAATCTCTCTTAAATGTGTGTTTTCTTTCCTAAATAAACCTCTGTCTGTGTCTCTGACTGGTACTTGCTGAAATTCTCTTCTGTCATACCTGCCAAGGATCCCACTTGACCTTAACTGGAGGTTCTCCTCTCTGGAAACTCCTCTGGTGACACTCCTACCCTGTTCCTTGGTTGTGAATCTCCACTTGTTCATGTTATATTTGAACAGCTTAATAAGAGTGAAGCATATACATGTATTTAATATATACTGTATGTAACATAAGTGCCTTCAACAATGAAGACCCAAATAAAAGGGGAAATACTTGATTTTTATGCTAAATTTGATGAATAGTGGACAGTTATATAGAAGTATGATTGGAAAGAACAGTTATGATCCAAAAGTAATAAACTGGGGTTAGGGAGTGGGGACACTTAGTAAGATCTGTTTGTTCAGGCTTTTCCAGGCCTTTCTGTGTCTTCCAGGTGTAGGAAGAGTGCCTTTGGTTTCAAAGTTTTATGACCTTCTTTAGAGGAAGGGTTGAGAATTCTTTTTGGCTTGCTTCAAGGAATGATGTTAGGAGAATATCAGAAAAACTCTCTTGTTTCTTGCTGTTTTCTCAAATACCAAGGTGTCAAATTTTGGTGTTGCCGTGTCTTGAAACTGGTCACTCTCTAATTGTTTTCCCCCAGAGTGAAGGGAGTAGGATTTATTCAAGAATGAATAGACTGTAATCCCAGTGGCTCAGGAGCCTGAGGTAGTAGGATTGAGAGTCCAAAGCCAGCCTCAGCAACTTTGAGAGGCCCTAAACAACCCCAGGAGACTCTGTCTCTAAATAAAATATGAAAAAGGGCTGGGATGTGGCTCAGTGGTTAAGCACTCCTGGGTTCAAACCTCCAGCTATGGAAACCCCAACCCTGGCTCTCATTCCCTTTTCTATAAAATCTCAAAGTCATTGTCAGATGTCAGGGTTCAGTCTGTGGGTCTTTGTGCCCTTCTGGAGGGGGGAAGGCCGACTAGGTAACCAACGCCCTCGGGAGAGCAAGTTCCAGAGCAGTCTCAAATTTATTCAAAGAATACAGCACTTTTATAGACAAGGGGAGTCCGAAAACAAAGAACTGGTAGGGTAACATGATAGTCTGCAAGGATGGTCCAATGAGGAGTCACACAGTTTATCAAAGGGTGGAGGGAGAGGTGAGGAGAGTGAAGCTCACCTGGGACATATGTCTGCAGGTGGGTCAGGCTACTTGGGAGTGTTCTCCAGCAAGCATGTAAAATCCTGTGTGTTCAATCAAAGGATTATGCCTTTCCACAGCCTTTTGGAGCACAAGCCTCAGTGGCTTCTTTCTGCATCCCCACAGTCAGACTCCCACCAGGGCAAGGGATATGATCCTCTTGTCTCCCCAGCATAGCTACACTAATAAAAGTTCCTTTCTTGCTTTTTACCATTACCTTTTCTATTTGTTTTTTGGGACAAGCAGTCAGACCTGATTTGTTTGATCCTGAGTCAGGCCTTTAGCTTAGGACTCTGGTAAAAAGAGCAGTAGGGTAGATCTGGAGGGGGGCAAGGTAGGGAAGGTAGGGTGGGGAGGGAGGTCAGGGAGAGGTACTGGGGAATGGAGTTGTCCAAATTATGTTATGTGCATGTGGATATGTTTCAATGAATCCCACTATTTTGCAAATTATTATGCACCAATAATTTTTCAAAGATTTTCTCTCTAAATGGCTTAGCCTTTAGCCAGTCTAAAGCTTAGCTAGACGTGAACAGACTGTATGAACATCCAGAATTTATCCAGAATTGGAAAAGGATTCCATGATCACATTGTTGGATATGGGATGCCATCCACTTTTTAAAGAAAGGGGATGAAAACAACACTACTTAATCAGGGCATTGAGAATGAGGGATTCTCTTAAGAGAAATTGACACAAAAGTACTTCTAGAGACAGATGCCAAGTTCTGGTAGATTTTACAGTAGTGAGGTTTCATTTGCATTAAACAGCAAGAGCCTTTGAGTCATTGCTTGGGGTAATACGAAGATAAAAAGGCTTAAGAGAACATGATATGTAAATGCAGAGCTGGTTGGCTCATTGACTCAATCCCTATATAAACAAGTACCTTTGTGTTGTTTAGTACAATTACTGCCTAGAATAACTGCACTCCCACCAAGCTGCAGTCCTTGAGTTCTCAGTCAACATGCTAAATCCTAGAGCTTGCCTGCTTTACTATTGGCCTCCCTACTGAGTCCACAGAGGAACATAGGTTGAAACTCCAGCTATGCCTTGGGCAAGATGTTGATTACTTCACAGTCAGAAGCAAAATAAACTATCTGTAGATATATCAGCGAACAAAAAGATTGACTTTGAAACAATGAGAGGAAAATTGCAATTAGATTATTTCTTTTCCTTTTTATTATTTGCTTTATATCTTTGTCTATTGGCTTTGACCTATTATAAGAATTCTTTCTGCATTTTGACAGGATGATAATTTAAGGGAAAACTTATTTGTTACTTTGGTCTCTTAATGGAACGTCAATCATTTCCCATTGGAAAGGAATGGTACCCTTTGCAACTGAGAAATTCAGTTATCTTTTCCTATTCTGCTCTAGTATTTTAGTACAAATATTTCCTTTTATTGTACTTTTTCATAAAGACATTATAAATCAAACCAATTACAGCATAACAGAAAATGATTGGCATTTTCTATTGCAAAGAGAATCATTCATAATTTCCCAATTACACATAGATTAAATGCATAGCATCCAATCTGCACTCTTTGAAATGATGCCAAATTCCATCCACTTTCCTGCATACTACTTGAGTTGTTTCTGAACATGATATTAGAGAGGACAACTTGAGCCTAAACCTCTCTCTATAGAATCTTACTGTTAATCTTGCAGTATTTTCCTTCAAAAATCTCTTACATAAGTGCACAGTTTTGTAGATTTCCACATCCAGCTGGTTAATGACCTCCACCAGAAACCAATCTGCATTTCTTCTCTATTCAGGCCAGGAGGAGCTAATGCTTCTCCCAACACTGTCTCAAATTTCTAAAATGTCAATTCTGACAGAATGGGAACAAAATTGCCATATGTAAGTATGGGCATAAATCTTGATCCTGCTGATAGGGTTCTTAGTTTTTGTTACCGGCAAGCGTCAGGATCTCGTTTGTGTTCCAAGTGCGGAAGAATGAACACTGCAAATGCTGAGGTAAGCAAGCGAGCAGGAATTTTATTAAAAAGTTAAGTGAGAGAAAGTCTCAACTCCCAGCGTAGTGTGCCTCCGAGCGGCAAGAGTACCCTTAAGCCTTACTGCATTTCTTCTCTTAAAGGTGCTTAAGGACAAGTTGATTAACTCCGCCCCTCGGTGGGTGTGGTCCAACTGCTCCCTTCCAGATGGAAACTTATGCTATTTGAGAAACCAAATGGCTGCTGACAGGTCTGGGCTGTTGAATGGCTTTTCTCACACTTGCCCTCTTGTGAATCTTACTGCTCCTTCCCGAGTTTCAACGGCCTTTTTCTATCTCAGTTACAATCCAAAATTCTATCCTACATTTAAATAATCTGAGTTACTCTTTGAGAGGGTAAATGTAAAACTTTCCTACGCTCCTACACTCAGTGTTACTGATAAACTATTTTAATATTTCCTTAAGATTCCCTGTTTTTTCTCCTACAGATGTCATTGATTTGGCAGGGTACTTATGGTAGTATACATAAAGTAGGCCTTAAGTTTTAGAAAATTGGCATGTCGAACTGAATTTGAGTTGATGAAATTTAAGATTCCTTTGGAAAATTATAAATCTTCAAATACAAAAGTCTACCATTCCATAGACACATACTAAAAAGCTCAAACAAGTGGGGAAAAAAAAAAAAAAACAAAACAGCAACAACAACCAAAAACAACTCTTGCATTTTGGCTAAAGTCATGACTAATTTATTATATAGACATAATCTACAACATGCTCTATGTCAAAGTTGGCTTTTGTCTGTTTAGGCTGCTATAATGAAATATCCTAACGTGGGTAATTTATAAACAATAGAAGTTTATTACTCAGTTATGGAGGCTCTGAAGTCCAAAATCAAGGATCAGCAAATTTAGTATCTGGTATCTGCTGAGGGCCTGTTTTCTGTTTCTTACTATGTCCCCACATGGAAGAAGAGCAAACTAGTATCTCAGAGCCTCTTTATAAGGGTACAAATCACCCCCTAAATGCCCTACCTCATAGTATTGTTGCATTGGGAGTTAGGTTTTGACCTGTGAAGTTTGGAGGGACACCAATGTTGAGACCATAGCAAATGCTCTTTTTTCTTTCTTAAAAATAGACACATTACTACCTTTGGATATGCCTAGATATTTTCCCATTTGTGTTTAATTTTTTAAAACTTTGTGTCTGTTTTATTAAAATGTTAAAAGAAGTATTAAACATTGATAGGAAATTCTTCTTGTGTAGTTACTTCCATTTTTCAGATGAATTTTCAAATATTGGCCTTTTCAGTCATTTTCTATTATCCTTTTCCTTGGGTCAACATCTTCAGGACTTCCATAAGCCTTTCAGACTTACCAGAACATTTTCTGCCTTGTATTTCTCTAGGAATATCAACCTCCCAGTTGCAGCCTATCCATTGTAGTGTTTTCTGTGACAACTCAGGAAGGTCTGCCAATTCATGCTAGTAACAATTTTAAAGTAAGCTGTAAACATTTCTTGGAACATGCCATACTGGTGAGAAGAGTTTCACAGTCACCATATTCTATTTATTAGCTACTGTGCCTTAGGTTTCAACCAGGTATTGGTGTAAGGACAGAATCTTAGGCTTGCAAGACATATTGCATATTTTTGGTGCCTATAACCCAATATGACTTTGAGTCTGACTTCATCCTGCAGGCTGGTAGCATATTCAAGCTCTTATGCTTAAAGCTTTCTTTTATTTCCAGAGGTGATAATGCTTAAAGCAGGACCACTAATTTTTGAAGGAAGGAAAGAGGTACCCTCTGGTAATGGTCATGTGCCCACCAGTATGTGTTCCCCTCCTGCTCCCCTTCCCTGTTGCATATCTGCACAGCCAACTTTGAGTCAGTTCCTCACAGATTTATTTCAAGAGGCTGGGTACACCAATGTCCATGTTGGAAATACCATACAGTTTTGTGGTCTTCTCGGAGTACTGCCAGAACCTCCCCTGCTGCCACAGAGAGAAAATACACAGAGGGTTAAAATCTGTACCTCAAAAACATACTAAATCACGTGAAATAATATCTTTTGGCAATTCTGTTGTAGTGAAGGCTTTGTTGGTAATGGGGACCTCTCCATGACACTGAAATCTTCTCCCACTTACTGGGATTACCCCCCACAAATAGTCTGTAGCAGTCTCATCTTTCTAGGAATTCTTTAGTTGAAGAGACCCACAGTGTAGCCAAATCAGGAACCTAACACTCAACCCTCTTGCTCCAACTCAGGACGATAGTGAGGGCTACCATGGCTTGAGAGCTCCCATGTGGTTGGATTAGTCCTTTCTGTGATAGGTCCAACATCTTCCTCTGTCCAGTCCTACTCCCTTCCATTTCACACAGATGTTGATCCTGAAAAGATTCTTCCTTCATCTTCCTGCAGATTAATCTTTCACTCTTCTTTAGGGAACTTGACCTACAAACAAGTTGGTCTGCCTGTTCCCTCCCACTTAAAGGCAGGGAATATTAAAACACACCTCACCTGATGCAATGAGCTGAGGTCATTAAAAAATTTATTAATCACTGGCCATGGGCAAAATAAAGGAAGACCCTGGAAGAAGGAGTGCATTGGCAAGAGGGCTTTGACTTCAGGGGAGTGAAAGACACATGGGTTATGGAGGGAGAAAGAAAATAAGGGAAGCCGGGTACGGTGGCGCATGCCTGTAATCTCAGCACTTGGGAGGCTGAGGCAGGAGGATCACGAGTTCAAAGGCAGCTTCAGCCACTTAGCGAGGCTCTAAGCAACTCAGTGAGACCCTGTCTCTAAATAAAAATACAAAATAGGGCTGGGGATGTGGCTCAGTGGTGGAGTGCCCCTGGGTTCAATCCCCAGTACCAAAAAAGAAAAAAAAAAGAAAAGAAAAGAAGGTGAGCAAGAGAACACACAAATCTTGTACCAAAGGTGTGTGTGTGTGTATATACAAAGAGACCACATGGAGATTTTTTTTGATTGAAGGGGCAAAGTTTGACTCACCCGTCTTTTTGAGGGGAGATCAAAGGACCAGACACATTGCCTTGCAAATATTCATGTGACCGACTTAGGGGGTGGTACATCGGCATACACTTCTCATAATCTTGACATTTGGGCCCTCTCGATTTTCTCTCCAACACCAATGACTTTAACCCGGAAGTCCTTTAGAAATCTAATTATTTCTAAAAATCAGAACTCAGTGTGTGGTTTTTGTTTTGTTTTCTCATTTGTTCTGCCTGTACCACTAACATGTATTTTTATTTATTCTCAGTTACTCTCCTTTTCATGCCTGTGCAATGGATTTTCTTTTGGGTTCCTCCCTTGACAACTTCTCATCACTGGGTAGTATCTTCCTGGTTCTGCATTCACCCATGGAACATTTACCAGCAGTTTGTATGTCTGTCCGGTGACGTGGAACAGATGGAGAGAAACAACTCAACTTTGTGGGAATGGGTTTGGCTATTGGAATTGGAGATAAGGTACATTCAGGAAGGCAATGTGTGCAGACAGGATGCCAGTCCCCTTGGAATGTTCTTGCCAAGACAAAGCAAGAAACACAATAGAAACTATGTCAGAAAATTTAGGTGTAAAGAGATGGACAAAGTCAGATAGATTCTCAAAGCTTGTTTCATTGTTGAAACACCAGAGTACTGTATTTGGGTGTTATTAGAAGTACTAGGTTCAATGTCAGAGTCCACTTGAGAATAGGAAAGTCCTGGCATAGTAAATCACAATCCTTGTTTAACATCCAGCTAACTGGGTGGTCTGATTGATGGCTGTCAGATTTGGGCTAGGGAATTGGGACAGGCCTAACTTTCAGGAGGGAGGCGATAGACAACTTCACATAGGTCCAAATCTTTTCTGTAAAAAAATGATTCTGGTTTTATAAAGCCTGCCACCAAAGTTTTGAAGGAACCCTTTCTTCCAATCCCCTTCTTGTATTAAAGAATGTGTTGTTGATATTTACTTCATGATGGCTTCTATATTAGCAGGGCAGTTGCCCAGAACAAAGCATAAGATTACACAGAGACTTGCTATAAATTCTTCTGAAATTCAAATTCTTCAGCTCAGTTTCTCCAGTGCTCTGGCCTTCCTTCATTCAGACACAAAAGTATTATGTCAGCAGATTTAAATTCCTCCTTTCTTCCCTTTAGAAGTTCTATACACCAGTGTCTCCAAAAGACACTTTAATGTCCTTTTTCAGGGACATATTAAACCTGAATAATATTTACTCTTCCTCATTTTGGAGGTAAGCTTCCTTTTAAGACCTTTAATATAAGTTCTATTTTTTTCTTCTGAGCCGTGACATTCTGCTCCTATTAATTCAATCAAACTAGGCTTCTAATCGATTTCACCCATTTAAGACAGAAATTTTATACAAAAGGTAAGATTCTATACAAAACTTGATTGTTTTCTTTCCTGGGAAAAGAATTTGAATATGGCATAGTGGACCGGGTTATCTGTAGTTAAGCAGAAGTTCCACAGACTTCATAATATTCTTTGCAGGCAACTAACTCATAGGGGACAAACATAATAGCAAGACAAAGAACCATGAAAGGAGAAAATAGGGAGACATAGGGAGAATTAGCAAAGAGGAGATTGAATATACCTTAGGGAAAGAGAACTTGAGAGAACTGTTCTGCTTAAAATATTCTGAAGGAATAATGGCAGAATTCAAAGACTGGATCTGGGCTAATTACATTTCAAGGTCTTTTAAGGGGAGAAACAGCAGGAAAAGGGGCTTCCTCACACCATCTAAATCAAAATGGAATCTACATGTGCATGCAATTGACTGATAAGCTCTTAGAACTACCATAGCTTTAAAATCCCTCTCACCATCCGGTTCAATTCCGACCACTTTTTAATATTTATAAGGTGCTTAATTCAATACCAAACTTGGCATCCAGTGTGAGCACAGTAAATTATATGTTACTATTCTTTTCTGTACATTTTATAGCCTTACCTTTTTATTCACCTAGATCAATTTTCAGATATCATCAAATTTGAAAAAAAAATTCATGGCTGATACATTCAAATTCAATTCTGTATAATTACATAAAACAAAGCAAGTCTTGCAATCAAAAATGTAAAGAGGCCAGGCACAGTGGTGCACGCCTGCAATCCCAGCACTTAGAAGGCCGAGGCAGGAGGATCGCGAGTTCAAAGCCAGCCTCAGAAACTTAGCCAAGCGCTAAGCAACTCAGTGAGATCCTGTCTCTAAATAAAATACAAAATAGAGCTGTGGATGTGATTCAGTGGTGGAGTGCCCCTGGGTTCAATCCCCAGTACCACAAAAAAAGAAAAAAAAATGTGAAGAGGAGGATGGAAGGGAGGAATTATGAAATAACTCCATTGGTAATGAGCAATTTAGAAAATAGAGACTGTTCACTAAATTTAGAAAATGATGTTTGTTATGGTTTGAATGTGAGTTGTCCTCCCAAAGTGCCTGTGTTACTGCAGGAATGTTCAGAGGTGAAATGATTGGATCCTGAGTGCTGTAACCTTATCAGTCCATTCTACTTTGAATGAACTAACTGGGTGGTAACTGGGCAGGCTTAGCGGTAGGAGCTTGTTGACTAGTGGTGTGTCCTGGAATGGTTCCTCTTCCCTCGGGTCCCTTCCCACTTTCTCTCTCTCTCTCTCTCTCTCTCTCTGCTTCTTGACCTTGCCATGAGCTGAGCAGTTTTCCTCCACTGGACACCTCCTCCACAATGTGTTGCCTCACCTTGTTCCCACAGCATTGGAGTCACCCTCTTGGATGGAGATCTTGAAATTGTGAGCCCCAAATAAACTTTTCCTCCTCTAAGTTGTTCTTGTCAGGTATTTTAGTCACAGTGATGCAAAAGCTAACTAAAGCAATATTTCTGAGAAAATAAGTATTATACACTAGAAGGTATAATATTCATGAAGGTACCTAAAGATTCTGTATGAGCAGTTTTTGAATGATGTCTGTCTCATCGGTTCTTTAAGCCTTTGGTTCCATATGGTGCTTATGGCTGTGTATGGTAGACTCGTGGAGGACGTGGAGAGATTTGAATAGCACAACATACTTTTCACTTTTCAGAATGCATCTGACAAGTTAATATTCTCAGACCAGCTGATTCCTTTAGAAGAAATGCATGGGTGTTTTAATTCTTATGGAATATAGGGGAATGACTTAATGACTCAGGGTTGGAGGAGCACCGAAGACACATTTTACAGTCGACCATGAAGGCCAGCTCCTTTTTTTTAATCTTTTAATTCTGATCCAGCAGAATCCATTAGCCTGCCACCATTCACACTGGCCTCAGATTTATTTAGTGAGCATTATAAAGTCCTAGAATTCTAGTGGACAAACCGCCTTGACTCAAGGAATGCCTTGTTGAGGGCAAAACAGGTTTGGTCCCTCAAGCAGGGAAGCACTTAAGAAGGTGCTGCTGCTAAATTATGCAATTAGTCTAACCTCCCACTCCCCCTTTATAGGAAAAGAGGCCCCTCTGCCACAGCAGTGGCTCAAGATCATCCCCTTTGTCCACACTGTGAACAGAGTGAAGTTGTTTTTCCAAGTCAAAAGCTTTTGTAGGGCAGATCCAAGGCTACCAGGAAGATGAAAGGATTGCTGATGACCTGCGGTCCATATTTGATGAAATGACTTGACCATCTGACCCACACAACTAGACTGTACAGTGCTGGCGGGGGAGGGGGGCGGACCTCCATCTTGTGTCAGTGATTTGACAGCTCTCATGATAAGGACTGGGTTTACTAACCAATTGTGGATTCCCAGCCCTTTTCACTGCACAGTAATTTCCAGGCAGTTTAAAACCACTTCTGCCTGCCCTCTCTACTTGAATCTACTGCTGAGTCTGAAAGCCTGTCTCGATTCCCCTGTGTTTATAACAGATTCTTTCCCATTTGAAGAATCAATACTAAATGCAGGCATTTTATTCTTGGCTATGGAACAATGTGAGGTCATCATTTATCAGTACTTTTACAGGCAACAGAAACTCATAAGGCTAAATAAATTTGTAGAATAAACAAATGTTCAGTTTATCCAGATTGTGGCACATTAGCTTCTAACTAGATACACATACTTAGGTGAACACAAAAAGCCTTGATAAAAATGCAAATGATCTTTGAAATGAGTTAGCATTGTTAGTATTACAAAACCGAGGAAAATATTTTGTCTGTTCACTTTAGAACTTTTCAAGAAATCTAGAAATAAGGAATGTTTGAAAAGTCACACTATGGAGTGACATCTCCAAAATTTCTTCTTGGAAAAAAAGAATGGGAAGAGCAATTTACATTTTATTTTACAGTTTTTATATTTGGTGCACATTTTGGAAATTCACTAGTTCACAGTCAATGTAAGACACTGATAAGCTTACAAAACGTTTCCATTTTTATGTCCTTGATTCAAACAATATTTATCTGTGCTTTCCATAATCTGTCATTCTGCAAGGAACTGGGAGCACAAATGGTCTCATTAAATTATTCCTTTCAAAATGTTTTCTCTGAAGATGCATTGGGAAAGGTTTCCAGCTAAACAGTTTGATTGAATGCAGAATAAAGGGACAGAGTAACAAAACACTGAACTTATAAATGCATTATTATAGTTTTAATTTTGGAATTAATGGATCTGTCATATGCCAATCAAATCTGCTATCTCTGTCTCTAAATCCTGTCTACATAGTAAGTATAACCTAGTTGAAAACTTAAACTTTCAAAAATAATCATCTGTTTCTCATTTTTATGCTTATGTAAGATAAAATTTAAGACTGGAAAGGATCTGAAATTGTATGTTGAACTGTCCTTCTATCCTGGGCTAAACCCTTCTTGATCTTGGAGGATGATGCTTTTAATGTGTTGTTTAATTTGTTTTACAAGTGTTTTGTTGAAGATTTTTACATCTATGTTTATCAAGTAAATTGACCTATAATTTTCTTTTCCTTGTAATATCTTTGTCTGATTTTGGTATTAGAGTAGGGGTGGTCTCAAAAAGGATTGGGAAGCAGTCCTTCCTCCTCTTACATTTTTTTGAAGTGCTTGAGAACAATTAGTATTATTTCTCTTTTAGATGTTTAGTACAATTCGACTGTGAAGCCATCAGGTCCTTGGATATTCTTTGATAGGAGACTTTTCATTTTTGATTGAATGCCTTTACACATTATGGGACTGTTCAGATTTTCTATTTTGTCTTGATTCTGTCTTGGTAGGTTGTATTTATCTAGGAATTCATCCATTTCTTCAAGATCACCCAAATTGTTGGCATGTAATTGTTTATAGTAATCTCTTCTAATTATTTATATTTCTGTGGTTGCAGTTATATTATCTTTTCTTTCTTATGGTTAATAAAATATGTTTCTATTATTTAGGATATTCCAAGGGTTTTAGGGCATATTTACAGAACCCAAATATTATAACAAAAATGTTCCTATCACCCTTATTACTCAGGACATTCTAGGAACTGGGGATGAAAACCAAACATTTACTTCCTATTACACACATAGTAAACTGACTTTTTCTCCTACACCATAAGAATAATTTGTCTCAACCTAAACCCAAATTTCATAATTAAAGTAGAAAACCATTTTATTGGCTTATTAGAAATGCTAGTTTATTTCAAAACCTTTATCAAGAAAATTAACCAGAGGAGCTTGATGATGATTTCGGTCTCTCTATGGATCTTCATGGCTGGAGCACCCCTTTGACTACAGACCCTCTTGGCATATTTCAATGTCAGGGGTCATTCCTACTGTTAGTCTTCTCACAGATGTACTAATTTCACACTAAATCTCAGCAAAACCTTTAGTCACATTTCAATTACCCTTGAGGAGTGACCCTGAAAGTGTAATTTTGTGGTAGTTAAACTAAAGTATTATTTTTATTTAAAAAGTAGAAGGAAACTATAAGAACATTTTATTATCTTAGAAAGTAGAAAATTGAGAATGTTATCTAAACTTTCTGTGCTTCTACCATGTATTTCTCTCATGTTTGGTGGTATCATAATGAATCCATAATTCTGCATTTGAGTTTTTCACTTAATATTATATCTAAAGTTGGATGCAGTGGTGCATGCCTATAATCCCAGCAGCTTGGGAGGATGAGGCAGGAGGATTGCAAGTTCAAAGCCAGCCTCAGCAACTTAGCCAAGCCCTAAGCAATGCAGTGAAACCCTGTCTCTAAATAAAATATTTAAAAAGGCTAAGGATGTGGCTCAGTGGTTAAGCACCAATGGAATTCAATCCCAGGTACCAATAAAGCAAACAAATAACAACAAAAAAAAAGTACATATAGGATATATACATATCCAAAAAATTGGATTCATTACTAAGTCCTCTACCTTTACCCCCTAAACATCTGCATCTGATCATTTCTCTTCACCTCTTTTATTACCACTCTAATCCAAACTGTCATTCCTAGACTTCAAACAATATTTTCCTAGCAGCTCACATTATAGTTCATCTCCATTCTACAGTTAGAATGTTAAAACAAATGTGAATCTATTCATATTATCATTATTAAGACATTTCACAATTTTTCTACCTTGAGATAAAGTCCAGTCTTACTCTTCCAGCCTCATTTTGGATTTTAGTTTCTACTTTTGGAGACCAGGGGTTCAAAATCAGAGTGTCAGCAGGGTCATGCTGCCAGCAGGCTCTGAGGGAGAATTTTTCTTTGCCTCTTTCAGCTCCTGGTGGCTCTGGACCATCCTTGGTTTGTGATAGTGTAAACAATCTGCCTCTCACTTCATGTGACCTGCTTCTCTGTGTATTTCTGTGTCCTCTCTTATAAGGACACCAGTCATTGGATTTATGATCCATCCCAAATCTAGGATGACTGATTTCATCTGAAATTCCTTAACTAGTTACATCTCCAAAGACTATTTCCAAATATGATCCCATTCTGAGGTTCTGAGGAGATGAGAATTTGGGGAGACATTATTTAACTCACTTTAAATATATCATCACCTTGTCATACAGCAGATTTCTAAATGTATTTGGATCTATTAATAGATGTTCTATGCTTTCTGTGGTCAGCCTATTTTACCTTTAGAAGCTTCGTAATATATTATGATAATGAGTAAGGCTTGCCTAACAATTATTTTGATATCCAATAGAAATAGCCTTTGTACATCTCTCTTTGATTCCAGGACTTATTATTTTTTGTTTGAGTGTATTCTTGACATTAACTTCAAAATAAGCATGTCTATTTCTAGGAAATAAGCTTGCTGGCATATTTATGGAAATAATTTTAAATACATGAAGGAACTTGGGGCAATTACACATCTTTATGCTTTTGCTATAAATATCCATTTCTGGCATTTTTAATATATTAGCATATTAAAGACAAAATAGTCTTTTATTTTAAACTGTTCATGTTTTAATTGCTATTTCTTCCTTATAATTTTTTTGTGTTTATTTGTGCTTTCTCCCCCACCATCCCAACCTTTATTTATATTGGGTTTTTCATTAGTTCATCTTTCTCAAAGGAATTATTCAGATTCATTAGTTTTCAAACTTATCATGTCAATATTAATCTTTTGCTTTGATTTTACTTTCTAAAATTTGTACATCCATTTCTAAATTTTGAAATTTAATGTTTATTTTTTTATTACCAATATTATTTTATCATTGTATTGATATTAGTGCATAATTAGTACTGTTTTAAACGTTAATTTTCAGAGAAAGGTCATAGCTCTCTCAGATATGATAAATGTGTTAAAATTTATTTTCCTAATTAACTAATAAGGGGATCAGATAGATGTGATAAAGAGCTCAAAGGAAAAATCAAAACTACCTAAATTTACACAAAGGAAAATTAAAAATAATTTCAAAGGGAATAAAGTATCTTTTGATACTGGGGAGTGACAGCAAAGAAAAGTCCACCTTAAATGACAGAGTTTGCACATTCATCAATTTATATGATTCATAGAAGTTGCAAAATAGCTCAAAGACAATTAATAGTGCTAGAGCAGACAAACCCAGATGATGTATGATACTCATTCATGTTTTCACTAATGTACAAACATATTTTCCACATGAGGATATCAATAAATTTTAGATTTGTATGTTTAATTGAATTTCTTCATTTTTATTGATGCAGATACTGATAATAGTAAATCAATAATTCAAAAACTTTGATTAATTTATTTTTCATTTTTACAGTTAATATTTTATTGACATAAATATGTAATTCTGTAAGTTTTTCTCTGAAGACAGTTTTAGCTGTATCCCATAGATCTATTTTGTCATGTTTTCATTATTATGATTTTCTGTAAATCTTAACAATTTTGTATTGTGTTCAATAGAGCATTTAAAAGTAAATGCAGGTAGACAGCTTTTCTTTTAAAAAATTCAATTTAGTAGTTATTTCCAATTTTATTATATTGTGGTCAGGAATTTTATTTGCATTGCTTCTGTTTTCTTGAAAAAAATAAGGTCTTCTTTTGAGCTAATATGGGATATTCTTTCTTAATGATTACATGTGTATTGGAGAACAGGCATATTTTTCATAATCAAAACTCTTATTTCAATGTATGTGTTTTATTATTTAAAATTTTTTGTAATGCTGGACATTGAACTGAATAAGCAGGTGCTTTGCTTAATGTATTTATTTATGAGATTTATATATTTTCGTCTTTTGTTTTCTTACTGATGTTTTTGTCCCTGGAATCTGTTAACCTGTGAGAGGTGTGTTAAGGTACCTTATAGATAAATATCTACATCTGTCACTTGCTTTGCTTTCTATGGTTTTTGCTTTTTGGAAGTTGTTACCACAAATCTAGTACAAAAAATGTTAATTGCATGTTTAAACATTCTTTGTCTTTCATTTAATGATATTGGTCCTGAATGCTAACTTGTTAATTGTTAAGATTGCATTTTATTGGCATACATTGGTGTGGTGCATTTTTGCCATTTATTTTAATATTTGACTTGTAATAAATTTCATTTTTGTGTATAATAAAATAGGTTTGATTTTTGCTTTGTGAATCAATATGACAAATAGGCATTTTATCCATAATTTCTTTCCTTTTATATACATTAACATAAGTTATTTATTTGGTTTCAATTTCATGTTTTTCTATTATATATTTACTGATTTTTTTTGCCATATGGCAGTTTTATTAGCTTTTTCATGAAATTTAGGAAAGTCTGTATTTTTTTTGTAGGTGCTCTATTTTTATTAGTATCTTTAAATATATTTTTCTTCAGACTCTTTCATTGTTTCCATGGAGAGTAAAGAAATATATCCCTTCCTATGTCTCATTTCCAGTTTATATTATTTGTATTATTTTTGCTTGACTATTTATTATATTCAGTGTTTGTGAGTTTCTTCTACTTGTTTTTTAGCTTTAAGTGATCACCTTTAACTCTCAGATATACCTTAAAATCAATCAGCATTTTTATTACTTGCATTTTTTATACATTGTCAGAGCATGTATTTCTTAGCATTATTTTATCATACTGAATTAAGTACATCTTTTAATATTTCATTATAGTTAAGTATATTTTATGCTCGACTGCATTCTTAGGTTGCCTCTTCTGACCTATGGTTGTCTATAGCTTATTTCTTATTCCATTTCTCAACAAGGCTCCTGGGATGAACATTTTTAACATTTTTCACTTATTTTTATGGTCTTTATAATTGAAGGACAGTTTAGCTGGATATAATATATATACATTTTGGGGGGGGAAAGAGACCAAGGACTGAACTCAGGGGCACTCAACCACTGAGCCACATTCCAGTCCTATTTTGTATTTTATTTGGAGACAGTGTCTCATTGAACTGTTTAGTGCCTCAACCTTGCTGAGGCTGGCTTTGAACTTGCAATTCTCCTATCTCAGCCTCCCAAGCCACTGGGATGACAGACATGTCCGTGACTGGGCTGGATATAAGAAGTTTGAGTCACATTTTCTTTCCTTAAAAATATTTTGTTGAGAATATTAATACAAATTCCTTGTTCTTTTCCTTATAAGTAACTTGAAAGTTTTCTATATGTTTAAATGACATCTACTTTTATTTTAAAGTCCATCAGTTTCACATAGTTTAGTCAGAAGTGCTCCTTTGGTGCCTGTTCCCACAGGTATGCAGTATGTGTCCTTTCTATATGTAGCCTACTATTATTTTACGAATTACACTCCAGAAACTCCTATCAACCATGAACACATACTTGCATTATTAGATGATAACATGAAAATATTTGGGAAAATGTAAATAGCACACCATTTTTAAAAAATCAGCTTATGGTTTTTTCTTCCCACAAAGGTAGTTATAGAAATACAGTGAGGCCAGTCATTGGATTATGTGTAATCAGGATACACAGATGCTGAGGTTAAATTGTCTGGAAATTTAAATACTAACTCTGCTGCTTTATTAGCTGTGCAATATTGGGAACATTTCTTAACCTCGCTCTGCTTTTATTTTATCATTTATAAAATGAGAATAACAGTGCATTGCTTCTTAAGGTTTTTGAGAAACTAAATGAGATAATCCACATTCAACACTTAAACACTAATAAGCCTAATACTCAAATGCAATAAGGGCCACAGGTATTTGTTTTTATTTCACAAACTAGATTTTAATGAACTCTATAGGCTATTGGTATCCATTGAATAATCACAAAATACCTTTGGATATGGATATAGTGTAAGATGCTGGAAAAAAAGTGACAAATGGAGGAAATATGGATTCTAATCCTGGATTTAGGATGTGCTTGAGTCCACTTATGGATTACAAGGTGGAGACAATATGTGTAGGAAGCTCTCTGATGCTCTACCTTTCCCAGGAACCTTTTTTGTTCCTTTTGCCTGGTTGCCTCAATATTATCATTAAAAACTCAGGCTAAGCATCACTTCCTTTGGCTGGCAAGATCCTCTCAGTGTGCATTAGGGACTCCCAGAGCACTCAACTAAATCTAATTTAATTCTCATTATATTCTATGACAATCTTCTGATTACATGGCTGTTTCCCCCAGAAGTGACTTACAGACAGAGAGAAATTTTAAACTTGTTTTACAATGTCTGATATTTTGTAGTTGAGCAAAATATTTTGGTCAGACTGACATGCTTGAAAGAATGGTTGTAAAAGTAAAATGGAAAAACATGAGTGATTTTTTTTTTCTGAAAACACGTTAACTGTAAAATGTTTAACAATTATTAATAATGGAACCTATATTTAGAGATTTGAGCTGAAGGAATTTTGCCATTCAAAATTTAAATAAGTTCACCGCTGTAAATAGAGGAATCAAGGACATCCACTTCATTTTAATGTTCCTTTAAATCAAACAGCGTTACTAATATATCAATTGACTTTAAAAGATCTGAATTACATTTTTAAGAGGCAGTCACATCTCTAAGTAATATGTAATAAGTTGGTTGATTATGTTTTCAATTGTTTGAGAAACAAACAATCGGTCGTTCATTTTACCTTCCTCTGTGATATGTATAGACACGCCAGAAGTACCTCAGCTTATCTCTGACCCCTCTTAGCACTGTCCAATTAAAAATGCACTGGATAGTATCTCTACCCTGTTAACAAAAATACTGCACCACTTCTCCTATTAATGTGGTGTATAAATTTCTTTAGTAGTCTTATGTTAAAGGTAAAAAGAGAAAAATACGAAAGCACTATGGATAAGGCTTTAAAACCTGTATGGATGGAAAGTTTGAGTGTCAATAATGCAAAATTTGTCCTCAGCATCTTCCACATCTCATTTGGGTGTTTTGTCCTTTTCCAACACATCTATAATCATCATTATAGTGATATTCTGGTAGGTTGGATAGATGAGTGTGGTGTCTTAGAGAACAATTAGGAGATTGCAATAGTGGGAACTGCGTTAGTCCTACAATGACTCCCTTTTCTTTAATGAATAAAGTCTAGATTGCTTATTTGAGAATTCCAGTATTATTTACATATGTTGAATATGTATCTTATTTTCCTAATATATTATCTCTGTAAGACTCTGCTCTCGAACCCCAATATCTATTAAAAGTTTTTCTTTTAAGGTATAGTTCCATGATTCTTTACTTGAGGCTTATAATTTCCCATTTTATAATGATTTCTTCATTCTTTCCTGTATGCAGTTGTTATTGATTCTCTCATTTACAAAGTCCATGTTTATTGAGGTTCCTATATATAATACACAGTACTTGGCACTGGGGATTTAATAGGCAAGATGAAGCAATACATGATCTTAGAGTATCAAAGTGATCTAGGGAAGCAATAAGCACTCAATAGAAGTAAGGTTTTCCTCTCTTTCTTTATACAATATTTCATTTTGTACTAGATTAAAAAAAAATTGTTCTTTATCACCTCCCTCTTTCCACATTGCCTTCTTTTCTTTCTGTCTCTCTCCCTTTCTTTCTTTCTTTCATTTTTTTTTTTTGTAATTGTAGATGGACAGCATGCCTTTATTTTGTTTATTTTTATTGTAGTGCTAAAAATGGAACCCAGTGCCTCACACGTGCTAGGCAAGAGCTCTGCCACTGAGCTGCGTCCCCAGCCCCAGCCCTGCATTACCTTCTTAATCTGCATTTGCCCTTTTCAAAAAACCTATGCTCTAAGCAACTGCTAAGTGGACCAGGCTGTTGTTGTTGTTGTTGTTGTTATATCCTTATGTCCTGGGGGTTGAATCCACAGCAGCTTAATCACTGAGTCACATCTCCAACTCTTTTATTTTATTTTATATTTTAAGACAGGGTCTAACTAAGTTGCTTAGGGCCTCACTAAATTGCTGAGGCTGGCTTTGAACTGTGATCCTCCTGCCTCAGCCTCCAGAGTCCCTGGGATTATAAGTGCTACCATGCCTGGCTGGACCAGGTTATTTTCAAATGTCAACATTGGACCACAGGTATACTCATGACCTAACACAAGTAGAACAATACATGTCCTTTTCCAGGGCCTTCAAATTTGAAAACTAGCCATTGTTGAAAGAAAAAGAAGGGAGAATAGAGCTGGAGACAGCAATCTTTGTTCTCAACTGATTTCACTCTTTAAGTTGCTTTACTACATCTTTGATTGTCTTCTGATACATTTTCCAATTTGCTTAAGTGAGTTTGTGTGCTTTACTTCCAAGTAGTAACCTGACATTTATCAGACTAGAATTGTAAATAATGGACCCCTGAGAAAAAATGCAGAACATTAAGGGCAGTGAAAATTCCTTCATTCAAAGAAAAGGGTTCGTGTTTTTTATCTATGGCAAAATGCTTAATAAACTGGTTCTTATATTTTCTTACCACAAGTTAACACTGAATCTTAAAGGAAAGGTTTTCTAGTCCAAAGAAGGAAGATATAGCTTTAAAAATATGAAAATCTTGTGAAAAGTTTTATCAGCCTGTGTGCTGTCTTAAATTCTGAAATTGCTGAAATCCAGATCAAGAAATCAGCTAAATGCTGTGTTGAATTGCAGCTGCTGAATTCTCTGCCCTGTTATACATCTGTGACTAAACTCCTCAATTCAGCAAAAAGCAGGATTCTGACTCTTGGGATAACATGAGAAAATATCTGGAGGTGTGGAAAATCTCCATTTTCCCAGGTTATTCATGTTCAAAAAGTTGATAAGATTTTCCCAAATAATGCATCTTCAATGAATACAGCTGGAGTATCTTCATTTTCCACATATGATGAGAACAAATTAAAGAAGAGTAAATTGTTTCCTTTCCTCTGCTTGTTGTATCATCCATTCATTTATTCATTAGTCAGTTTATTCATCCATCTACTTTGAAGCATTTAATGGGTTTGTAGCACTCTTTTAGGCATAGAAGATGCAATAGTGAATAAAACAGAGTTTCTCTTCACAGAACTCATATTCTAATAAGAAGGAAATTTAGACACTGATATATGTTTTGAAGGAAATAAAGTAATGGAATAGAAATGATTGTAAAGGTGAGAGATACATTATTGATGGTGGGACAGCTGAGCTGAGATCCAAAAAAGGAAGAAAGGCCAACTGTGAAAAAAATAAGAGGAAGGGGAATGCTAAGAAGAAAATGGCAACTGTGAAGATCCTGTGATAGGAAATAGTGTATTCAAGGGGCAGAAAGAAAGTTCAGAATAGCTAGACCTAGCACAAGTGAACACTGTGAAAGATCAGGTCAGAAATAGTGGCAAAATCAGATTTTGTATAGTCTTATAAGCTATGTTAAGGCATTTCAGGTTTATTTCAATTGCAGTTGAAAAATTATTAAAAGTTGTAAGCACAGAGTAATATGGACTCACATGAGCTATAAAAAAAAATGCTGTATGTGCTTTGAGCAAAAAAAATTGAAATGGAGGGAGGCAGGGAGTAAATTTTGCAATGAGCTGAAACATGAGAGTGGCCTGGGTTGCAGTGGAGATGCTGAAGAGTGACCAGGACAAATGTCATGTGGGAATGAAGGAGAGGGAAGTGACCGATGATATTCAGGGTTGTGGCCTGACCATCTAGGAAGTCGTCTATGTCATGGATTGAGATTAGGAAGGATGGACGAAGAACACTTTTGAGGGATGATTGTAAGAACTGGGTTTTAATTTTGCAAGGCTTGAAATGCCTATTAGAATGTCTCCAAGTATCAAGGTTGAGCAGGCGACTGGATTTATGAGTTTGGAGCTCATAGATACATGTTGGGGTACAGAAAGAGATTTTGGAATAATCAGAATGAAGATGATATTTAAAGCTAATTGAGAACATTTAGGTGTGCAAAGATGGGTGAAAGATTTTAGGATTGTGCTTTCAGACACTAAAGTGTTTGGAAGAACAGGAAAAGTCACTGGGGAGTAATAACAGAGTCAGAGAACACGTCAATAATGTCAAGTGTTGCTGAGAGGCTAAGAAGTGAAGGCAGAACTGGTGATAGGATTCAGTAAGGCAGATGCCAGAAGTGATCTGAATAGAGACTCAAGACGAACTTGAGTGACCTTTAGGAGACATCAGAAGAAGAGAAATGAGAAGGTAGTTATGGACAAAGAAATCTTTTGAGAAATTTTGTGCTGAAGATTTCCAGAGGAATGCAGAGAAAAATCAAAGGAAGTCTTATTGTATTTTATTCTTTACTTATTGTTACCAGGGCTTCCTAACCACTGAGCCACATTCCTAACCTTTTTTGTTTTGAGACAAGATCTCACTAAGTTGCTTAAGGCCTCACTGGGTTGCTGAGGCTGGCTTTGAATTTGTGATTCTCCTGCCTCAGCCTCCCAAATTGCTGAGATTATAGGTGTGCACCATTATGTCCAGTGGAGGTTCTTATTTTAAAGAAAAAATAAAGGAAGGTAAATTTGTATTTTGATCAGAATGGTTCAGGAACAAGAGGGAAGCTAATGTTGCTAAAAAGGGGAGATGATGGCAGAAGTGAAGACCTTAAAATTGGCAAGAAGAGATAGAATCTGAGCAGTACTGCCCAGTAGAAATAGAATGCAGCCACATAAAATCTAAAAGTTTCCGATGTCCTCATTTAACATAAAAATAAAACAGGTGAAACAAATTTTAGCAACATATTTTATTTAGTTGACAAAATATGTTCAAAATACAATTTCAATATTTATTAGTACAGAATGATTGAGATATTTTCATTATTTTATAATATTAAGTCTGAAATTTGTTGTATGATTTGTACTTACAGCACATAGCAGTTTGGAATAGTTACATATAAAGTGCACAATGGAATGTAAATAGAAGGCTTGACATGAGATAAATGTATGGAAATTTCACCCATTGTAACATAAGGTAAGGTAGAGATGTTTATATACATTTGGTAGTGATAATTTGGGGTAGTTTTCTTGTGTGTTTTTAATTGTGTATAATGAAGCAACACTTTTATGAGAGGAAGATAAGGAGAGGAATTGTGAAATGAACGTTTTGGAGATGGAAAGATGAGTATGTAGCTCATAAGCTTCAGAACTTTGGAAATGGGTAAAGTCCTACTTTAAGCTTTTGTTCGGTCTGGGAGTAGAGGCCAAATTTGACTGCTTCACGGGGGAAGCACATCACAGAGCAGTAGAACATGACACACCTTCTACCTGAAGACCTCTGAACAGAATTCACTGTCACAGGAAATCCAAATGAGATGAGCAGAGGCCAGTACTGAACTCAAAACCTCCCTGTTTGTCCCCTGGGTCCACTCTCAGAGTATAAGAGAGCCATTTGGAAGAGGCCGACATCTGTCATTATGTGAACAGAGAAGTAGAAGAAACTTTTTTTTCAGAAAGAGTAAATGTGACATTTCTAGAAAGAGGCAGAGGTAAGAGACTGAAAAACCTAGAGAGATTCAGAGAAAAACTTTGGTTCTAGTTACTGGTTCTAATTCCTTTTCGGGAAATAGATCTCTGTAAAGAACTTTTCTCATTTTCTTTGCCTCCTTTACTCCAGTTTACTTCTTACTTTATTTCATTTTCAAGGAGAATTGTTATTCAGCCTTTATTCGCTGAGCTTTCTTCATTGTAGCTCTTCAAAATAACCATGGAAATACTGGTATGCTCTTGGAATTTCAGTGAGAAATTCCACTTGGGCCCCTGCAATTGTTATTTTTCACAGAGATAGGGCTACTGCTGTCCAGGAGATTTCTAGACTAATCACATTTTTAATTTCCACAGCATTGAGCAACGCTTCCTTG
This sequence comes from Glaucomys volans, assembly GCA_020662805.1. Lineage (NCBI taxonomy): Eukaryota > Metazoa > Chordata > Mammalia > Rodentia > Sciuridae > Glaucomys > Glaucomys volans. The sequence goes on from JAJEJO010004727.1 coordinate 136,746, forward strand.
GGAGCTCCTCTAATGCTTTAGCTTAGAGATGGCCTCTGGAACTTGAGACCAGCTCAACAGAGCTGTCACTGTAATAGCAGTCACCTAAACAGAATCTTGGAGAAGAAAAAAAATAAAAAGCTTGCAGCATTTACACAGGATTTCTGCAAAGACTCTTCTTCTGAGTGAAATAATTAGTCTGGAGCATTACCTGTGGACAAAACAGCATCCCAAGAAGCTGGAGTTAAATGCCAGACACTTCTGAAAACAGAAAGAAGACAATCCTCAATTTCAAAGTCCTTACTTTTGTCAGCTCCTACAGTTAGGTGAAGGCAGAAGAAATTTTCCCTAAATGTAGCACTGTGACTGGCATGGGCTGTGAGATCTTTTTTAGAATAAGTCAATTTTCTGCTCCTACAAGGATCTGAATAATGCTACCTATTCACCAATCCAGAGAGGAATTCAATTTTGGTTTTATTAGGCTGAAACCTCTCTTGATGCTCACTGTGAGTCCATAGGGGAGCAGTAACACAACATGTATCTGCTTCTTCAATTTAGGAAATCTTGCTGAATTTGTAATGAAGCGGCTGGGATTGATTTTACAGAAGCCATACGCACACATATAAAGCCAGGCACGTCCTTCTCATCTACCTCTTTCATCAGCTCTCTTTCTTACTCTCTCAAGTTTTCTGCACATGTGTCAAAACAGTACAGTTTACACCAAATCATCCACATTTGTTTTCCATTTAGTAAAAATCCACTTACCTGCAGGTGATAGTTTGCATTTGTACACAGGATTTTATCCTGAGTGCATTTCTTATGTCATCAACACATAAAATAGTAAATTCCAGTTAGTAAACATCTATGTATTTATTGTATTATCTGTTGGCATATTTCTTGAGGTTAGGGACCAGCTCTGCTTGTTTACCCCTGGGCCATCAGTATTAGTTGCCACTTGCATTGATAGCTGAACCATAGACGGTACTCCAAAAGCATTTATTGAATGAACAAATTATTTGCATTTGCTTATTAAAACACTAATGCATGATAGATAGAACTGTTTTTATTTTGTAAAATGGGAAGCTAAAACTTAGACAAGTTGAGTTAAATAAATAAATATCTGGTTCAAATCTGCTCTTTCATGCTTCCTCCCCATCCCACTTCTTCCTCAAACATAACTTTGATGTGGGAGTCAATTCTTTCTGACCAGTTTTCATTTTTGATTGCATTCTTTACAGTCTTAAAGGGAACTCTCTGTGCCATTCACAAATCAGGAGAAGTGAGGTTCTTGCTGGTTTCTCTCACTTTATTTACTCAGATGTGCAAAGGCAGCTTTATGTTAATGTCTTAACTCAAGCTTACTTTGGAAACTGGGTCATCTACACCCTTTCCCCTATGCTTCTTCAATAAGCCATCCTGTTGTATTGGCCACCATATCTTGCTCTGAAGAGCAAGGTGGCTCTAGGTGGCTATGAGGGGGAGAAATTTTTTATAGTCGTAGCAAGGTTTGGTCTGCAGTCTCTTATGGAGGACAACCTGAAAAACTTCCACCTTTCAAGTAGCAAAATTTGGTCTGATTAAGGCTCCTTGCCCATTTTAATTTCATGAAATGTTTGCCATGAAAAAATAAGAGTAACATATACCCAAACACCTACATGTCAGAGACCTCAGCTCCATCTATTCCAACTTCATTTTTCTTTCTTGAATTCCTACTGACATTTTGTTTCCCCTCAGGCATTCACATTTTCCCTAGATCACTTAGCCTCTGTTTGCATCCTCTTTTCTCAGTCTCATTTCCTTGTTAGTTTTTGTTTGTTCTTTCTTGCTACCCTTCTCCCCTCCACTTTCTGGGATCTTCTTTAAAAGGCATATTTAATTTTCTTCTCTTCTGTACATGTTTACTTTGCTACTTGGGGAATACCTTTGGCAGGAAAAAAAGGCTGCTGACTCTTTCTCCACTAACATTAAAAAATAACAATGCTAATCACAACAGCAACACACACACACACACACACACACACAGGTTTCATGTGGAAAAGAAATTTGCAAATGTGTATGCTTGGCTTAATTTTTAAATATCTTGTTTTTCTTCTCTTTACATTTCCATTTTTGGCTACTATCACTTACAATTATTTTATTATATAATTATCTAATAATTATATAATTATTTATTAATCATCTTTATTTTAGTTTTTTGATAATGTTTCATCCCTCTCACTTTTCCTTATTCCTTCTTCTATGACACCTTGGATTATCCAGAGTGGATAGATATGTTAAAAGCATTAGGATTCTGCTACATTTTATTTCCAAAGGAGTCAGGAAAAGACCTGTTTGCTGTTCTGGTATTTTCAATAAGGTGAACATGCCAATGGAGAGAGAGATTAATGTCAGTAGTCTAGTTTCCATGTGCCTGATGATCTGTTCTTCTGATTTTATTCTACTTCCTCAGATACCACTTTTTCTTTATTGCAAAGAGAATTTGAGGGTGCTGAGATTGTAAGGGCTGGGAAAATTAAATAATTTGCTCATTTGATGAGTGGCATGAATATCAGCACTTCTCACATTTGGCACCATGAATATTTTTGAATACCAATCCAAATACATTCAGCCGTTGGGTCTTAGCTATGTCTGCTCAGGAATATTGCCAGCAGCAGGTTGGAAAAAAATCCTTGAACTTGGCACGCATCTTATTATTCTGATGGAAAATCCACTAGACAGGGATTGACATAGTCATTAGCAGGGATCTTAAGCCCTGTTGAGAAGAGATTTAGGACATCTGGGGCTTCTGATGTCCTTTCTTCAACTTGCTCTGTATCTGGCACATAGGAATACCACCATTACAAGTACAGATATATCTGACTCTTTGTATCTCTCATTTGGCACTTATTATATATTATGTATACACACAAGCATTTTGGGACATAAATGTCCTATCTTTGAAATAAAAAAGCAATTCTTTAATTATCTCCTTTTGGTGGATTACACATACTTCATCCTTAGTTGTAATAGTTAATGATCATAGCCACTAAATGGCCTCTTTACTTGAAATTTGTATGTTTTCTCTTTTTATCCCTATTAATTCTTCATCATTTTTTTCTTTATTTAAATTTTGTAAAATGTGAGTTTTAAATCTCATTTTGAGGTACTCATGGAAAATAGATTACAATCTGATGATGGTTGCTCTTTGGTGTGCAGGGCAGACTGGGGAATAATTTGGATGGAAATAACAAAGAACACGAATCTAAGAGTTGGAGCATTATGGGAAATAAAAAATCAGCTGGCTACATGGAGACTATTGACAATCGCATCACCAGCATCCTAATTTGACACAAAAGAATAGAAGTTATTTTTGCTTCTTCATAATTTTATTTCCATCACTTTCAAAAACCTGTCAATTTGGCTTCTAAATATCTCTTGAATCTGTCCATTACCTCTACTTTTGTCAAGGCTCCAGCTGTACTATTGTGGAATCCTATAAAGGCATCCTAATTCATTCATTTATTTATCCTCTTATTTATTTTATTCAATAATTATTTAGTATCAACCTGGGAATACAGTAATTGGCAAGAAAGACTTTTTATCTGTCTTAATGAAGTATCTGTCTTTAAAAGCTGGAAGGAACAGCTTTTAAACAAGTTTGACAAATACTGTGGCATAGAAAACACCAGGGCTGCCTCTTCCTGCAGTGAGTTCCCTATATCACATCCAGGATGATTTCCTAAAAATGCAAGTATGCATGTGATTTCTGTATTTAAAAGAATTTCAGTGGTTCAGCATTGTCCTCCAGATGAATGCAGAACTCCTTCGTATTGCCTTGGGGCCTCCATGTTCTGGCCTCATCTTAGCTGGTGCCTCTTCTCATCTCTCCACACTTTTCTTTTAGGTTCTCTCTCAGAAGACTAGTTTCTCACCTCAAGGCCTTTGCAAATGCTCTCCTCTTTTCTTGAAAATCTCCCCTCTATCTTTCTTCACTCCTCCTCTTCTTCCATCTCAGTTTGGAGTTTCTTTCCCATCTGGGTTCAGAGATCCTGTGCTCTGCTGCCATGGCAACCCATATTACCCCGTCACAGCACTTACATTCCTCTGTAAAGGCTTGTTTACTGTTCTGCCTCTTATGTTAGACCATAAGTTCCAAGTCTGTTCAATTTAGTTGTGTCCCTAGGGAGTAGCAAAATGTCTAAGCAAAGTGCAGAATAAAAAAATGAATCCATTTCATTTAATGCCATTGTTATTTGTCTCTTAGGAAATAATTTCCTAATTTCTCTCAAATTTTTTTCTTCCCTTTCATTTTCCTGAACCTAAGTAGTTTAGGCTTTGATTACCCCAAGAGTCTCCAAATTACTCATTTTACTTTTAATCTGGTATGACTTAGTCCATTCTGTATGTTTCAGTCAGAGTGGTCTCACTGAAGGCAAATATGATGTTATTTCATTTCTGTAAGAAAGCCTTGAGGCCTTCCTATTGCCTAGGGCATAAATCCCCAAATTGCTGGATGGCTTAATGGACTCTCCATTTTTCCATTGAAGTTATCTGATCTTGCTGTTTTATTCTGTTTCATGTCTCTTTGCTTTCTGACATTTTGTTCCTTCTAACTAGAACACCTTCCTGTCACTCTCCTCAAATATCTGTTTGGGAAATTTCTACTCCTCAGAAAAAGCATCCTCAACTGTATCCTCTGGAGTACCTTCTCCAATGCTAAGGAAAGTTGATAGCCCTTTCTTTGTGGTACCAGTGTACATTTACCATATCTCTATTAAAAAGATTCATACCCAATATTTCAAATCTTCCTATAGCTTTTCCTCTCCTTTTGAATTGCTCTTTTATTCTTAGCACCTTGCATTTTAATTGAATGAAAAAATGGAAAATACAGAGCATACTGCTATAACTGCTCTGATACAGTAAGTGACAAAGTACATGATAGCTACATCATTTACCATATTTTGGGCAACAGACAATTCTTCCAAATAAAGCTCCTGGCACAGAAGAATTTAGAGGCTCAGATGTCTTTTGTCTGTCATCTATGAAAAATGATGTTCTTAATATACACGTGTTTCAAAATATGTTACCTATTAATATATATAATTTTTATATCAGTTAAAATAATTTTAATAATAAAATATCTGCTCTTGAACTTGTTTTCACTTCCTACCTTTGAAATAGAGATATGCCAGTAGGTTCACAACTCTGAGAAACTCCTTCGTTGCCTACGTTCATAAACATACTTCTGGAAGTTTAGTTGGTCTGATTTACCTTCTATAACTTCTTCTCCAGAGGTTGCTGTAGTAGTAGTAGTTGCAGTAATAGTAATTTTGATATAGGAGCTCGCCTAGGTACCTTGGTAACCATAATAGTAGTGCAATATAGCTCAAAGGTCATGGAAACTATACATAATTTCTGATACTGAGAACAAGCAAAATAAACAAACAGACATAAAAGCATGTGAAAGCCTGTGCCTTTCTGAAATCTGTGTTGATTGGCATGGGTTTTAATTCTTTTAATTCTATGACCAATACATCATGTACAGATACTCACCCAAGGTCTAAACAAAGGATGGCTTATCACCTTTAAGCTCAGTAATATTTACAGGACTAACACATTTGAAAAGGAATCTCAATGTCTGGCTTACTAATTTTTGTGGATAGTGTAATTCCCAAGAACTGAGGAAAACTGTACAGCAGATGAGACATTAAAAACCCTACAAAAAGGCAGGAAACACACAGTCCAAGGTGGATTGCTAGTGTAATCTCCGAGAAGCTGTAATGGACATAACTTTCATTTCATTCCTAGGAAAGGGGCAGTCTAAGTAATTTATGAAGCACTAGCCAGAAATTAGCTATGCAAAAGCTTCCACTATTGCAGGCTCTACTGCAAGAAAATGGACCACAGCATGAAATATGTTTCCAAAATTGAAGTCAAGGTAAAAATACATTTTTAAGATACATGTGGCTTACAAAGAGCTTATAAAGGAAGTTTTGATTGCAAAGAAATACACTCTTGAAAAGAGGATTCTGATAGGGTTAGGGTTAGAATAATTCTGTCAAACATGCCAGCAGAAAGGCAGATTTTGAAATTGGTAGCCTGAGTCATTCTCTTTCTATCACCTTTGAAAGTTCAAACTGCTTGATTTAGTCCAAAAATTACTGGGGAAATGTCAAATTGTCCCTTGGTGTCATTCAACAATCACTGAGGCTTCTCATCTTAAAGAAATATTTCCATTTCAAAAACACTTTTCTTATTTCTGATGTAAAGAAACATAGAGAGATCATGTATTTAAAAATCTCATTTCAGATGAGCATGTAGATATGCAGAGAATTTTAAACCTGGTTAGTCATAAGGCTTTAACGAAAGAAATCAACCAGATTCTCTGAATGGAACTGTTTCTTCTATTCCTTAGACACTTTCACATGAAAAAATCATTAGTGAAGATTGAGAGATTGTAAATAATTTAGATAGAGACTTAACTATGCTTCATCTTGTTGGGCAAATTCTTCTTTAGAGATAGAGAAATCTGCAGTTTTTATCCATTAACTTTGGATGGAAAGGACTGAAATATTCAAAATGCTTAAAGAAAAATCTTGATACAAAGTCTAGAACTCATTTTATTATATTCTCTAACATAAAATTTAGTTTCCAAATTTTCAGTTGTTTTAATACAATAAAATAAAACTAACATTTTAATTGTATTATTCACACCATTAACAAATTCTTACCTCATGTTATGGTTTGAATGTGAGGTGGCCCCCAAAAACTCACATGTGAGACAATGCAGGAGGGTTCAGAGGAGAAATGATGGGTGGTAAGAATCTTAACCCAATCAGTGAATTAATCCCAGATGGGATTAATTGAAGTGGTAGGGTGTGGCTAGAGGTGGTAGGAATTGCGGCACAAATATATATATATATATTTCTATCTGATGAGTGGAGTCTCTCTCTGTTTCCTGATCACTGCAATGTGAGCTGCTTTCTTCTACCACCCTCTCCCATCACGATGTTCAGTCTTGCCTCGAGCCCTGAGGAATGGAGCTGGCCTTCTATGAACTAAGACCTCTGAAACCATGAGCCCTCAAATAAACTCCTCTATAATTTTGCTGGTCAGATCATTTAGTCACAGCAGCAAAAAAGCTGACTAAAACACTTCATGATTTCCTTTTTTCCTAATTAGAAATATTTCACCATATTTTACATTCCTAAGATCTCTTTTATCCAAGGACTTTCAAATACTTTATAAACATTGATCTCATAATTTGATTGCAAAATCAGTTTGCTGCAGCCCCCTTGAGGAGTGTGTGTTTGTTTCCTCCTCCTAGGGCCCTCCTCTATGAAGGTGGATACTTTATTGTTCTCATTTAATCTATAAAAATACATTTTTAAAACATTTTTGTGTGGAACCTCACATGCAGTTTCTTAGGTGGATACAAGGTTTTATGAGAAAGAGACTTTTCTCCAAGGAGCAGGCAAACTTTGAAGAAGATAATCCATGAATAAAGTAAACAAAGCAACAACAACATAGTACTGGGCATCATTAAGTAAACAGAGTACAGTTAGAGATCAAAGAGGAATTCCTGGGATAGATGGCTTTGAGACTGAGTCTAGAAGGAAGGCTAGGCGAGGAACTCAAGAACAGAGCTACAGCATGAAACATCTTCTGCCAAAAGTGATGGGGATTAAAAGCATATTGCATGACTAGCAGTTCCTTACTGAGGACGGGAAGAGGAAATGAGGCAGATTTTACTACAAATATAAAATGAAGGAAGAGATGTTTGTATGTCTCCTTTTCTGGCTGGCAGGCTAAGTGATCCACCATTGACATGTTATCCAATATACTTGAATCTTTTCTCTCTGTGTAGTTGGGAAAACCTATTTAACTCTACAGGGGTTTCCACAGTCCTATCAGCATAGACCCAGGCTTCTCACTCAAATGAATTTTCTACAAAAGATGTGGGTAGATCTGGATCACTGGAAAGTAAGGCTACTGAGAGTAACTTTTAGACCATTCAAACTGTTTGTAACCCATCCACAAGAGGTAAGTATAGAGTTTGAGAATAGGACTGAAAACTTCCAGCAATGCTATCGTGTCACAACATCTGCTATGATTGAAATGATGGCATTCCTTTCAAGCTTCATGTTGAAGCTGAATCCTCAATGCAACAATATCAAAAGGTATGACTTTTGAGAGATTGTAAGTCATGAGGGCTTGGTCCTTATGAATGGGATAGCACCCCTATAAAGAGGCCTGATGCCAAAGAGAATGCTCTCTTGTCTTTCTGTTCACTTTGCTACATGAGGACCCAGTGTTCATCACCTCTGAGGGATGCAGCAACAAGTGCCACCTTGAAAGCAAGGTGCCCCCGACTCCTTCATGCCTATACCTTAATCTTGCACTTCCCAGCCTCTAGAATAGCAAGAAATAAATTTCTATCATGTATAAACTACCCAGACTGCTATAACACCACAAATACACTGAGACAATATCCAAACACATGATTGGTGTTGGAACAGGGTGTAGAAGTGTTTGGTTGATGTGTTGAACTCCTGTGCTGGGTCATGGGTAGCACAAGCTGTATGTTGGCCATGCTTGTGGGCATGTGATGGATCATAAGTTCTAAGAAGTTTTGTCAACATAGAGGGTTAAATAATTGCATCATCCATTCTCTTCAGCAAATGTTTATCTTATTTCTGCTATATACCATTTTCTGGTAAAGTGGTGTGGCTCATTCATAGAATTTGCTGAGAGAATAATTTTCTGCTTTCTCCTAAATTCAGCTACTTTTCTCCTTTCTAGGGAAACTAACACTCAGGTGCTGTTGTCCTGATAAATACATACACAATACCCTAATTACAATGCTGAAAGTTATTGAGCACTTACTGTGTGTTGTATACTGTTCTAAGCACTTTATAAATATCTTTTTATTGTATGTCAGAGTCGAGTCAGCAAGATAGTAACCATGCTTCGTATTTAAGTAGAGGCAATTTAATATATGGAATTGGTTACATAGGTGTTGAAGAGCTGAGAAAGCAAAAGGATAGAAGTAAAATCTACATGAAGCACTACATATGATTTACCCTCCACAGTGGGGAGAACAACAGAGGTTTGTGTTACTAGGATTTGGTATCTCAGTGGAAGGAACCCAGACTTTTTGATGACGGGTGTCACTTGGTTGAAGTTGACATCATATAAATTTGAGAATCAGTCCCACAGTGTATGGATAGACTGCTGCTGATATCCCTAAGGGGCCAGGCTTGTTGAGATAAGCTGAAAGTTTAAGTGAATACAGCTGACAAAAATAGCAAGAAACAGAAGAGAGTCCTTCCCCTCCTCTTACCTTCCAACCTTATTCTTGTACCTCTTAGTGGTAGAACTTCTCAAGAGGGCCACCGGCAAGTCCACACACGTTATTTGTAGAGCGTCATAGGTCAAATGGAGGAGCAGATTTGGGTTGAAAGACAGTAGACAATTGACCCAATCATTTAGCCTCATATAATCTTACGAGATAGATCCTATTACTATTCCTTTTTTCAAGTGAATAAACCAAGGGCCAGAGATTGTAATAGATGTCTGAGTCTAACTTATATCACAAATAGGTGTGAAGCAGAGCAGTCTGACCCCAGAACCCCAACCTTGCCCTCTGTGCCCCACTGCCTCTTTATTAAGCAAAGTGGTAGGTTTATCAAAGACATTGCCTGGTATGAAACATGTATTTACATGGAATTATCATTTATTATGTTATTTTTTGTTCCAATTGCATTTTTAAATTTTGAAATAAAAATATTTTAAAATTTAATTTTCTAGAGAACTTAAAGGATTTTGCTATTATTCTATGTACAAAGAATAGAATAGTAAGAAAATCTTTATATTTCTGTGTTACATATGTTTAATATGTCTTAATATATTTAGTGTGAATGCTTAATGATGAAAACACATTCTGAAATATGCATCATTAAGCAGTTTTTCCCTGTGGACATTAATAGAGTGTACTTCCACAAATTAAGATGACTCTGACATCAGTATGTGACATAGTCTTATGGGACAGCCATTGTGTATATGAGGTCAGTAGTTGACAGAAACATCATTATGCAAGGCATGACTGCATAGGTGCCTAGAGTGGTAGTGTGTGGCAGGGTGTTGTGTTGATAGGATTCTTTCATTTATTGAACACATATTGTGATCAGTTCATTCATTTCATGTATTACAGATATTGTTGACTTAGCAACAAACAAATACAGTCCCAGCTTTAGTGGAGTTTACATTTAGTTCATCAATAAAGTAGATTGGTAAATTAGCAAAATCCAATGGGGTAAATTGCAGTGTATTAGTGTTCTTATTATTTCTTATTATTTTTTTAATAAGCAATTGTACCAATCACAAAGTTGGCTTGAAGATGTAGACTTCACTCTTTCTGGCTTTGCATACCAACCAAGGGCAGGAAGATGGCACAGCGATCAAACCAGAAATCATTTTTATAAGAACTTTAGAAGATAAGAACACACAGAGGTAGAGAAGAGCTACTGATGATTTCATGAAAAAGGACACTAAAAGTACTTAGAAAAATGCAGTTGAAATCCATTGGAAATAAAGTTAAAGGTTTTCAGTAATTCTTTTCTTTACCAGTGAAAATATAAATTCTAGCCAAGAGATCAAATTCTTGGGCAACCTGTAGATGTTCCAGCATTAACTTTCACCTAAGCCCAGAAACAATGGGGCCTGGCTTTAATTATAATAAAAACATAGTTAATCATCACCACAAAAAATGAATTAGGCAAGACTGATTTTTGGTTCTTAGCTAGTGAATTTTTGCTGTGCTTCTAGTTATGAGGGGAGAATCTGAGAGGGTTGCACATGAAATATTGATATTTCTTCTGGAATAATGTTTTTACAGGGGCTGGGAGAATTTTCAATTTAAGAAATATAAAATGTAGTATTTATCTCCATTGATTTATAATGCTTATAATACCACAACTAGAAAGACTCAGTTTCTAAAATTGTTGTAGTTATATTAAAGCAGAATGTTGGACTGAAGACAAAAAAAAATGAGAATGCTTATTATAATCAAAAGCTAAGCTATCTCCTCCAGTCCATCCCTCTATCCCAAGATAAGAAAGTAAAAGGAAGAAGTTAAACCCAGAAATGTGCAAAGCAAAGGAACTGGAGTAGATCTGTGCTAAAGTTGCACATTGCAGGCAGGAGTAGACATGAGGACCTGTAAAGTCTTCTCTCATGATTAGAGGATATAATTGTCATTTTCATCACAAGGCAAAATTTTTCATCTGCAAAACCTCCTTTTATTATTATTATTATTATTATTATTATTATTATTATTATCTTAATTCTTTGGGATATTTCTTGATTTTTCCCATTGTATAACTCACCTTTCTCCTGCCTCAGCTCTCAATGTTAAGGAACGATTGCTGACTTTCTTACAGGTCATGTACTCAGCTTCCTGACTTCTGATTTCACATCTTTGCTCCAAGGATTATCTTTTGGTAAGGAGTTCTTTGACCCAGTTCTGGGGCCTCCCATACAGGGCATTGCCTTTGTTGACAAGCCCCATAGATACCCTCAACACTTACTGAGATAATTACCAAACCTGGACTTGCCTGTATGTAAAAAATGGCTGGTGTTGCTATGCTGTAGAGTAAGATTTATCTAAAACGGATATACAGCCTTTTAGGCTTTCAAACTTTCTTTAACATTTTAAGCTAGTTTTGATTTTCAAAAATCCCCAAATGTTGTAAAACTTTCTTGCTTTTATAAGCAGAGCATGATAAGCAACATTTAAGCATTTCTTGATGACTCATTTTAATTTTGAAAATTAACTGCTATACCACAATATAAAACAGAGTATGGTGCTACGCTAAATTGTCCCAGACAGCTATATATTTTGCATCTTTATGTCATAATTATTCTGTTTCCTTTCTAGTTGCTAAGCTATCAAATCAGCTATTCTCCCTAACCTTTCTTCTTTTATAATATATTATTTGGAATAGGAAACTAGATAACTAAATTGATTAAAATTATGTCTCTAATAAACTGGGAGGTATCTGAGTGACCATTGATGAACTCAACTGCACAAAGTATTGAATCCCTAAACATTAACATTTACTGGGGCTCTTCAGAGGCCTTTTAAACTCATACTCTTGATTCTCTGATGGATTCTGAATATTATGTTCCCTAATCCTAAGGTGTAATTTACTATTATTTTCATGTTATAAGTCAATGAGGATTTGGCATAAGCATAGAGGGGCCATGTAGACATGGATAAGTGTTTTTGTCACTTGAGCAAGTCACACATAGTTTCTGAGCCTCATAAGAGTTCTGGGTAGAGCAGTCACAAAGGGTGATTGGTATGAAGGGTCTTGTGAGGTATAGATCAAATACTCTGCTTGGCATTCTTGGTACATAGTAGGGACTTAAAACATGTTAGTTGCAAGAACGACTGTGGGAAGACTTGCTGTTCTTATAGGAGTTCAAAACCCAGTTCTATCACATATCTTGAAGAAAAAGACTACATGTGGTGCATAGGTTTGAATAGATTAGTTCTCAGGTTGGAATAGATTTTATATTTATAATACCAAAGTCTGTTTTTTACCATATGCAAAAGACACATTTTTTTTTCAGTTTTTACTGTCCTTATTACAACAGCCCTTATAATGAAAATTCTGGTCCACTCTCTTGATAATTACACTAGTTATGACCAGATGGCTGGGAGTCCAGACACTATGCTCCAATTTCCAGTCCCCTCTCCCCAAGTATTGTCCTTTCCTAAAGAAAATTTCAGTGAGGCAGAGCATGCCAAAGGCCAATGAGAATAATTTAATTAAATCCAGGGACCAGGACAGGAAGGCCAGAATTAAGAATGTAAGGTTGAATGGCAATGGTTTAAAAGACAACATTAACTCTTCAGTTTTCATGAAGCAGTTTCTTTGGCACTACTTCGGAACCTCTTCCTAGGCTGCAAAAGTGACTCTAGGAAATCTACCTTTAGAGGCAAGCACTTAAACATTTCAGAAACTAAGAACCTTGTCCTCTTTCCCGAATGCAGTTATACCCCCTTGTTCTCTCGAAGGCTTTGAAAGGTATTTACTCTCTTTTACACCCTCTGAAAGGTATTTACTCTCTTTTATCTAAGAGCAGGGATCCATAAACTACAGCCTGTGGACCAAACCTGGTCAGTATTGTCCCACAAGGTAATATTCACTGCTACATTTTTAAATAGTTGAAGAGTAGCAAAAAAAGGGACAGTGTTTTATGAGAGGTAAAAAAATATTTAAAGTTCAAATAGTAATGCCTATAAGTAAAGTTTTATAGGGTGTAGTCTTACTTCTTCATTTGTGCATTACCCATGATTGGTTTTGCATGGCAGAGTTGAGTAGCTGTGAGAGAGGCAGTCCTTAGGCAAAGACTAAAATATTTATTATTTGGACTTTTGCAAAAAACATTGCCAATCCTTGCCTGAGAGGATTGCCTGAGTCTGTCACCTCACCCCCGTAGCATCCATCTGTTTATTCTCTTTTTATAAATAAGACTTTTGGTAGAAACAGCAAAAACTACACTACTTTCATATGTTTCAAAATGCTATTTTTAATGAAGAATATTTGAACACTTTGCTGATATGAGGATAGTACTCCAATGAGACATAAATTGTGGAGAATTCCCTTGTTTTCAACAACAGCACAGAGTTTAATCATGGGCACATCCTCAAGGAAGCTTTCAGAAATAAAGTCCATATGGACATCGCCCCAGAATGCACCCAATTCTGAAAGACTTGCAGTGGATTTATTTAGTCTCTACTCCCTTGGGATCATTTAGTAATATACCTGGGCTAATATTTGTTATGGCTCCAGTCATTTTCTCTCCTTTATCCTGGGGAGAAGGAGCAGCAGTGAGAAAGAACACTCTGTTCCCACACTGTGAGACTGATAGCAAAGGGGGAAAAACTATCATCATTCACTTCTCTTGCATGAGACAGGAATGAAGGAACACCCAAGAAAAAATTTATCAAGTGCCCATCTGTGCAGAGTGCCCCATGCTTAATTTAGCTAAATGCACACACACACAGAAGGCAAAACCATTATTCTCTTGGAGCCTGGGTCTGAAACCAAATGTGAAGGTCAGATTCTTTCTTTCTTCTTTCATATTTGTTTTTGTTTTTGATAGTATGGAGATTGAACCAAGACCCCATATATACCAGGCACATCCTCTACTACTGAGCTTCATCTTTAACCCAGACTCATTCTGAAACCCTCAGCCCTGCTTCTCTGTGAGGTCTAATTGGCTCGGTCCTTCTCTTCTCCCATGCTCTGCTAGTTATGGAGCACACAGGACTCTCAGAGAATCATTCTTGCCTCTCGACCTATGTTCACTCTGGCTCTTCATCTGAAGTCTTCTCTATGCTATATTTCTCTTAGACCAATACTGTCCAAACTCAGAAAGTCAGAAAAAGTCTCACTTCTTTTGAGATACATCTGCTCTAAGTATTCCAAAGATTCTTTCTTTAATTTCATAATAACGTTTCAACCAGAATAACATTGTAACCATTGAGTTCAGTTTTCTTATACATTCAGTTTGTCATTTGTTTAGTTTATTTGTGATCATCCTGTCCTAAGTATTCAGTTAAATGCAAATTTTGATGTTAAAGGCTGCCTCTTTATGCTCAACTGAAAAGGCGTGCATGCACTTAAGCATACACCAATGTTAATTATTTACAGATTTCGTATTTGTGCATTTATCTATTTGATAAAATTTGTTCTTAAACCCAAAATCAGTACTCAAGATATTTTCACTGTCATTTGTGAACTTACATAGAATGGTGAGAAATTTGAGTTGTCTGAAGCACTTGTTTCTTTAACTCAGTTTTCCTACTAAAACCAAAAATCTTTTATATGGACTGCTTAATGCCATGGTTTTTTTTTTCTTTTTTGATGTTTTTTGTTGGTGATTTTTCTGCTTAAAATACTCCTAAGTGTGTGGATAGAGTGCTGTCTAGTGTTCTTACATGTGAGAAGGCTGGAGGTCCTTTATAGACTAAATATGTTCTAGTAGATAAGCTTTGATTGGGCATGAATTATAGTGCTGTTGACTATAAGTTCAATGTCAATAAATCTACAATATTTAGTAAATAAAATGTTAAAACAGAATCATGCATAAGTCAAGACTCTTTATTCACTAGTTGACAAAAATATTGTGACCAGAGTCTCACAGGAACCTAATTCTGTATTTCCTCTAGGAGCAATTGCTCAGTATTCACTAATTCAGCAATTTCATAGAACACAACTACTGAAGAATGTGAATCAACAATATGTATTTTTTCCCCCAGAAGATCTGGAGTTGGTGACTTCTTAAGCATTTGTCTGTACACCTGTGCATCCATGAGCTTCTAGCACCTAAGTCTTCGGTTGCTCATTTTTCCTTTTTGTCCATCCTTCCCCTCTGGAACCATGCTGGTGACATCACATTGATACCTAGACAAGCCCACCTGAGAAGATCAAAAGTAGCATGTCATTTTAGGCATTGCAAAATGACTCAATGCTGCCACCTATTATCAAATCATATCTTTCTATTTCAGCATAAATCAATAGTCTGCTTTTACGTCAATATAAGTTGCTAAAGTAAAAGAAAAAAGTAAACTTCAGTTCAGAGATGGCAAACTCATGGCCCACTTGCTACCTCTCCCTTCTCCTGGTTCATAGGACATGTTACTAACTGCTCACGGTGCTCCTGCTGCCCCCTGATGTGATTAAAGAATCATATTCAGTGCAGTGCTATAGGAGGCCACTAATGACAGATTGGAGTGGGGATGCTGATTGAAATGTTTCCCATCACCATAAGCATATTATATTCTCTTCTGCTTTGATGGACTCTAAATTGTACGCACAGTGTGGATTTTGTGATACTCAATAAAAAGCTTCTAGGAAACAATCCTGAATGGGCTGTATATTACCAAGTCATCACATGTAATACAGGATTGTAGCATCAATGTGCATTGGCTCCTGCTGTGCTTAGGCAGCCTTTGCCTGTACACAGGGAATGTGCTCACAATAACCAATGCCCCCAGTCATGTCACCAAGAGCAGAAGCTCATCCTGCTGCTTTTCATTGCTAAGAAGAGTGAAGTTAAAGCACAACAAAAACTTAATTACCATCCCCTGTTTGTCCTCTTTCTTTTCTCTCCTCCAAACCTGATTTCCATCATTGCTATATGCTACTGCATTTAAAAGGAAACTTGAAATGTAAACGTTTATGCATTTCTTTTAATACATTATAAAAATCTAATTTAAAACTTCCTTAAAATTTCCTATAAAATCTGGTGGACTGTACTAGAAGTTATAGGGATATTCTGAATAAATGAATAAATGAATGAGTAAGGGATGTTTTGAATGCACTCAATGTAGGGAGCAGGTTTCTGATAAATGTTTATTTTTCCAGTTTTTAAAAATGGAGGACTTCGGTGGGTTATTATAAAGCCACTTCCTACTCTTAGACTCTTATATGCAACCTGAAGACCTCTTTTGATCTCTTTTAGGAAATTACAAGTCTTCCTCAATCCCTGCCCAGAGGTTTGCTTTTGGGTCCTCTCAAGAAGCCCTTGAAAGAGAGAGTTTTTCATAAAAACTGTAGCTCAGTTCTCTTCCAAAGTGTCTATTTGGCTTTTAGGGCAACTCCTATGTCCTTGTTATTCCAAACTGGAAGTGTGTGCTATTCACACTCTCGCCTCTTTCCTTGCCTTTAGACAAGGGTGTTCATGCTCTCCAAAATCCAAGGGACATAATGACAAATTTTCTAAAGGACTCCTGCACTTCATAAAACCTTTGCTCCATGATGGCATCCAGCCCATAGTCCAAAGTTAAAAAAAAAAATGAGTCAAGAATTCAGTCACAAGAAAGTGACTTACTACCCCCTCTCACTTGGCTTTGAATTCCAAAGAAAAAGCATCTGCCTCCCTTCTGTAACAGGAAGGGAAGAGAAATGCCACAGTACTCCTACCAATTCTCTTTCATTACTCTTTTCTTTGTGATAAATCTCTCTGGAATATTTTGGCTTTGCTTATAGATGGCAGAAGTGGATCAGAGACTAAGGGTGGTAGGGGTGATTTTTGTCTACCTCTTGGAAAAATCCCATGGGGATACTGTGATGTGTCGTTGCCCTCATCTTTAGGTCTCATCAGAAAAGCAGAGACTTAACATAACATACACAGAGCACTTGAAAAGCAAGCCAAACCTACCAACATTTGGGCTACTTTTACCTTGCTTTATAGATTCACAAGAGAGATAAGGATCATGGAGATCAGTCAGTTCACCCATATGATGGTTGAATTTCTTCTGCAATATCCATGTTAGTGATTTATCCAACCTCAACATTTCCAGTCATGGCGATGACTCATTGTATTTGGAAACAGTTTTAGTTAGAAATCTGTCCATGTGTCAAGGCAAAATCTGCTTCTCTGTAATTTCTACCCAACATTCCTCCTTATTCTGTTCTTTGAAGCTAAACCAGACAAGCTGTTCTCTCTTGAGAACCTTTTACATGAGAATCTTTAAATATCTGAGGCTAACAGAGATGTTTTTCCTCTTTTCTTCTTTGAAGACTCAGGATTTCCATTGATTCCAAATGTTTCTTAATGGGAGTGTTTCAAATGATGTCAGCACAGGGGTCTTTTCTGGACCAATCTATTTGCCAGATGGAGTATGAACAATATCAAACAGAATGGAAGAATCATCATCCTTTCTTTGGTATTCTCTGTTTCTAAAATCCATTCCTTCTACCCCTGAGCTTCTTTCCTTGGTGGAATCCTATTCATTCTTTAGAACTTAGACCTCTTCCTTTGTATCAATTCTTTCCCCCTTTCTCTTTTCTGAAATATCACTTTATATACACACCTTTATTTTGGCATACATCTCATTGAATGGTGAATTAATAAATTATTAAAATTTCATGTTTTTAATCTTTCTAATTGCTAAGATCTAGACACAAGGACAATTCATCTCTGGGTTCCCCTTATGTCCAGCACAAGCTGGAGACTTGAAAAACAATGTTGAATAAAGAAATAACTGATTGCTGCCCACGGTTCCCTTCAGCCTTCTTACCAGTTGTATCATAGGTTGCACCATATTGAATACCTTGCCAATTGCCATTTTTGAGACCTTTTCATTTTTGCTCATCTAAATTAGTTTTTCTCCATTGTGCTTCCACCTCTTATATATGTGTATATATATATACATATATATATATATACATACACACACGTCTTTATTTTAACACTACATATGTATTAAAGAGTTAAAATATGAAAATGTGCTTTAATGAAAAATAAATTCCAAATAATTTTAAGCTACTTATTTACATAGAGTAGATCTTATACTTACTCATGGTACAATAGGTACTAAAAATCAAGCTATTTTCTTTTAGTCAACCTTTTTAATCCTTCATATTACCTTCTTCTGGGGATATTTTATTTGCTGTTCATACAAAACTTTCTGAAGTGCCTCCATTGTGAATCTAGGAGTCAACAAAAATGACAAAGTTAAGTAGATTTTTTTTCTTTTTTTACTGTTGCTTTATTTTGACAGCAGAAATGACTACAGGGGAAGAAATCTTCTCATTCCTATTCCCAAACGATGTGTTTTAGAGGATGTGATCCCTTTGTCAACTCATGTCTGCAGCTCTTCAAATAGATACTTTTACTGCATCTCTGTGCCTCCTCCTCCCTGAAGACCACATGAACTTGTTCATTTCTGAATGTAATCATTTGGTGTGAAGTGCTGCAAAACGATGTTGGAGCAGCCTTGGAGTGTCCTCATCCTCTGAGCACCGGATGAGTATTGTAGATCCACTTCCCCACCTGGGATTTTCTGTCCCTTTGAACTGTCCTTTACTTGCCTTTGACTTTTCATGTGGTGTGTAAATAAAAGCAATCTTGATGAATTCCATCCAAAATTTCTACGTGCATCTAATAGGTGGGAAGTTTTTATACTGTCAGGCCATATTTTAAAGTGTATAGTTAGGTGAGCCTCCAAAAAAATGGCTTATAAATCTATTATGACCATTTATTATAAAATTATCCTTCCATTCACCATGTCATTATTTATGGTATGCTTGTTTCCCTCTGGATCTGTCTTTCTTTCCCAGGAAATAAATGTGTTTTCTATACAACAGATCTCCATGGAAAAATCAAATCATGTCATACACAAATTAATTGGAGTTGACTATTTAAAATTTGGCATTATAGGTGCCTGAACACAAAGAAGAAGGAAAGTGAAAAAGAGGAATCAGGTGAAGACTAGTGGGATGCCTTGGAATGAGTCTGGAAGAGTTTACCTGTTGTCTAGACTATTGCTTTCAACTATTTAGAGCAACTTGTCTAAGGGTTGTTATTACAAACAAAGGTGATTTTTCAGACCTCTTGAGGATTATGCTCATTAGCACAGAAGTGTGTTCCAGGAAGAACTTGATTTCTATTTATTTGTCATCATCATTGTCAATAGTTTTCCCGTATTTCTTTGTCCCTGCAAACTCCCCTTATTGAAAGTTGGCCTCTTCTCTAACATTTAGCACATTGTTGGTGCTCAATAAATGTTTAACAGTTGGGATACTTATGTTTAACAGCTGCAACGCTGACTCTGAGGACAGCTGCATCTTAATGGTGTGTGAAGTGATTTATATGTAAGCTGCTAAAACTCATAACTAAAGTACTTAGCACTTTAGGCTCCTCTGGGACGAAAGGTGATAGATTAAGGTAAAATGGTATTATTATTTAATTCCGAAAGAGGTAAATTACACTGGCAAAATGCTATTTGATGTTACTGGCAAACCGCTGTGGTCTGTTGCTTTGTTGCCATCAGGAAACGTGGTCCAGTGGTTGGGGCTGTGGTAAGGGAGGCAGGAGTCCTGGGTACTATTTCTGGTTAATTCACTGACTTCCTGGGTGACCTTGGGCAACTCACTTAACCTCCTCATGCCTCAGTCTCCCTCCCTAGGAGCTGAACAGGGAAATGCTTTTCAAGGTTCTGCTCTGAAAGGACATTTTTAAGAGTAAAACTTGGACCGCTTCCTTTGGTAGTGGCACTTTTTGCAGTAAGGGGTGATTTGTTTGCCTCCCAGCTGCATTGTCAACTGTCATGAAGGCAACACATACTAAGGTGTCCTCAGTCCAATCACACAGTAAGTTCTCACCCATGGACATGAGAATCTGTATTTCCGAACAGATCTACATCACTGTCAAAGGCTCTTTGATTCCATATTTACTTGTTCATGCACATTTATGATGCTGTCCTCACCATGTTCAAAATAGATTTGGAAGAAAATTAATGAGCATTTTCATGAATTCTTGGTGGTAAAAGCAGTCTGGATTGTGAATCAGCTCTAGCAGTTAGAGAAAAACCAGTTCATATATTTGGGAAAAAAAGAAACAAAACCCCAAACTCAAAGCCTCTACTGATTCCTCAGTTGAAGAGGAACCTACAAGTATATAGAGCATTCTTAGGCTGCCTCCTTCAGTCTGGTCAGCCTGTTGGATGGGACTGTCATGTCATTGGAACTGGTAGCATTTCAGACCCTATAGAGACTAGATCCTGAATTCCAGCCCCTTTGCTTCATTTGCAACTCCTTGAGGACATCTTAGCCTACTTCTTTCCTGAAAATGGTTAAGCAGACATATACCAATTCGCCCACACCACTGGTTAGATGTGGGCCCCTTAAGAAATTTGGTAGGTATGAGGTGTGAAGTATAAATAGGAAAAAAGAGAACATGAAAAAAAGATTAGTATGTAAAATCTATTCAGCTTTCTTGATTAAAGACTAAAATGTTGCAATGAAATTCATTCCTGATGGATTCTTATCATTTATCAAAATGTATTGGACTTTTCGGGGATATAGAGAGTGTCACTGACGCTGATCCTCATTTTAACTATCTTTAAAAAGACAATAATTAGCACATACTTCTATATAGTTCAATGGCTCCCATTCCTGGAAAATGAATTGACCTTGAAGGAAAAAATAAAGATTGTGTGGAGAACATAAGTACACTCTGGTACTTTTTTTTTTCCATGCAAGGGATTTTATTAGGCAGACAAATAGTGTTTGCCCTGAAGAGAGAGAGAGAGAGAGAGAGAGAGAGAGAGAGAGAGAAAATGAGAGAGAACATGAGGGCAAGAATGACAGAGTGAGTGAGATAGGCAGTGAGAGAAAGAGTGAGAGTAAGAGAGGGAGAGAAGAAAAAAAAGGTCTATACTCTGCTACTTTTTTTTGAGTTTATGGCTGCTGGGTTGCCATTAGATTTTTTTTCTTCATTGATGGTGGTTATAAACTGTACTATGATTTATTGTTATTTGGGGATTTAAAAAAATCTCATTTCCAATTTTTGCTTTGTATATTCTGAGAATGAGTACTAAAATTTACAAGATTTTTCACATATGTGAATCAAAAGACAAATAATTGCTTATTCACTTATTTTTACCTTTGATTAAGAAATTAATAATTCCTAGTTTGCAATAAAAGTAACTTTTTACTATGAAATTAATTTTGGTATGGAAATTCCTATGGGAAAAGCAAGTTTCGTATTATGACACTAAAATTCTGTAATCATTACTCTTGTAAGGACTTCTTGTTAATCTGAGGTTTCTTAGTAACACAACTTTTAGATTTTGGTGGAAGAGACAATGTATACTAAATGTCAACAAATTCTCACCTGAAAAAACATGTGTACACACAATATGTATGCTTACAACAAGTAATAAAAACCTTAAAGATTTTATAATAAATGAAGTAAAGAGCTGGGCAAGAACAGAATTGTTAATTATTAAAAAATTGTATGTTGATTTCACTATGCTAATTATGTAGATATTTTGAGGATTTTAATGTATCAGTTATTGTTGGTGAAGGCAGGTGTTAACCCAAGAGAGGTATTAAAGAGAATTTCATAAAATTAAAGCACTGGGCTGGGGATATAGCTCAGTTGGTAGAGTGTTTGCCTTGCAAAGCACAAGGCCCTGGGTTCAATTCCCAGCACCACAGGAAAACAAAACAAAACAAAATTAAAGCACTAATGCAGATTTATCTAATGTATTGTCTATTTAAAAATTTTTATGACTGAAATCAGAAAAAAATCTGAATTACCTGATTGCTTGACTTCTCGGGGTAAAAACAATAACATACAAACTACCAGATTTTAATAACCTTATAGAGTGTATATAACTATCCCCAAAGAAAAGTGAAGTAGCTTGTCTGAGATCATGTAGCTAGTATTTGGGAAAGTTGAGAGCCCCACTCCACCAGCCACCCTTGGAACCAATACATGGTATTCTCTCTGCAACAATTTTGTAAATACCGCAGAAATTGTAGGCCTGCACTGTCAGTGCATTAGCTGGACTTAGACACACTACATTTTGTCCATGTTGGGAAAATTATTTTCAGGAGAGAGTAACTACATGTAGAGACACACATCTTGTCGGCACTTCAGGTAATTTTCCACAGTAATAGTATTATCTCAGAATTGTAAAGACCACAATAATTATTAGCTGATCCATAAAAACATAAACATTGCACATAGAATGGGGTACCATGTAATGTTTTAATATGTGTACATATTAGTAATGGTTAGGTCATGTTAACTCACAAATAATTTTTTAAATTTTGCATTTATGTTAAGAACCCCGAGAGTCTGAGATATTCCCCTACTCACAACACTCATGAATGCCGGCAGAAGACATAAGATTCCTGGGTCAGAGACTAAGACCGGATTACCCAAGGCACAACCAGCAGTTCATATTCGCACTGGCTCCCCTCTCCTCATGGATGCCAAGGGGGTCACTAGGAAATGGTGCCAGGTGGATGCTGTGCAGCATTTTGATTGTGTCACTGCTGAGAAATTACAATCTCTAAAGGTTGAAAGAAAACCTGGACAACCTTTGTCCAGAGTGAGATCTCATGGTTTCCTTATCTTCATTATACCAATCAACAAAAAGATTTGTCTTTGCCTGGGAAAGCAACACTATTTCTGTCTTCCAAGGCTGTTTGTCATTCTTAAAAACATCTTGAAAAGACATTTTTGAAAAGATCTTTTGGAGTAAAAGCTGTGAGTAACTCTTATCACACAATATGAATAAATACATAAGAGACCCATGAAGAACTGTCTCCCAACAATATATTATTTCCTATAATCTAGGCTATCTCATTTGACTCAACCACAAATTCTGTGAGACTAATATGGCAGAACTTAGATATTTTTCAATGTATAGGTTTTGTTATTTATAAACTGACTTTTCTTTTTGGCTACATAAGACTAAAGTGACTTCTATAGCATGAAAATTTGGTTGATGAGATATACAGGTGTTGGAGAAAAATAGCAAGAATACTAACTGGTGTTTAATGGGATTAATTCTTATAAAGCATGAATATTAAAGTGATTTTTTTCTCTAATACTATTTTAAGTTCTTTATGAGTGGCTAACTGATTAGGAGTAAAGGAACTGAAAAAAGCTATGTGTTGGAAATCACTGGCAATCAAAGCAAAAAGGGAAAAGAAGATAATACATTTTCTAACTTGTAGTATAATTCAATAGAAAAAGGTGATATGACTTGATACACTATATAGGAATATATTATGTTAGACAATATTAATCTGTTTGAACACCATCACAGAATAATGTATTATATTCTCAGAATCTAGGGTGTGTCCCTTCTAAGTGTGCTCATTTTTTTTTTTTTTGGTGCCAAAGCATACTTTAATAATTGGAAGAATTTAGAACAAATAAATGCAGTTTATTTCTCAATGTGATTTGCTGACTATCAGTAGGCTCTTTTATTTTGCACAGACAGGTTAGATTTCAATGCACTTCAATGAGGAAAATTAAGCCGCAGAAGGTCGTCTACTGTTAATTAACAAGGAAGAGATATTAATATGGTTTGATTATATAAGAGTGTGTGGGGATCGGGGGTAGGATGGCTCTTGTTTGTATTACTGACCCTACATGACGTGCTAGAAGCCAGCCAGCAGGTCCTGAGCAGCTTGAAGTGAATTATAACAGACACAGGGCAATGAATAGTGTTGATTGTTAATGCACAAGTACTCTTCAGGACTATGATTGTTTCAACACCAAATGAGATTATTGTTTTTTTTTATTTTAGGGAGTCCTTCCATTATTATTGATGACTGACACAAGTTGAAAAATGGCCTCAATTGTACAACTTCCAAGATATATTTGCAGTAAATCCTGGGAGATTTTGCCTCATCCATCAATGGAATAGGTTGTCCTAAATACACAAGATCATTCAACCCATGGCATCTTTGTAGCAGTTGACAAGCTATTCTTGCTCAGTCAGACATTTAAACCTTGTCCTTCAGCAAAGTGAAATGCATGGAATGTTCTCATCAAAAGTCAAAACCTAAAAAGCAAGATTTGATCTGTCAAATGGTCAAGTGTGTTAGAGATGAAAAATAGAGCTGTTAAGATACTTAGGCCTTTTTTTAGACTCTTGTTTCCCTGTCAAGTGGAAAAAGTCTTTCTGAGGCAAGATTCCTTTTTACGCACACTTCATAATTCTTTGTTCCACCTATGCATGTACTCAGAACTAACAATGCTAAGGTCATGTTAACAAATTTACATAGGCTTCTAATGAGTTTGTGGTTAGTAGCTGGGAATATATTGGCATGACTAGATCCTCAAATCTTTTCTTCTTCTCACAAGCTTTAGCTCAGGAATATGTGTCAAGAAGAAACAGGAATTTGGTATGAAGAGTAATATGGACTTAATTTAATTTCATGTCTAAGTTATTACTGTTATTATTAGTTACTTTTTTTTCTTGTGTTTATTTATACCAATACCTGCAATAAAAATCATTGTAACAAAAATGACTAATACATTTTTCTCATAGCCACATTTCAGGTCAGTCCTAAGAGAAACTTGTCATCTAAAATTCTGGATAAATCATATCTTTATTTGGATGTGAAGTAAGGTTGCCAGATAAAATGTATGTGGACATTTAAATTACAACTTCATATAAACAAACCTTTTTCAGTGTGTGTAAGTACATCCTAAGTATGGTATGAGCCAAAGTAACAATTAACTGTTCATATAAAATTCAAATTTAACTGGAGGGATATTTATTTTACTATTGTTAATATTATTATTATTATTATTATTATTATTATTATTATTAATTTCTTATTAATTTGCCATCCCTAGTTTGAGAGGAAACATATACTTGAATTGAGGAAAGTATCAGCTAAATTCTCAAAAAGGCTAAGGACATGCTTTTAGGGAGGCTCTGGTAAGATGTTCTCTATCCTTCACCTGTTTACCAAATAAGGTGGAAGCCATTGATTAAGGCAAAAGCATTTGTTCTCACCACAGTATTGGCTGATTATGAAAGAAGTTTATTTTTCCCTAGCATTGAAAAATAAATCACCTCTTGGGAACCGACTTACTTTTCTCCGTGTACCATGCAGCCACTAGATGGCAGTATCAGCCCATCATACCCCACCCCCTCCAAGTACTTTAGCCAATTTTCTGTACCTTGTCTGTCCTCTTTCTCGTCACAGGTTTCAGCTTGTCACTTTTCTTTCCCCTCTTTGTTTTCTATTTTTACTTTTATTCAAACACCAGGAAAGCCAGCTGGTTGAGGAAGTCGTGCGGTGCTTCACATGTTTGTCACAGGGGTGCTATGACTGAAGAGCCTAACTGGTTTTTTTGCACTGCGGTGTGAGATACCAGACAACAGGGCAAGGAAGACCGTGCACCTGACACTGTGGCTGAACTGACAGGACTTGGAGGCTGCTCATGCTTTGCTAAGTAAGCCCTGGACACAAGTCTGCTCCTCCTGCCCTGGGAATCTCTTTCAGATGCAGCCCAGTGCAAAGTGGTGGGCACAGAGCTTATGTGAGATTTCTCAAAGATCGGAGTCGAATTTTTAGTGGCTGTGATGTGTTCTTTTTCAGGACACAGAGGTGTCAGGAATTGATTTTGAGTTTGTAGTGAGTATCCCATAGAGATTTTTAAAGTTGGTAAGTGAAAGGAGAACTTTTACATTTTGTTAAACACAGAATCTCCTAAAATTCTTGCTCCAAGGAATGAGAAGGAGGACGGGGAGTATTGTAAAAGGGAATGAGTGAAATGAACGTGAAGCTCTTCTCATCCTCAGTAAGAACAGCCACCATGTGGGAAGGCCTTCATCAACCCCTCCCACCGCTTCTGGGCTGGTTCTACCTTGGAATGTTTGTAAAAGATGTCTACACAGCAGCCTTTGAAATTGAAATTGACTAGTATTCTTTTCTTAAAATCCATATTTTAACTCTTTCCTGCTATTATAACTTCTTTCATTTGAATATTCCAAAGAAGATTATAAAAATAGTTGAGACTCTACTTGAATCACTACATTGTTTTTTATTGTTAAACTAAAACTGTGAATTCCCATTTACTTTAGACCTGTCATCAACTCTTCCTGGGGATGGCTGAGATGGATGTTCAAAGCAGTCTTGTTAATGACAAGAATGGTCAATCCTTTGGAAAATTCCTGGACCTAGGAATATGTCAGTAGTCTTGTTCATCTTGCTTTGAAATTTTTTTTTTTTTAAAGGGACTTCTCCAGGTAAAATTCTACTTTGTAGTTATAGGTAAATTATTTATTTTTTACTACACTGGTAGTTTACAAGTAGTGAAAAATACTTGCAGAATACTTTAATACGATAAATCAAGAGATTGCCAAGTAATGGATGTAAATTACCTTTCAATAACATTTTCCATTGATTGATGCATAATTTGGAATAGTCATTCAATTGTGCATTCAGAATTCATCTGTTCTTTCGTTTGTACATATTTTATTCATTCATTTGAAAAATATTTATTATCTATGTAACAGGCATTGTGTTAAAAAGCTGGGGGAAAAAAAGACCAAAAGAGATAATGCCCTATCCTCCATGGGGCTTATGTTATATTTGATAGCTTATTTTATGGAAGCTGTATTTTAATTAGTGATTTTAAATTTAGAGGCGGTGTAATGTAGTGGAAACAAAGAAACTAACATTCAAAAAGTGCCTTCTACTAACAATATATATTATTTTATTTCTCTCTTTTCACTCTATTATGTCATCTTACATCAGGAATTCATAAATAGAAGTACATTTGCCACTTTTAAACAATTATTTATAAAGTTTAATGTTGTAGGAAAATGTTAATAGAGCTCCTAATTATAAACTCTTTCTGCACAGTTATTCAGCAACAGTTACTGAAAGACCATTTAGTGCCAGATGTGCCCTATGAATGACAGGTAAAATAGTAAATAAGATTAACAACATCCTTATGCTAATGGATATTATATATGAGTGGTTGTAACAAATATGAATTGAAACTATGAATGTTATCACTTTAGTATTAATTGTTAGTGAAAAAGTTCTTTTCCTGATAAAGAAAGGATTCTTGCATATATTCCATATTAATGGGACCTAATCAATAGTACCTGAGAGTCAGTGTTCAAGGTGATGGGGACAGCAACCTCTGTCTATACACAGGTTTCCAAACTTGTTTTCCCTACTCTTTCTATATTTTTATCTATCAATTATCCATCTGTCTATTATCCATCTAAATTCTGGAAGATGATCACAAAGAACATTAAAAAATATTCTGGTATCCAGAGAAGCAATACACTATACATTGCTGAACTATAGGTAGTAACAAAAAGTTCTCATAAGGGTTGTTGTAAGCCTTTCAAAATTCAGCTAAAATGCTGATGGGACAATTTTCTTCATAGGGAAAGCACAATGGAACTTCAGTTTTATGATTTCTGAAATCATTTGGGTTTCAACTATGTTTTCAGGACAAATCTTCAGAAAACTTTGCCCCTATTTCATCCCCAACTGGAGTTTGCAAACTCAGTACAAGTAAATATAAATGTAAATGTAGATGGAATTTTACCCTGTAACATAAAATGTTTTTTATTTGATTTCTCTTGATTGCTGCCAAGATGAGTTGATAGATACATTACAGCTTGTGGTTTCTGGATTTTGCTGCAAATGTTGGAGCAAGGAATTGATTGATTGGTATAAACATGTAGCAATGGCAACAGCTGCTTAAAAAAAAAACAGAAAAGGGAATGAAATGATTTAAAATAAACAGAAGTTACATTTATGGCATACATACTCCTGGATATTTTTAACTTTTCTTTGCCTTCAATAAATAAAATGCTTGTGTAGATAGGAAAATCACTACATTCCAAATTCAAATGTTTGTAACTTAGGAGTATGAATCTTCTCTCAGTTCCCTTTTAAATTTTTATTTCATTGTCTGTCTTTATTGCATTAGGATTGATTTTTTAAAAAGTTACCATATTTATTTGAACTTTACAAATACAACTAGTTTATAGCAAATGACCTTTGTTCCTTTTCTATGAGACTTCCCTTAATCTTGACTTTTCAAAAAGAGGTAAGAAAAAATGTATCATTATTATTAATAACTACCTTTTGTTTTAATTAGTTAGTAATATTTTGTGAGTGATATAATAGTTACATCTATAATGGCATTTTGGTTTTTCAAAAATTCCCATATATTTAAAAATAGATCTTTAAATGATCTCCCTATAATATGGAGATCTTTTCCCCAAGAACAATTGAGTTTAAACAGTCTGCTATGTCACAGAAATTTGTTTTCTCTATCCTTGAGGTGGGTAAAACACCATTTTTTCATAATCTGTGTGTGTGTGTGTGTGTGTGTGTGTGTGTGTGCTTTCTGGTCACAAAATAGTAGATTGAAGAATTGGAATAGACTTCAGAGACAATGTGGTGTTGCATCTTCATTATTCTGATACCAGTCTTATGGACTGGGAGGTTGAAGGACCTTCCTGACCTTTACAACTTGTGGGACAAAGAGCCAGAACTAAAACTCAAATACTTTATTTCAGTGGCCAGGAATACTTTTACATTTTTAAAACTGTCTTCTCAGAGTGTGATATCAACCAAAATTTATTATTTTTTCTTCCTAAAATTTTACTAACGGATACTTTTTTTTGGACTTGAGCACATAAAAAAATAATAGAACTACATCTTAGATTCTTAGTCTAAATCATCCCATTAATTTCTCTTCTCCATGGGGGATATGTTAGATTATTGTTTCTGTATTCCTAATGAGGAAATGAGTCACACAGAAAAGAGGTGAGAAGCACAATAGGACATTTAGCTTCCCAGAGAGGAAAGGTTTTATTTCAAAAGGTCTTTTGTAAATTTATTACAAATACAAATTCATTAGCATCTCAGAATTCATTTCTCTATAAAAAAGATTATGCACAATGGTTGAGTTTCTAGAAAAAACATCCCCCAAATACTAATAGAACTTGTATCTTGAATGTTTCTCTGAATGAAGATCAATGTGGAACATATGTACACTTCATATATAATGACATTCTTGGGAAAATGGATTCTGATTTTCATCAAGAAATAATGATATAAACCAAGGAGTGAGATAACTGGGTCAAAAGGTGGATCCATTCCAAGTTTTCTGAGGAATCTCCACACTGCTTTCCAGAGTGACTGAACCAATTTGCAACTCCACCAGCAATGTAAAAGTGTACCTTTTTCCCATAAGCCACACCAACATCTATTATTGTTTGTGTTCTTGATGATAGCCATTCTAATTCAAGTAAGATGAAATCTTAGAGTTATTTTAATTTACATTTCTCTAATTATTAGAGATGTTTGAACACTTTTTCATTTATTGATTGATTGCCTGTTCATCATCTTCTGTAAAGTGTCCAGACCCTTGACCCATTTATTGATTGGGTTCTTTGTATTTTTAGTTTAAAGTTTTGTAAGTTCTTTATAAATTTTGGAGATGAGTGCTCTATCTGAAGTGCATGTGGTAAAGATTTTTTTCCCACTCTGCAGGCTCTCTTTTCACATTATTGATTGTATCCTTTGTTGAGAAAAAGCTTTTTAGTTTGTCACACAGCCACATCAATGTTTATAGAAGCTCAATTCACAATAGCTAGACTGTGGAACTGACCTAGATGCCCTTCAACAGATGAATGCATAAAGAAACTGTGGTATATATATACAATGGAATTCTACTCAGCCATAAAGAATTATAATATTATTGCATTTGCAAACAAATGGATGGAATTGGAGATTATCATGTTAAGTGAAATAAGCCAATCTCAAAAAACAAAGGCTGAATGTTTTCCCTGATAAGTGGATGATGATATAAGATCTGGTTGGGGGCGTGGGAGGTGAGAGAGGAATGGAAGTACTTTAGATTATGTCGAGGGAAATGAGAGGGGGAGGGGTGGGAGTATGAAAAATGGTGGAATGAGACAGACATCATTACCCTATGTACCTGTATGATTAACAAGAATGATATGAATGTACATTATGTACAACCATAGAAATGAAAATTTGTACCACATATGTGTACAATGAATCAAAATGAAATCTGTAAAAATAAAAATAATTAAGAAAAAGAGAAAAAAAAGAAATAATGGTTGCTGAAAATATGGGCTGTAGGAGAGGAAAAATATTTTTTTTCTTCAGCCTTCCTGAATTTTAGTTAGGATGGACTCCTATAACAAAGATGGATTAATAAGATGAAAGCAAACAAGTTTATTAATGTGTGCCACTCAGTATGGGGATTTAAAACTCCACTAATCTTCAACAGAGAACCATGGATTGTAGAAAAATGACAGGATGAAGGAAAGCAGCTTGAAGTTTTCTAGGGCATGAAAAGTAAATAAGTGGAGGACACTAATGGAGGGCAATTTGTCTATAGACTCCTCTGATGCTGAGAGTCCAACACTGTCCCCAGTAGAGGAGAATTTATGCCCTGTCCTGAGGCAGAAAGGGGGAAGATGAGAGGCAGGGAGATCTTCTCTTCTGCTGATTGCTTCCTAACTTCCTTCAGCTCAAATACCATTGTTATGTCAAAAAGCACATTTTGGGGTGACATATTATTGCCTCCCCAAAGGGTTCAAATAAGATACAATGTAGACATTAATATAATTATTGGGACATATTAGGGCATGTCTTGTTCTTTACTCCCAACCAACTTCTTGTATCTTTTTCCTAACCTTTTTTTCAGGTACCTAGACTTGGTCTTAACTCACATTTGGAATCAGGCAGGGCAGGGAGGGGTGAAGTCATAGGGGATTCAACTGAGTAAGTAGAAAGAAGGTTGTGCCACCTGTGTCTCAGAGGATTCCATGGGTTTGCTGAGGTGTAAAATGCTTAATGCTTATACATTTTGAAGGGCTTTCTTTTTGTAAGGATTCAAAATTGGGTAAAATGTAAATATTTATCTACAATGGAAAAGTAAATTATGAGTTTTAAAATGCTGAGAAATACTACAAATATTACAAAAAAATCCCCAATTTTTTGGTTAATTCTTTAGCACAACTTCAAAATATTCTTTCTCAGTGTTTTAATATTACACTTCTTTTTAGTGTTTTGGTTGCATGCTCTTTGGCATTTTATATGTAACTGATTTTATAATACCACCTTATTATTCATTGTGATGAAGTTGTTTTATTATTGATATTGGGTATTTAGCATGTGATTTCATACATGCTTCCAGTTTATACTGTCATTGCAGGTTTGCCACCTCAAACATAGGGATTCCATACATTTTGTTTCACAGAATTCTCAAAAACTGTGTTACACATTTGTGTTTGTAAATAATGCAGGAATAAATATATTCCTAACAGGAGGGAACTTCCATCATGAGAACTGAAACCCTTCCTTGTATTTTGATTTCTGATGAGTAGAAGAATTTTCCATAGGTTGGCTTCTGACACAATGCCTTTCAAATCTTCTTTCTCATACTTACCACTTACTTTTGGTACCTGGCACTGTGCAAAACATTTATATTGCAATATGTCAATGTGCTAGGAAATCAATAAGTCACTCCTACATGGAGATAGGTGGCCACAACTTGTCATGAATGGAAATAACTGTGAAGTCACTGTTGGGGTTTCTGCCATGTCCGGCATGAATAGAGAAGGGTTGACTGCCGGAGCACGATGTTGGCTATAAATCAAACAATTACCCATAAACTTATCTAATCAATAAGCACAGAAGAGCCAATATTCTTTTAAAATGAGAGGGGACATGATGGGTCTGGCCATACCAGATCTGGCCTCTACACCATGGAGTAGCCCACCACTCCTTTATTTAAAGTCACAGAGGTAAAGGGGCCCAGACCAGGAGGGGCTTCTTCCATGGTGAACAGGATGGGGTGGAGTTAGGGGAGCCAATTTGCTCAGGGAAACTACCATATAACCAGATGGTGGACCACTCCCACACAGGGCCGCATACCCCCAACCCTAGGGGATCTGGGACAGTTCCCTAGGGCTGCCAGTTCCTGGGAGTCAGGCCTCAGTGTCCCATGGCTCAACCAAGTCTGATTCTGCTAGATAAGGATGACTCCCCAGAAATCACATTTGTGTATTTCACCAAACTCATGCTAACTATACAGGCAGCCAATTTTCTTTTTTTTTTTCTGGATCCCCCAAATCCATCTCAGTGTGTCACAGGGAGAAGAACTCAGGTTAGAAAGAAATTGATATTTTAATGGACTATGGTTTAAATATATTATTTTTTTTTTCAAAATTGACAACAAAATATGACCATGAGGTCATTGTTAGTGATTTATGCAAAGGAAGTCTTAAGGAGGAAGTTTTCACAGCTTTAAGATCAATCTACCTTTGGGCTCTTACATATTTTCTATTCTTATCTGTGACTACTCTCCAGACCCTGAGACCTGGTCTCTGGTGTCTGGTAGTTCACCTGCCTGTTGTGAGCAAGCAGAGGGTTCAGTTCTCATTAACTCCTGATCAGAATGGAAGTTCAAACCAGGCAGGAGTATGTTTAGTATGTCTTCATCCATACTGTGTATGAAAACTACTTATAGTTTATTGTAGATTTAGCACAGACTAGATTTAGGTTATCATAGATCTGACAAAGATCAGGCTGATAAAAATGCATTTAGTAAGTACATTTAGTGGTATCAGCTTGCATATCTTTTCTAGGAATTAGAATACTCTTAACTCCAGGTGTTTAAGAAAATTCTGGAAAAGACTGCTTTCTCATTTTGATACTTTCCTCATTTTTAGATCTTCCTTCCTCCTTCCTTCCTTCCTTCCTTCCTTCCTTCCTTCCTTCCTTCCTTCCTTTTCTTTCTTTCTTTCTTCTATTAAGACCCTTGCACAGGAAATTTACTGAGGGCTGCAACATGGACTAATTAACCATTTAAGGATATATGAGAGAAGAGGACAAGAACAAAGGGACCCAAAACCCTTAAATATCTTTGTTGTGCAAGGGCCACCTCCTTCTCCGCAGAGGTGAACCTGGGTGCTCAGCACTTACATTGTACACTTATCTCTCTTACCTCACTTTCCCTAATCAACTCCTGCCTGCCACCATGCAAGACTTGCTTGAAAGCCTTCCTGTGGGATCAGTTCCATGGACAAATCTCCTCTAGGACACTTCCATTTTCATTTATCCTTATATAAAATGTTCTCAAGCTTTACTACACCTCAGAATCATCTGGGTGGTTTGTCAGACTAAAGCTAGATGGGCTCCACCCCCAGAAGTTCTTATTCCTTAGACTTGGCTGGGGCCCAAGGATTTCCATTTCATCATCAGGTGCCCTGGTGAGTCTGAAATTGCTGTTCTGCTGAACTCACAATGAGAATAACTATCTTGGACTAACTTTGTGCAACTTTTGTGAATTTCTGTCTTAATTCTTGTCCTTTCTGACCATTGCTTCAGTGTCTGCTTTCTCACCATGCCAGGGCAGCAAGGTATGTTCAGATCTGCTCCTTTGGGAAGATAGAGAGTCAACTGAAAATTATTTTCCCTAGGGAGACAATTTAAATAACACTTAAAATAACAGACAATCTATTGACCTTGCTGTATAATAGTATGTAACACTTCTTTCTGGCTGCAACAGATTGGGTTTTTACCTTTAGGCATTTCACATACAATGTTGTATAACATATAATGTAGACTTGAGTTCTTATAGAGGAGGGTAAGAAAGGCAAGAGAGAATTCACAGCTTGTATTCCCAGAGGGGAATGAGAAGCACTTATTCTGGAATGACTACCATAGGTGGCTATTCATTTATAAAGCAGTTACTTAAGATGGTTAAGAGTAATTTGGAGATTTCAAGTATATTCCCAGCATCTTGGTACTAGCAGCTTCCTGACCTCATTAGCTATGGTTATAATTTATTTGCTTTGGTTTCTGCATAGGCATGCTCTCACTGAATGTCATGATTAATAAACTCTTCTTCAAATTCTGTTACCTTTGCACTTGTATTTGCCATTGAATGAAGGTAATAGAATTCTAACTCCACAGGTGGAATTTCTGATTCATGAATGCTGAGCTAGATCTGCTCTTGGAACCTGTGTTTGGTTGTGCATTTTGGAAAACTCATTTTTCTTGTAAACTCAGTTGCTGTATTACAAAGGTACATAACAAAGATGATCATGTTAACAAAATCAACTCCATTATTCATTTGTAAAGCAAAAATTAATTGAATGCCACCTGTGCCGTGTCCTCCATTAGGCAATGGCAACAAGAATGATCAGCATGATTGATATGCTCCCTCTCTGCCTTCATCTCAGAGTCTTTCAAGGAAAATGAGTAAGCAAACGTGTACTACCAATAATAGACTATATGGTAACCAAAATGATAAGTACGTTCCAGCTGGGGCTGATGGGTCTCTAATATGAGACTTGGCAGGGAAAGGACTCAGGGATGCTTTGGGAACTGTGACATCATCCACGTACTAAGGAAATGAGAGGCATCCTAATACACCATTTATCGATGACGAGTTCTGCTTCCTCAGGTGTTGAGGTATGACACCAGAGAAGCACGCCAAGGCAAGCATATTAGGCAGGTATTATTTAAAAGTAGTAACACAGACCTCTCCCAGGAGAGAAGGGGGTCATGACTAATGTTCTAGAATCCCAGAGAAGTGAGAGCATCCCACATCTTTTATAGATTAGGGTCTACTTTGTTCTGTTCTCTCCTCCATTCCTTATCTCTCCTTCCTGCCTCCATGACTGGGCCCTGGTGACACAGCAAAAAGGTGAGATGCAAAAGCTGAGAAGGGGCTAGGCAACGGGAGGGCCAAAGTGATAGCAATGAAGGGTTCAGGGGGCATTAATTAGCAACTCCCTGCCTACAGTTTTTGAGAGAAGCAGTTAAGCCAGTAACCTTGGTGATCAAAAGGGCTCTAGAGACACTGACATTCTGATCTCCCAGGGACAGTTTCCAACTTCCCAGACTCTGATGGCCTCCATTCCTCAATTTGACCAGATTTCCTATCTACACTAATTGCCTGTCCCCAATGCTGGCTTCAGATTAAAAAGTTGGTGTTCCTCACACAAACCTTCTTCTGTTCTAAACTGCCAAACTTTTACAACAGTAAACATTTATGAGTAAGCATTCTTTTCTGATTCCAGTTTCAAAAGGGCAGACAGTAGAGACCTATATCCCTTGGGAGTGGTTAGCATTCCTACCTGGAAGAAAGGGAAATAGGTTTGTTGGTTTAGACACCAGGAACTAGGTAATCAGCAACTAGCAACCATAGAAATGGAAATTCAGAAAGACTTTAATGACCTGCTACAGTGGAGCATTTGGCAAAACTTGTCCAAGAGCAAGTAGACTTGAGGGCTGTTGGACCCCTCTATCCATTTTTAAAAAAGAATATGTTTTGTCCACATCCTGAAATGCACAGCAATGATTACCTGTTGTAAACCAGAATAATAGCATCTTTGGCAGTAATGCTTGCAAAAATAACAGGGGAATAGCAGGAAACCTGCCGAGAGCACCCTAGGGGGCTGAAATGCAAAGCTTCCTGCACTTGTAAAATAATGGGATGAGATTCCTCTTGACCACCTGTTGTGCTAAACAGAAACTCCTTAAGGGATAAATTCCAGGGTAACCTGGCCCTCTTTCTTTACCCGCTTTGACATTCCTCCTCCCTAACTTGTTTTTGGATGCATTTCCCCCACAAATATAATGCAAATACCTTAAATAGTCCTCAAAGTATGAATGTGCTTCTATTTTGAAATGAACATCTGCAATGCAGGGAGTATTCATAAACCTTAAGTCTTTTTTGTTTGATACATCCTTTTCTGCTCTGGTACTGTCACCTTCCTTCAAATTCCTTGTCAAAAAAGGCGGTGAATAACTGACATTGACAAAGTGAAAGAATGCTCTAGAAAGAGAAGAAAGAAGACATGCAAACCTCTCCTGTAAAATAGCCGCACATGGCCATGCTTGCAGACCTCACAAATCAGGTTCTGTAGCAAGGATTGAAGACACATCCTGTGCAGGAAGGGAGAGAGGTGAAACTCACTAGAGAAGTGAAGGGTTCTGACCATGACCATGAACTGAAAACCCAGTTTTAAGTCTGGGTAGGAATGGAGGGGGCCAGGGTCACATCTTTCTCTGAATTTGGTATAGTTGTATTCAAAATGACAGGATGTTAGCCAAGTTGGTTGGAGTGTCAAAAATACATACAATTCTATGTCTTGGACATTCAGAGCATGACTTTGGGTTAGTTATGGAGCTGGTATGTAGGTTTGAAAAATGTTTGATATTACTCTTCATAAAATCACTGGAAAAGTAACAAAATTTCAGAGACAATTATGAACTATTTGTTATGGTTTAAATCATAGATGTCTCCTGAAGGCTCATGAGTTGAAGGGCTGGTACCCAGCTGATGGCACTGTTGGAAGAGGGTGGAAACTTTGGGAGATGGGACACAGTGGAGGGAAGTTGGATCACTGAGACTGTTCCCTCAAAGAGGAAATTGGGACCCCAGTGCGTTCTCTCTCTCTTTGCTTCCTAGCCACCATGAAGTGAGCAGCTTTCCTCCAGTCATGACATACCACCCTGTCATAAACTAAAAAGCAATGGACCCAAACCTCCACAGTCTTCTGAAACCATGAGCCATTTTCTCTTTTTGAGTTGTTTTTCCTGGCATTTTGTTACAGTAATGGAAAGCTGACTAGCATACTATTGCTATCAGCTGAAATATGGTATGTAAAGTTGCAGTGTCATTGTCACTTTTTTAACATTTGGAATCACAAAATCCTACTTTTTTCACATATGGATATGAATCCAAAGTATAAGTTAGTAATTGCCAATGGAATCACATTTTACTTCATCTTTATATATTTACATGATATAACTACCACTTCTCTGTCTTTCTACCATCTGAAAATCAGAGTAATTTTCTGCAAATGTTCTGGGCAAGGTTTAGTTGCAAATGCATTTTTTAAGTTTATACTGGAGGAGTCCCTTTATCCTGAATCTAAGAAATTAAAGT
Organism: Glaucomys volans; assembly: GCA_020662805.1. NCBI lineage: Eukaryota > Metazoa > Chordata > Mammalia > Rodentia > Sciuridae > Glaucomys > Glaucomys volans. The sequence continues at coordinate 174,030 of JAJEJO010004727.1, forward strand.
AGGGAATTGTCAAGAGCTTTCCACATCATGGTAAATTAATATTTTGATTCTCTTCCTGGGGAGCCATGTGGATCTTGATTTCCTAGTGGTCACAAGTTCCACTTAGCCCATCAAGTTTTGTCAGTCTGTACGGTGTATACTGATTGGTTTAAGCAATAGGTAATTAGAAGTATTGATGAGTTTTTGTTTTCTCAACAACAGAGTTCCAGGCTAACAATGGAAAAGCAAAGGTGATAGATAAGAGGTCATGGGAAATAAACTCTGGGAGTAAAGACAGAGGGACACTTATATTTATAGAACATTTTTCATTTCAACATCTCGAAACAATTTCAAAAGTACTTGCCAGTTAGAAGAAAGTTACTTTTCAGCTAAAAACAATAGATGCTGACTCACTAGATTCCTATCTAACCCAAAGACATTCACTACATTTTTGTGAAGGTCCAGCACTTATGTACATAATGCAACATTCCAGGCCAAACTGACTAAGATTCTGCCATTCCAATCTTCTCATAGTGTTTTCTCAATGAACAATCAAGAAGACACCAAAGTAAATGTTCAGATCCAAATCTCTTCTTGATGTGTATAGAGATCCTGAGAGTTAGGGTGAAAGGTAGTGTCTGAAGGTCATTTCTCTTTTGTTTAAAATCATTTTTAAGCCATGTAATCTATTTGGGTCTATGTATTTTACGTAGAGAATACAATGTTCTTAGGTGATACACTCTGAATGTACCTGGATTATCAAAGTCTTAGAGCTGGGAGGCCCTCTATCAATGATACCAGAATGCAATGCTAATTATATAATAGTGATGCAATATAAATTTGAGAAATTTAAATAAATAATTGATGCAAACTTTTCATAATGTCTCATTTATACCACTGTTTACCAGTGACAAGTTCTGCTTCCTCAGATGTTGAAGTATCACACCAGAGAAGCACGCCAAGGCAGCATATCAAGCAGGTTTTATTTAAAAGTACTAACACAAACTTCTGGGAGGAAGAACGGGGGCCATCGCTGATGTTCTAGAATCCCCAGAAGTGCGTGCACCCTACATCTTTTATAGATTAGGGTCTCCTTTGTTCTGTTCTTTTCTCCAACCCTTATTTATCTACCTCTCCCTCCTGCCTATGTGACTTGGCCCGGTGACAGAGCAAGAAGGTGAAATGCAAAGGCTGAGAAGTGGATGGGCAGGGGGAGGGATGGTAAGGGCCCAGGGAGCATTAATTAGCAACTCTTTGCTGGTAGTCCTTGATAAGGACAGGTAGATTTGGTAATCAATGCGCTCCGGAGATCATTGACATTCCATTCTCCCAAGGGCACTCTCCAACTTCCAGATGCAGATTGCTTTCATGGTCTCCATTTTCTCAATTTGACCTGATTTCTTATTTCTACACTAACTGCCTATCCCCAATTTTGGCTTCGCCTCTACTATGTAACTGTTCTTTACCACACATATATGTAAACCAATCAGTGAAATACCTTTGATTCATGTTATTGCTTCTGTCTTCTTCTAACCATGGACTTATTCTGAGCTATATTGGTCTGTTTCTCTTCAGGTGAATATGTATTTTTGAAGATGTGTTGAACTTCTAAGATAATAAGCCTCAAAGCAATACATCTTATTTTCATAATGTCTAGAATAACTTACAAATCATAATGACTTGGCCTGTCTTCTTATTTTTTCAACTCTGAAATTTTCAAAGGTGCCCAGAGGCTAATAAATGATGGGTGAATCTCATAAATGTAATAAATACATAATAACTAGCTAAATAAATAATAGATATATAGGTTTCCTATTGACTTTCATGAGAGAGATGTGTATACAGGAAGAAAGAATATAGGTTGACAGTTTTTAAAGTGCTTTATAAAAGGAGCCATTTAAATATAATATATTGCTATTATTCCAGAGGCAAATACTTCCCTATAAGTAAAGGGCCTGTCAGCATTTCTTTTGGAAGCTTTCATTTTAAGGGTGTGTAACTCAACTCTAAATTGTGCTGTCAGCTGAAATATGGTATATAAAGTTTCGGTGTCATTGTTATTTTTTCAACATTTAGAATCACAAACCCCCACTTTTTTCACATGTGGACATTAATCCAAAGCAGAAGTCAGTAATTGCCAATGCTATCAAATTTTATTCCATCTGAATAAGATGATATTTCCTACAAAATTGAGGCTGCCAACACTAAGGAGCATACGTAAATAGATTTTTGTGATTCTGCTTTATGTCAGTGTTTTGGTCAAGTATAATGTGTAGGTGGATGCTGTAATGCTGGCTTCCAAGTCATTTGGAGGAAAATAATTATGCCTGGGGCACTGGAAAAATTTCAATTTTGAACTAGAGATGTGAAAGTATTAACAATCACGCCTACTGAGATGAACTATCTACCGGTGACATTTAAAACTAGCCTATTCATTTCTATTCTTTATGGGCTAGATGTCTATTTCAGGAATTTATGGCAAACATCTGATCCAAAAGTAGTTATGTTCTTGACAACAAAAAGTGATAAAGAAGCTGTAGAGAGCAATGAAAATTGATGGGGATAGAGAGTGATAAACAGCAAAAGAGACCCATTAAGGGCCAAATGATTGGTAAAGCCCAAGGAAAGGGACTGAGAGCTAAATTGGAGTGCAGGCTGATCATTTCACAGGTGCAATCAGCCAGCCCGGACTCACTGTGGCTGGTCTGCTCTGAGTTGAAATCTGAAGGTAACTTATTAGAGTTGGGTCTGATGTCATTCTGCAGTTGTGAGAAGAAAAGAAAGACACAGACTTGTGGTTTTAAGGGATTTAATATAAAAATCAGCAAGTTTCAAATTAATTTCACAAAAGATTTCTTACCCAGAATGAGCAAAATAACAGGAAATGCAAGTGTGAAATATAAGCTTCCTGATGGAAAGTGTGGTTAGTAATGGGTTGCTTTTGTTTTTAATTTTGAGACAGGGTCTTGCTAAGTTGCTTAGGGCCTTGATTAGTTGCTGAGGCTGACCTCGAACTTGTGATCCTCCTGCCTTAGCCTCCTGAATGGCTGGTATTACCAGCATGCATGAGTTCTGAGTTTTAAAATCATAGTATGCTCTTGTATTCAGACAGTAGGTGCTTATATTCAGTTGGTTTTCTTTTTCAACAAAAGACTGAAAACACAACACTTCAGTGTTTTGGAAATGACATTTAAGAACGTGCTTCCCTTTCCGCTCAGCAAACGAAAGTAAAGGCCTAGTCATATTTGCTAGCTGTTCTCATCATCACAGTGCAAATATAAACCAAGAGGATAAATTTTGTGTCGTATACTCAGAAACAGGTAGAGGGAGTGCTGGGCATTTTGTGTGTATGTTCATTTAAATATCCATATGTTATCTAGCCAAAAAAGAAATAATTCGCCCTTTATATAGATTAGAAAGCTTACACTGAAAAAAGATCAAAGTTGCCTGCCAAGTTCACAGAAGTAGTAAATTACCAGAGAGAGGTCTTTCTGGCCTCCAAGTACATTCTCTTTCTGTGAAAGCATATTATACAATTTTATATAGAAAGTGTCAACCTGATATGTTATTTTTAGGATTAGTAATTTTCCTGAAAAATTAAAATATGTTGATTTTTATTTTAGCAGGTATCCATTAGTTTCTGCTAACAAATGTATGAGGCATTTTCACGAAGTGGCTTTGAAAATATCAAACTTGGGATTCATGACATTCTTGTTGGTTTACAAATGAAACTGTTAACTGCTTCAGGGCCAAAACATTGTTCTCTACTTTTTCCATGTAGCATGTCTCTTCTGGACTCCTGGCACACTGCTGGGTTTGAAATAGGTTCTCAAAAGAAAGTTTGTGATAGATTAAAATGTCATCTGGTGGACTGCATGAAAAAATGATGCTTATGTACTTTCTTTTATATCTACAATGAAATACCAGTTTTCTTCTTTTTATTTTACAGTAGAATGCTGAGGATACCTACATTTTGTGCCAGAAATTATATTTGAGGGAACTTACCTCTACAAGCAAAATGCTCAGATTGTCTATTGGCTTCTCTTGCACGCTGGCTTCTGGGCAAGCTTGAGTACAGGTACAAAACTCCTAGGCCAGGCCAGTAAAGAGAGTGTTGAGAGACACAGCATTCTTTGCTCAGGGTATAATTGTTTTGTGGCATGTGCATAGTTATAGGTGGTTCCTGGTCCATGAAGCACCTGTCAGTACCTTCCACAAGCCCTCTGTTTAGTGAAGAGTCTGATAAATAAGAATGATATCAGGGTGGTGCCAGAAGAAGAGGGATGCCAAATACAGTGATTTAGGTCTGGCCTCAGGGATCAGTTTAGAGTCTTTCCACCTGGCTCCTGGCTCCCATTAACCTCTTTTCTGAACAGATCTTTCTGGCACCTCCCATCTTAAAGGTATCTGCCAGAGTTGACCTATTTCCTCCTTAGACTCAGTCAGAAGAGTAAAAATGTAGTTATCACTGATGCCGTTGATATTCATCTGTTCATTATGAAAACATACTAAGAACTCCCTATGTTTATTTTACCAGTGGAAAAACTTTCTCATTCAATATGTATTAAAAATACCGTTTACTTAACTCCTCTAATTCTGTATTATTAAAGGAATAAAGTTGTTAACTATATTCAGTAAATTCCCAATTTATAAGCTTTCTTTGTCCTCCAACATCAAATAGTACACCAATGTAAAGAATATCCTATGCAATTTAAAAATGTAATCCAAAAATAACATTGCTTGAATTGGCATAGTATCTCTTTTAATGATCTATTCTCAAATAGTTTTCAGACACTTTCTACTGTGTTATACTTTCTGTATTTTAATTCACAGATGGATTCTGAATCTTTATGTGTGGATCCCTGATCCCCTAGTTTCCTATAATCTGACCATCTGAGAGTTAGCAGAACTAGTTTTGGTGGAAAGGACCTCAGGACAGTGCTTAAGATCTAAAACTTTGACCCACATCTGGAAATGGAAGTGGAACAGCATCCTAGGGAAAAAGGGCAAAATGTGGGACAAATGGCTTTTAGTTTTCTTGCTTTATTTCTCATGTTATCATTGTGACAACAGCAACTTAAAAAGAAAAAGCAATGGCATGAAATTTTATAATATATTAAAGAACAGGGCCTTCTGGACTGAAAATGAATGTAATATGTGCTAAGTATCAGCTGGGAACAATTTTTCCATCGTAGACCATTATAAGAAGTCCGTTCTGGAGGTTTATGGGTTTAATGGAAATGCTGAACCAAACTTAACAGAGGGATCATGTGAGACTGTGACTATAATAACAGCTCTAAAATCTCCAGAACAAGAGGACGATGAGCTCCTCTGTGAGGAGGAGGGAAAGACTGTGATGTATATAAAACATGCATGCCAAAAAAAGAACAAATATGTGTTTTCTGTGTTACAGCCCAACATTTTGAATTATTTGGGGAATGATTTGGGTGGCTGTCGTTACAATGGAGTTAAATTGGTTTCTTATTTTAGCTTCTGCATTGGTTCAGCTTCACTCTGTTCCATTCTAAAAATGCATCAGCATTATCAGTCAGCTGCAGCGCATTTGACTCTGTGCGTGCTTGCTGGGAGATTAGGGTTAAGGGTATCCGAACTTCAGAGCACAGATTTTGAAAGTTTACATGTCAGGTAAACTGAACAAGCAAAGCAAACCAGAGCAAGCTCTAGTGGGATGAATCTCTTCACAACATTATGTTTTAAATTAATCCATTTGGCCTTGAGCCTGCTTGGGTATACTACCCTTCGAATGCTTATCCATAACTATTTTATATACTTAAATTTTATTGTTGGATCTTCTGCTTATGAAGCTATCAAATAAAATAATAGTGCCTTAGCAGTGAAGACAATTAAAAACAATATAATGAAACTGAAGAAAATTTGAGCCATCTTCATTCCTATTAACTTGCACAACTGCACGTGTGTGTCAGCAATCACAGATTAAAAGAAGCAATTAGTCTGAACAGGGAAAACGTGAAACTGATACTTAATACATAAACAGACTGTGAGCTTGAGAGCCTCCATTTCTGATATGGTTGTGAGCAGTATTGCAAAAATCTGCTCTATTGGTTCTCATCATTCCAATCAACTTTGAAAAGCCAATACTGGCAAATTGCATCCCTATGTTATAAATTTCCATTCTTAGAGATTTATGGACCTTATGCTTAACTGACATAATGATGTATATCATCTATGATTAAAAGATGTATGGCTTTATTTGTCTTAAGGTTGTTTCCAAAAAATTAGACTCCTAAAACAACAAAATGTCAAGAAGCAGCATTTAGTGCTTTTCTTCACAGAAGTCTTCTATAGTGCTTATGGACATGTTAATGAACAACTGATGCCAAGAAGAAAGGTAAACTTGCAACTTCAACTGTATTTACTTGATAAAAGTTATTATGGAACTATTTAATGCAAATAAGAAGAAGGCAAGGGCAGGCATTTTCTTACCAGGTACAACTGTTCCTTCCTCTCTTTCAATCTTCTGTTCCCCTCTGATCCACTGACCTCTCTAACATTAACCACCAGACACACACGATGAAATTTTTTACAAGTATAGAGAAATTATTTCCTCAGTCCTCATGTTCAGTAGCAGTCAATGGTTCCAAACTCTCTTAAATTTCCAAAGGCAATTCACATCAGATAAAAGGAACATCATGATGAGCAGGTACATGTGGAAGTATGGATGCAGAGCAAGTATTTAAGTCTTCCTTAACTTGTAATGAACAAGCTCACCAGTACTTCTGAAGAATCCTTTCTGTTTACTTGTCATTTTACCTATAGCAGGAACCACTGAATTATTTTTTATAAATTGTCACTTGGAGTGATTTTTCAAACTTTTTTGGTAGAATCTTTTCCTCAAATAAGATGGTGTTTAGAAACTAAGAAAAATTCTTTAAAATGAGAAATGAAGCAATCAATTGAGAAAAGCTAAGAAAATTGTGAAAATCAGGAGAGATGCTTTATCAGTTATTAAAAAATACTTGAAAGACATAGCAATTAAAACAGTAGAGTGTTGGCACTGAAATAGAAAAAATACATGTAAGTAAATTGGAATAGGGAGCCCAGAAACAAATGATATGATAAAGGTGGTGTTTTCTTTAGATACATGATAGTTTCACATAATCAACCTGATTGGCAAACATTTAGAAAGAAAATATATCTGGAGTTTACTTCATATTAAAAAAATGAAACTAAGATGCATGAAATGTTTAAATTTAAACATTTTAAAGTTATATATGCATATATGTATACAAATAAGTATATATCATATGTAAGCATATATGTGTGTATGTATATGCACACGTTTATAAAAGTGTATTTATATACAGTCACACAAACACATATGTAAATATATGAGTAATCTAGAAGTTTAAATAGCTTGTATAACAAATACAAAATTCCTTTTTGCAAAAACAAGTAAACTCCCAACTAAAGCAACGAAAAATACTGTATTTAAATGTTTAGAAAAAAATATTTCTATGATAAACTACATCATAAAGCATACAGCAAAAGATTGAGAGAAATATTTACAATGCATATGAGAGGTCACTTTAAAACAAAATGTGTTGTTATGAATTGATAAGTAAATGACAAAAAACAACAGAAGAATGAACAAAGCACATAAACAGGTATTTTGCAAAAGAATGAATCCAGAGTTCAAATGAATGTATTGACAGAGGCTCAGTCTCATTGGTAGTCAGGAAATGTTTATTTTAAAAGATGACCTTACACTTACAAGGTTGAGAAAAATAATAAAAGTGATAACACTCCTGGTAGGATACATAACATAAAATACTGCAGCCAGGAAGAATGTAAGATTTTCTTTGTACTAGTTGGCTTGGGAGACATTTCGAAGTTGTTACATTACATGATAAAAACAGAACACAAATGTAGATTATGATCAGTTAGTAAAACAAACAATAACAAGAAACTTTTATTTTCAAGTATTCAGTTACAAGTTGTAGAAGAAGAGAAAGGCAGATGTCTATAGGAAAAATGGAGAAATCAATGATAAATAGTGATTTCTGTGATCTCAATTACACAAATGTTTATCATCATTTTGCTGTTGGTTATTTCAGAGTGGTGAAATTTCAGGCTTTTTCTATCTCATAGGTACAGTTTGATACCTGAGCTGTGGATGGGATGGCATTGTAGTAGGAGAGGTCTTGGACCTTCCTTTTCTTTGTGCAATTTAGCTCATCACCCACAGCCACACTACACAGAAGGAAGTTTAAGTATTAGAGAAAGGGATTTTTAAAATTAGGATATTCAGGCATTTTCCTTCTTCCCAGTTAGAAGACAAGCTTTTCCCTATTAATTCAAGGAGGTGTGCATGTTTCAGAGAGGCATTAGAGGACAGCTGTGTTCCAGAATATAAAGGACACAGGGACTCAGAAAATCTAAAGTGAGAATCCTGCTAGTACAGTCTCTGGCAAGAAAGTTGCACTGTGCTGGAAAAGGCTCCCGGGGCTTGCCGAAGAAAGGATACCTGCATATTTCTCATGGATAAGAAGTAGATCTGGGGAACCAGACTGGGGTCATCTTGAACAGTGCCTTGTGAGAGGTTCATCTAGGTGATTCATTGGCCCTAGGAAGAGTGCTACAGACTGGATGTTTTCATCCCCCCAAAATTCATACATTGAAATCTTAACACCCAAGGTGATGGTGTTAGGAGGTGGGGTGGTGATTAAGTCATGAGGGTAAAGCTTTCATCAATGGGCCTAGTGCTGTTCTAAAATAAGTCCCAGAGAACGAGCTCATCCCTTCCACCATGTAAGGACAAAAGAAGAAGGCACTAAGAACCAGGAATCAGATGCTCCTCAGACTGAATCTTTTGGTACCTTGATCTTGGATTTCATACCCTTCAGAACTGTGAGAAAAAATGTTTGTTGTTAAAGTCACACAGTCCATGGCATTTTTTTATAGCAGCCTGCAAGGACTAAGCAAGGAGTCTGAATGGCACAGGCAGGCAGGTGAAGGCTGGTATTGAGGGAGAGATTTGTGGGTAGCTGAACGGAGGAAGCATTCCCCACATCCTGGAGGGAACAGGATTAGGTCTTTGAAGAACCATTTGAAATGCTGCAGGAGAGAATGAGTCAGCTTTAAACATCTGCCACAGCCAGATGTCAAATTACGATTATGCCAGTCAGATAAAAATTCCACCACTTACCTTTCCTCTCTTCCCACCAATTCTTCCTCATCATGGTTTCCACTCTCCTGTCTTGTATGTTTGTATAAGAATGATGTAGGGGAATGGGGCAAAGCAGAAAGGTAGACAAAACCCATTCTTCTTGTTACTGCAGATGTCTAGCCTTGGCTCAGAAGGAAGAAGCTTTATCTTCAATAAGGTGCTGAAATTTTGTTAGTAGATCACACAGTAGATTTGTTTTGCCCAAGGGTAAAGGATCCTGCATGAAACAGTTTACAGAAGTCAAACTTTCGGAGCCCACCCCAGGGTGGAAAATGGTGCAAAGAAGATCTGGTGGGTCTGAGAATATCCAGTGCATCCACATTCTATAAAATGAACTTCTTAACTTGTATTTTCTCTATGCTTACCAAACACTGTGCTAAATGCTGTGGAGTATTTCAGCTGTAAATGGCAATGCCAATCAATGAATTTGGGTTTTAGAAACAGAGTTAGAAATGGCATCAATGTAGAGTAAAAAGGTTAAAGTATAGGGTTTGGAGTTCTGGTGCAAATTTGGTAACTTAAAACATTTAGGAACTGACCTCATCTGTAAAAGGAAGGACAGAAATGTTAGCTTCCTTGTTGGACTATGAAGATAAAATGAACTGATTCAGATAGAACATTTAGGACAATGTTTGGCATGTCACAAACCTTGAATAATTTTCCTGTTATAATTATTGATCAAGTGTGACATAAAAGGTATAAACGAGGCCTTGGAACTGTTGTTCTTAGGGGAGAGAACATGATCTTAGAGAGTGCTACAGAGCGCAGGATTAGCTTCCTCTAAGGTCTGGTCTAGATCCTGGGATTTCATGACAGTTATTCAAGACCACAGAGACACAGCCAGTGTCAGAAGTTCTGCCTGTTTCCTACATGCACCTAACCATCTGTGCAGGCTTCTGCCCTTGTTAGAGTCTATAAAACAACCCTACTCACGGTGGTCATAAATGAAGTATTGCAGCAGCTATTTAAATGTTCTAAAAAGCATATATTGAGAATGATGGTATTGATGACCTAAAATACTTACTGGCACTTGAACCCAAAGTACTAAACACATTTTATAAATCAGCAGACAACTCTTATGTGCTGGATCTGAATTTTGAGTTCATGAGCTATACATCATAGATGTCCTTTTGTAGTCTATGCTTTCATCCTTGGAAAGCAATGTATTATTTTTTATCAATATTAATGTAATTGCCATTGTTTTTTTAGATGAAATGTATGTGCCATCTGTATCTGGCTTGGAAAAGTTCTCTTAGATTAATGCGAAGTGTACTGCTGGCTTTTTCTTTTTCTACAAAATGTGTAAATATTTATTGCTAAGGTTTTTCCTCCCCCTTTTAAAACCAAGCATCACTAAGTAATTTTAGTTTTAATTTACTTTGACTAAGGATAATATATCATCAATAAAACAAATGGGATTGTCCATTTGTAGGCGAAGTGGCTTGCCTAGGTAGTCACAGTGACTGGGATTTTCTGAGGGTTTGGTTTTGCAATGCACAGATTTAGTAATCAAGAATAAGTTGTGCCTTTTTCCATGCCATCTTTTGCTTTAATAAGTAACAGTGATATTTTATCAAAATATTAAAGGAGAGAAGGAAGCTCAGAAAAATGCTGAAGGAAAATCCTGCCTTTTATAAATAAGAATAAGTGGAAACTCAGCTCAGTAACTCACGGAATTTAGCTGGCTTTAAAAAATTTCTTCTGTTGCCAAGGGAGCTTAATGGTAGGTATAGAAATGGGCTTAAAGCAATCCTTACAGCGAGCTTTTGCACAACAGTGTTTATAAGCAGCAACCCCATCCATATGGAAGAGAGAAAAAGCTAGAAGTGAAAATTGCATCATCCCTTCCATATCAGACAAGTTAATTAGCTAGTCCATAATCACAGACTCCGCTCCAAATGAAAAGAACAGCTTTTCTCCTTTTGAATGGGAAGAGACAAAAGGTGTGATACCTGTGTAATTCATTAACAGTAAGAATGTTTTGAAGGAAGAGCTTCTGAATTTAGATTATCCTGGACTTCAAGTTATAAGTCAAGGTTGTGGGGAGACTTTTGCAGTTACCCCAAACAAATTTAAAATGTGAGAATTTCTTTCTGTACCTATCAGAAACAATTTAAGGGTTATGGAGGATTTTTGTGAGTTTTTTTTTTTTTTTAAGTTTTAAAATTTATGTTTAGGGGCTGGAGTTGTGGCTCAGTGTTAGAGCGCTTGCCTAGCATGTGTGAGGCACTGGGTTCGATTTTCAGCACCACATATAAATAAATGAATAAAGTAAAGTTCTATCAACAACAACAACAACCAAAAAAAAAAACAAATTATGTTTAAAATATCAGAACACTTTCAGTGTACTGAAGAAGCTCTGGAACCTTGTTATTAAAGAACTAGATCCAAAGTAGTTTCTAAAATAACTTATAGAATGGGAAGTTCAGGATGTAAGTATCCAGTAGTGATATGTCACCCACCTGCCCAGAATAATTTAAAGACTCTATCTACGCTGTATCTAAGGCTCCAGGAGTTTCCAAAACCAGAGGGAGAGGGCTTGGGGGTCATGAAAGGATAGCCTCTGAAGAAGAGAGGCAATTCTGGCTGGTTAGTGAGAGAACTGGAAGGTAAAAGCACACATTAAGAATGAGCCAGTCCTTTCTCTTTGGAAATCATCCTGAATTGCCATTTTCCTATGCCTAGATGGGATGGGCTGAGTTCTCCCTTTCTCCTTCCCATCCTCAAATAAAAGAAGCAGAACATTCTGGGAGAGTGGCTTCTGTTCCTTGACAAGAGGGTGAATGGGCACACCTCTGTTTCTTCCCACAAATCTATTGGGACTCACTTCAGATGCAGATAGAAGCCTGGATGTGGAAACGAATGTAAGAACTGTGAGACATCTTTAGGGGGTGCAGCCAGCAGTGTGTGTTGGAGAGCAGTCGACCTGGGCACAGCTGTGGGAAGACAGTACTGGGCAGGTCTTCAGTTCTCTTGCCTCTTGCTGTTCTGTACTTTGTTTCAAGACTGGTCTTAACCTCTTCATTTGCACAGAAACTTGTAGCAAATGCTTGATCATAGCAGTGCAAATTCCAGGGCTGCATATCCTGTGCTGGGGTAAGATGCTAACAGAAAAGATGTTAGGTCCTGGTTTTCTTTAAATGCTAGAGCTAGTGGATTTTGTTTTAAGGAAAATGTGCCATCTTGAAAAATTATTCAGATGTGTTGGTGGAGTGGTAGCAGCTAAATGTGATGGGGAGAGGATGTTTTGTACTTTGAAGATTCCCTCTCCCACCCCATGGCTTAACTCACCAACAGAAGTATAACTCAGGCTCTCCTGTAATTCCTATTATCAGACATGTCATGAGGCACAGGGGAAAGTTATCTAGATAGTGGGGACAGCAATCTTTAAAAGAGAGGTGACTAAAAATAACATCACATGAAACAGAATTCTTGGAACAGATGGATTGCAAACTTAAAATAAACTTAATTGAAATACTCAAAGGGATAAGAAAGGTGTTAATAAAATATGAAAGAAGTTGCAAGAAAGACCCAAGTGGAAATTATAAGTATGAAAACCATAATAGTTAAAAATAAAAATCAGAAGACAAATTTCCAAAGGATTCAGTTGAAGGAAAATTTAGTTTCTAAAAGACTAGATTGAGGGGCTGGAGTTGTGGCTCAGTGGTAGAATGCTTGCCTTGCATGTGTGACACCCTGGGTTCGATACTCAGCACCACATATAAATAAAATAAAAAATCCATTGACAACTAAAAAAAATATTAAAAACAAAAAAAATTGTTTAAAAAAAAGGCTAGATTGAACACTGAAAAAAGTAATAGAAAAATATAAAATGTGGAAGGATACACTAATAAACTGAGCAATTTGGAGGATAGGACTAAAAGCACCAATACTCAGTTAATAAGATTTTCAAAGTAGAGTTGTTTTGGGGAACAAAGAGAAGACATTTGAAGAAATAAAGACTATTATATCCCAGAATTTAAGAAAAATGAAAGAACTCTTATTTTTTTTTAAAGGCACTTAAGGTAAACTTTCTATGCCTAAGTTTACACACAAGTAAAATGGAAATAATAGGTTTATCTTAAAAATATTATTATAAATCCCTTACAATAGTGCCTTGCACATAATCACTATTTCATTATTATTATTGTTATCTAGTTGTATTGCAATTAGATTCTAGAGCAGCAAAGAGAAATGGAAATGCTTGTAAAGAGAGGATGAAGATATCACTTACCATAGAAATATGTTTAGATTGATTCCAGGCTCCTTAACAGTAGAATTACAAGTGAGAACCAGGGCATTTGACACAATCTGGCTTTGTATGTAGTATTGACCATACAAAGACACACTTCAAAAAACTCTTTGAGAATATATTGCAATAAGGAGTAATACATAAGGCAATGGTGGTTCCAAAACTTGAAAGATATCATGATTATTTTTAAAAAGTATGGATTGAGGAAAATATCCGAATTTTAAATAGCTTCAGCATTGTGTTGAAGGTGGGGGAGAGGGAAAGAAGACTGACATTACGTGAAACTTGCAAGACAAAAATATTGCTATACTTAAGAAACAAATAAAATCAGAGTAACTCTGTAAGAATAGATCTTAATAGGGGAAACAGCCAAAAGAATAAATTGACAGAATTTTAATATATAAGAATAACAACTATTCTGAGAAGCATTCTGGTGATTATTAGTCAGATTATATATGCACACAGATAAGGCCATATAATGTCTTTCCTAGGTCCATGTTTCAAAGGAATTATCATACAGGAGCATGTGGGACAAGTGTGAGGATGTTCACTGAAATATTAGTTGGGATCTCCTAGAGGTGGCCAACGCTGGGTGAGTGGATGAGTGACAACAACAGCCACTCCAAGCAGCAGCCTCCAAACAAAGCACATGATAGCGACAGAAATCTGCATCGTGGCATGTACGATCCTGGGCATGGGCCCTTCATGGGTGCTCGCTCTACAAGTGTCCTTAGGGATGGAAAGAGGAAGTCCCTATGGGACCTGAATGGTATACTGACAAGACTTGGAGGCTGGCCTTTGCTTAAGTTGGAGCCATGAGGTTGGATTTATGTGATGTGATAGTATGGACTCTGGGAATCACATGACCCTCCGCTTTGCATTGGTAATTGTGGTTGTGTAAAAGGACAAAAGAAAGAAAAAGTGAGATTAAAAAAACTGGTTTTCTTATGAGATGAGTTAAGACAGCATGTTTAAATGTGTCCTATTGGATGGGTTTTTAAATATTGGGATTGGGATAAAAGGAATTCAGACTGAAACACCAGTTCTGGCTCAAACTCCTCCACTATTTCTTGCATTATTTCAAATTATTTTACATATGTGTATGAGCCATCTTTGTGTTACTACAATGAAATACTTGAGACAAGTAACTTTATTAATAGGAAAATTTTAGTTATCTCAGGGTTTTGAAGGCTCAAGTCCTAAAGATAAAGCACAGACTTGTTGAAGGACATGCCTGGTCCGCATTACCTCATGGCATGAATGGCAATGACAGGGAGCTTAGGCTATAGCAAAACATTTACTTCTTGAACTGCAGTGAAGAGAGAGACTACAGGACCCCAAATTTTGAGAGCATGCTGCCAGTGATTTAAGAACTTGTCACTGTGTCTCACCTCTTACAGTTTCCATTACCTCAGAAGACTGCTACCCTGCTGACTAAACCTTTAACACAGGGAACTTTGGAAGACACTATCCATATTCAAAGCATAGCACATAATAAAACACCAAAATCTTGCAGCATTGTAGAATCAGTAATGTTTTTATTCTTGCAAAAATCTTAGCTATCATCTAGTAGTAGACCCATAGGATAGTGGTTGAGTGCTTAGTTCTGGGACAAGCTATGTATGTGCAAAGACCAACTTTATTATCATGCACTAATTTAATGAAAGGGTCTGGCACAGAGCAATGGTCAAACAAATGTTTGACCAAATGTTATTCCTTATTTTCTTCTATTTCATTATTAATCTGATTGACAAGATAAATCTTTATTTATGTGGTGCATAAATCACATTTATGTGACTATGTCCAAATTGGGTAAAGCTGTAGTCTTGGATTCATCCGATTCTCATTGCTCAGTTGGGCTCAATTTAAGACCTAGCTGCATTAGTCTCTGGAGGAGAATTAGGTTGAGTAAACAGAATTTTGAATTCTGTGTTTGATCATTTCACATAGAACAAAATTGGTCTAGTATTCCAGAGTGGGCTTTGAAATTCTTGATTAATAAAAAGCTATTCAAGTTATAGGCAGTTATTTTTTATGTGAGATAAATTTGATCTGTTATCCTTAAATATTAATTTATAGTGCTATAGTTTATAATTACAAAAATTATTATTGTCATTTGTACATCTTAGATGACACAGTTTTAGCAAATTAAGTACCTGTTCTACTCTATAATTTTAAATCACTTCAAGTTGCATGTTCATATATCCTTTTTGACATTTGAATTCGAAATATCATAGCCTATTATATGTATAGCAATGTTTATTACATATTTGTTCTTTCCTCTAGCTTGGAAGAATATAATTGATATTGTCAATTTAGTAAGATAAATAAATTAGAAATTTAGAATAAGGACAATGCCCTAAATAATAATTGTGCTTGTCAAAACACATGTAAATATGAATTAATAAAGTTTGTATGATTTAGGAACTGATGCTTACTTTCAGATCATTTTAACTGTACATGGTAGACCAAACTGCTTTAAGACCGAGTATATTAGCTGATAAATTACAGCAGCCCTGGAGGTTGAGGCAGGAGGATTGTACATTTGAGGCCAGCCTTAGCAACTAAGCAAGGCCCTAAGCTACTTAGCTAGACCCTGTCTCGGAATAAAAACTAAAAAGGACTGGGGATCTGGCTCAGAGATAAAGCTCCCCTGGGTTCAATCTCCAGTACAAAAATAACTCCCCACAAACCAAACCAAACCAAACCAGAGACAATGTGTCATACACATGATGCAATAAGGGATGAAGAATTTATTTTACACTTAGATTTGTGTATGTGCATGTGTGTGCTCGTACGTGTATGAGAAAGACAGAGAGAGAAAGAGAGAGAGAGAAATTTAGGAAGAAAAAAGGAGAGAAGAGAGAAGATCTAAGTTACTTGTAGTTTGGTTTTCTATTTAAACACTGGAAAATATGTAAATATGTTTCATAATAATTTTCATATATGGGAAAGAATTTAAGGAACACCAACCAGAGTTTCAGTTCTGCCATCATGATGATATAAAATTAAAATTCCATTTCCTCTGGGAAGTTTTCCCTGATCCTCAGCTGGAAGTAATTTCCTCCTCCTCTGACTTCCCAGAGCCTCTCCTAAAGCACTTATGATCTTGTATTGTAGTGATTTACAGGCACTCTCCAGGGTCTTATGATATTGCAAGATTATAAACTAATTGTGCAGAGGATTTATATCGGATTCTGCTTCAGTCTGAAAGGCAGTGGCTTATAATAGAAGAGCTTGGAGTTTAGAGTCAGTGAGAACTCAGTTTCCAGCCAAGCTCTACCACTTGCTAGTTTTTTGAGATATGGAACGTCATTTTTTCCTATGCTTCCATTTCCTCACATTTAAAACTGTGATGATGATACTTAGCATTTGAGAAAGACACCATGAGATAACTCATATACTGCACCTACCCCCTTGCACATATTCCCTAAGTTAGCTTTCTTCTTTCACGTTTCTCATAAGTAGTCCTTTCCTCCATGAAGAAGTAAGTGATCTATGCACAAAGCGTGGGTCAGTCGTTCTGCAACTGCATCTCTCATCATTGGAAAGACAGGTGACCATGAGGTTTGACAAGTATGGCTGTGGACTATAATCACAAAGCAATTTTACCTCCACCACCACTCATTCATTTAATTTATTCAGTAGGCTAGTACTTTCTTTTCTTCTGTATGAAACTTAAAGGAACCTCCATGACTTTTCTGATCCCTTTCAGAAAATAAAAATTCTCTGATCAGCAATAAATAAAGTTTATTTCATTTGATTATTAAAACTTCATTTTTCATTTGAACTACAACTACTTACTCTTTCTCAGCTCAGCTCTATACAGTTCAGTCATTGTTTAATAGGTTGGTGGAGGAGCAAACTGACCTCTTCTTTCTTTCACTGATACGTACTTCTAACTCTTGAAAAAATAAGTTAGATGGCTGCAGAATGGTTGCAAGGGGAGCAAAAGTCCTTTTCTGAGATTTAGAGATATTCTGACAGGGAGCAGATTGCCATGTAGACATCATGCTGGGAACTGAATGTATCAGAGAGAACAATTTTATGGAAACTAACAATACCTTGCAAGCTGGAGAAATACCAGATTGACTAGTTTGCCTCCTGACCTGAACATTCCAACGGATTTATAAAATTTCTAACCACCCTGACTCACATCAGTGCTGGACTTGCCCTGATCCTCTTTTTATCTCCCTCCCAAAATGCTGTGTGGTAGGGTACCACTGTGATTTTATCTCTCAAGGTAGTTTTAATAGATTCTTTAGGAACCATTCCCATGTAGGTTCATTATATCTACAGTCCCTTTCATATGAATGAGATACTTTCTCTGGCTAAATATGAGGTTTCAATTAGCCTCAAATTGTTGTTGGTCTTTCACTATTCATTCAGATAATATTTATTGAACCAACACTATGCATCTGAAATTCTTCGAAGGGAACTAATGAACAGGTTTCCAGCTTGGGAACAAACATTTTAAAAGAAGAGACAGAACAAAAAATAGTAGATGTAAGAAGTAAATAACAGCATGTTAGAAAGTGACATATACTATAGAAAGAATAACTAGTGGAGCAGATTAAGGAGGATTAGGAATGTTTATGTAGGGGTAAATTACAGTTAAGTACAGTAATCATTGTAGCTCTCATTGAGAAGACAAGTTGCTACTCCTCCCATTCCTGTAGACTCATACCTTTGCAATGTGGCTATGCTGCTCAAAGGGTGGAATCTCTCTTTGGATTCTCCAAATAAGGGTGTAACCATATGATTTCACTTTGGGTACCAGGTAATAACTGTGAGTAAAAAAAAAACAAAACAAAAAACAAAAATAACATAAGAAGCACTTGTGCACTGGGATTTGCCTTCCCTTGCTGCATGGGAGCCCTCTGCCACAAAGTGAAGAAATTTCCTTTTGCTTGCTAGAAGATGAAAGTCCAAGTGGACATCAAACTTCCATTTTTCCAGACATTTTCAGCAAACATTCTAGCTGAGCCTGAAGACAATTCAACCGAAGTGATTCCAACACCATCCAGCTCCTGTTGAGCTGGCACAGACAGGAATAGGTGAGCCAACCCACATAATCATGATCAATCACAGACTGTGGATGCCTTCGCCACTGAAATTTGTGGTTAGCTAACTAGTACACTGTCATTTTAACAATGGCTTGAAGGTAGTCAGGGAGTATGACCTGTGGATGGCTGGAAGAAAATCCCCTGAAGCAGAAGGCAAGCCATAGACTTTAGGCAGGCAGAGGAAGCCATTGTCAGGAAGAGGGGACTGAGCAGAGAGAGGGGAGAACAAGGAGTTAAGAGGCAGGGCTTTGAGAGGGACCATCCAGATTACTTATACCTTGTAAATGAAATGGCTTTTACTCTGAAGAATCTCACCCCTGAATTCCAATTACCCCTTCAGGGAGCGCCATGTCACTTTTTTCCCACTTGGGTAGCCCCTCCTTTGCTTAGATGCACCCTGAAATGCCAAATGATTCCATTGGCAGCGTATTGTAGCTTTCTCACTCCTTTCTCAGACAGGCAGCTAGCCAAGATGCACCTCACTCTTCAGACTTCTAAGTGTGCTCTAGTGGCCGGTCTTCAATGTCCTACAAAGTGCAGGTGAAGAATAATAAGGTTTACTAGCCAATTCTAAAATAAATCTCTCTCCTTCTCTCTAAAATTTATGTAAATAGATAATAAGCTCCCCAAAATCTCTACCTTTAGAGAAGAATGAAATTCACAACATACCAAACTCTTTTGAAAAAGATTCCTGCAATTTCCAGTCCTTTACTTTGTTTTGTCCATCTCATTTAGGCTATAAATAGATGGGCATGTAAGAACACAAAACTATTTTTGTGCTTTCCTTTTAGAAGTCCTGAAGGTTCATCTTGCCCCTGAGTTTAGAATGTAGCATTTGTTATTTTAGCAGAGTTCAAATTAGTTCCTCTGAAATTACAAATACACTAGGGTGTCTTTTAACATGATTCTAGAGATACTGCCTGGCATGGAAGTCTGATTTTCCAAGACTGAAGTGGAAGAGGGACAATATTTTTAAACCTCTATCTTCCAAATTATTTAATAGAGATATAATCTGAATATAATTCTCTTGCAGAATATATAACACTTATTCTTTATTGAACAGTTAGTGGTAATTTCATTTACGTAGTCATTCATTTTAAAATTTATACAGATATCAAAAGTAGTAATGCTTACCAGGTACCAGGTATGAATTAGATTCCAGGGACATAGAGATCCCTGGAATCATCATTAGAGATCATCATGATCCCTCACTCCAAGGAATTCACGGTTGATTGGTCATCAACTTGAAAAGTGATCTTAAAGAGGTGTGCAAAAGATGTTTGGTGAAGGTATTTAATCATACTTTCAGATGAAAATAGAAGAAAAATTAATTTAAAATTAGCTTGAACAGTAAAAAATATATATTGACGCTTATTGTAGGAGATCCAAACTTTGTGCAGCTTCCAATTGACTTAATACATTTATTTAACTCCATTTTCCCTGTCTTCTCTTTACCACTTACCTTTAACTTCAGCTTGGTAATAAAATGGTTACATTAGCTCTGGAATTTGTGTCCATCTCTAACAATGTCCAGAGGAAAAGACAAAATATTGATTTCAGAAGTACACAAAGACGAAGTCCCAGGAAACGTTTCCTAGCATTGGATTGTCCTAAGTTGTCATATGACATGGCAGAATTAATAAATTATTCCTAGAAAAATCAAGTGCATTCAATCCCCAAGGGGGAAAAATCAAATGCATCCCTCGAGTTGGAATTGGGGTAGTTTTCTCTGAGTACTTAGATTTGCAAATAAAGTCAGTTACTTGAATACTTTCCAGATTCTGATGGAAACAAGAAAGTTTGGGATTGCTTGGTAAGAGTGTTCATTACTGTAGATCCAGAGTAACAGGAGAGGAGAAGATGGAGGGGTGTTGCAGGTGGGATCAGGAAATGAATCTTTGTAGAGTAACACTTTAGATCTAACTAGGAATTCTAAATAGGAGTTATCCAAGAAGGCTGGAAGAGAAAGGATGAAAAATCTTTATTAGGGTAGTGGACAGCTCCGGCAAGGTACAATGTTCTGTGGATCATGGGATTTGGGGAGAACAGCAAATAAATTGACTTGTCTAGAACAGAACTGTGCCCAGATATTGACAACACTATTTGAAGGGACTTATCAGCTGTGTCTCTCATGTAAAAAGTTGAGAATTTTCCAGAAATAGATTTACTAAACTTTAACTGTCATAGCATCTTCTAAGGGCACTGGGGAAGCAGCTCAGTTGGTAGAGTGCTTGCTTTGCATGTGCAAGGCCCTGGGTTCAATCCCCAGTACCACGGGGGAAAAAAAAGTAGCATCTCCTAAGAGATCTCCTGGGAAATTAGTACTCAGGGAAGCACTTGTGTTTATGAGCTTACACAGAACAGCTGATAGATATGGTATTGCTGCCTTGAACTAGAGGACTCTTTTAAACCATTTCTTCAAGAAATACAATTTAGAAGAACCTAAGAACTATAAAACCAAACTGAAAGAACTTGCATCCAAATTCTGGCCCTGTTGCTGCTGTTTGAGCAGCTTATACAATGTCTGCATTCCCCATTTGTTTGCTGGGAAATGGGTATAATATAGATAGCATCAACTTCAAATTTTTAATGGACTAAATCTTTTGCCATATATTAAAACACCTGGGAGAACACCTGGTAGGCACCACATAAGAACTAAGAAGCTGTTAGCTAGTGGCATTGTTGCTGTAGCCCTGAAACTTCCAGCAGAGCTAAAACATAGAATACCAGAAGCAGACAAAATAGCCCCTGATCTCCTTTTCTTTTCTTTTTTTATATTTAAATCTATATTTATTAGTATAACATACATCTGAAAGCAGGAGAAATCAAATAGGGAGTGAGGAAAGGAAGAACAAATTGCTTTCCAAGTCATAAAACAAACAGATCTCCTTTCTCCTATTATTTGACTTCCTAAAGTGCAAGGTGGTGGGGGAATGCACAGATTTGGGTCTAAGTGGGTACCAAAGTTGCTTGCTCTGAAATAGGGGAAGGACTGTGGGTTTTCTTGGGGTACCAGCTGTACATATAGGCTTGATTCTAAAATAATCCTAAAAAGCAGATACTAGAGTGGCAGAGGAAGAAAAGGCTTCCAAAGACAAAAAGAAAATTCAGTGCTAAATTCTCTTTGGTGATGTTACTAAGAAAGATGAGGGTGGAAAGTCTCCTTCATCTCCTCACTGTCAACCTCTGCCCTTATTTCCAAAGTAAAATATTTCATGGCCTCCTAGGTTAGGGCCTTCTGCTTGACCTGGTATATACAATTCTGTTCACCTTTCTTGTGGGGAGCACGTCAGGATCCAAGGATTTGCATGTCTGTTTGTATTCTATGTAACCATATGGAAGGGTTTCCTTCCTTGTAATTCCATGATTATATATTTTTTAAATTGTATAGATAGCTATTACTCTGAAAGTCATTTCACACATCTGTTCTTGTCTTCCAGGTTCAGAGAATCAGATATGCATTTGGCCTATTGTAACATAGTAAATTCTGTCTCCTAAAAAAGACAAGTTCAAGTCTTAACTCCTGGTACCTGCTGATATGCCTTGTTTGGACCAAGGGTCTCTAAAAGTAATCACATTAAGAGGAGGTCATACTAATCTAGGTTGGGTCCTAAATCCAATGACTAATGATGATGAGAGGGAGATAGAGACACAGAGGGAAGAAGACCATCTGTGATGGAGACAGAGATTGGAGTGATGCAGCTGTAAGCCTCAGGGGTGTTAACAATTGCCAGCAACTATAAGATGCTAGGGAAATGCAAGGAAGGAAATTTTTCCTAGAGCCTTCAGAGAGGACATGGGCCTATTGGCATGCTGATTTCGGATGTCTAACCCTCAGAACTGTGAGAGAATGAATTTCTGCTAGTACTTTTTTATTTTTTTTCATTTCCTTTGTTTTTTTTTTTTTTCTTTTTTTTTTGCCACCAACTTTGGCAGTTTGCTATTGCGGTTCTAGGAAACTAATAAACTTGTGCTGAAATATTTAAAAACTCTAGCGTATAGGCTATACCATGTACTGGGACTCTGGGATACAAAAGCCAGATTTCTTTATCATTCTCTCCTGGCTATTACAAAGACTGATATCAATATTTTCATCAGAAAAAAAAAATGTGCAAAAAATTCAGATTTTCAAATAAGGAAATGAAGACTGAGGGAGAACTTTCTTCTTCCTGTTAGATCTTACAGCAAACACAGATCCTGTCTGCTGCCAATGTAGATATTTATCATCATCTCATCATCATCTCTTTCTGAAATTCAAAACACTTCTCTCACTGTATCAGATTTGTTTTGTTGGATGAGAATCATGATAGCTGGATCTTCATAGGATGCTGTTATCAACTTTGGTTCTGTTTTGTTTTGTGCAGACTTAATGAAGCAAATAAAGATTTACCAGTTCCCCGGACACTTTTTTATTCCTTAGCAAAGGAATTTAAATGTAACGATTGCTGATGAAGAATGACAGAACATTTTGGTTAGTGCACATAAAATTGTTGTTTATTCAGCTCATAACAAATACATTTTAAATTTAATTTCGAGTTTCCTCTTTCCTCTCCCTATGAACCTTTGCTTCGGAATGCTTCTCACGGCCAAAATGCTTTCCCAAATTGGATAGACACGCCATTGCTTCTGAGACCAAATTAGCCTCTGAGATGGGCTGCCTGGCGCTCAGGCTGTCAGCAGCACCACAGTCCGCAGGCCAGTTGCCAGTTTGTAACAGTGTCCAGGGAGATATCAGCTTCCTAACTGATTTCCTCCCTCTTCCCAACCTAATTATTTGGAGACCTTCAAGCTTTCCAGAAATATCTGCAATTAGTCAGATGGTATCTAGGGCTTTGTTTAAAATTACAATAGAAAATTTATCAAGA
Organism: Glaucomys volans; assembly: GCA_020662805.1. Lineage (NCBI taxonomy): Eukaryota > Metazoa > Chordata > Mammalia > Rodentia > Sciuridae > Glaucomys > Glaucomys volans. Next base: position 197,400 of record JAJEJO010004727.1, read on the forward strand.
CCATTTGGTCTGATCTCTCTCATCATCTTCCCAGTAGGATGTTCCTTTACTCTCTGGAGAGTTAGAAATGAAGCATCATGATTATTACATAGTTACAGAGAATAATAAAGATAATAATGCTTGAAATTATTATTCTACCATTAAGAGGAATGATACGTGTAAAGATAATTCCTTGTCAGATTTTGATAGATTTTCTTCCCGATGCTCAAACAATGATCAGTTACTAGCTTCACAACCTCCCTTTGTTGATGTTTGAACCTTGGTTTTGTAAACTAGAGGTCATGAATTTCATCTTCACTAGTCTCAACCTACTTCTTGCATTTAAATATAGTAATGGATACAAAACAGTTTTTCAAGAATTTGTTGCATTCATAGATGAATTAATAATAGGCGAAATTTTGAGGTGAACATATTATATTTCATTGTGATAAATTTCTTTTTCCAACTACTTTTGCACCATTTATGTCTATGCAGCAAATATTTGATTAGCCAAATTTAAAGAGAAAAAACTCTAGTTAGAATGAGTTTGATTCCTAGTTCTGCCATTTGCTGTGTTCTTTAGCAAGTCACAAACTCTGCACCAGTGATTTGGAATTTACAAACTCATACACATTTCATTAAAGGTTTCCTTTAATGCAACATTAAACATAAGCTCGACAACCTCTTAGTTTTCCATCCCAAAACTTATTTCCATTCTCCTCTTCTCAGAGTCAGTCATTTCATGCATTTAATATGAACTCTTCCAGTTAAAAATGTGAATGTACACGTCAATGAAAAAATGTGATATGATGCATTGAAGATTGTAAAAACTTACACAGATGTTATCAAAGTGTACATGTTATCTTGAAGTTTGCTTTCCCCCTCACTATCATAGTTTTCAAGATTTCTTCTGGAAAATACACAGTGTCTTATATTATTAATTATTTAATTCGTGGGAAACAGCAGAACATGGTTCTTAAAGAAATACAGACTTTGTAGCCACACCATCTGAGTTTATAACTTATTACTGTGGTAACTTGGGGAAGTTCCTTATTCTCTCTGAGTCTGTTTCCTTATCTATAATAAGAAATATCTATAATATCACATCAATAGTTACATCAGAACTACTATGTTTACAAAATAACTTATAAATACCCTAGGGCAGTGTCAATACTTATGAGGAACAACATACCTGTTTGCTATTACTAACTGTTCTCAGGCTGTCTCACAGATACCTTTGTATTTATTTGTGGGGATCCTCCTCAATAGTATCTTAGACATGGAATTTCTGGCTTATAGGATTTATTTAGGATTTTCAGTGATCCAGAATTTATCTCTATATTGTTTGTGCTAAATTATGTGTTTTAGAATTTCCATTTTTTTGTCTATCCTGCCAGCTTGAAAATTATCAAATTTCTTGTGAAATGAATCTCATTTTTGTTATTTTATTTCTTGATTACAGGTGAGGATAAACATTTGTAAGTATCTTTTGGACATCCTGGTTTCTTCTTTTATGAATTGTGAACTTTGTTTTCCTTGACATAGGAATCCAGGTTAACTGTCCTATAGAAAATGATTATTCCTAAATAACTTATTGAGTCAATCTCATTGATATGCCATTCATTCAAGTTTCCATAAATATACAGACATACAAATCTTTATTTCTAGTTTGAATTATCTTCTTATTATTTATTCTGTCACCAATGCTGTCTCCCTACCCACACTCTCCCCCACAATAGTTTTATGATAATCTTTAAATCTGGTGGAACATTTTTTCCCCTTTGTTCTTCATATCCAGATCTCCCTTGGCAATACTTTTTTTTTTTTTTTAAGTAAGATCATTTAATATTTTGTCTAGGAAGCTAAGCAGTGCTCAGGATTTTCCACCCTACCCTGACCCATGAAAGGTTCTGATGATATTCGTCCCTTAGAAACAAGGTCAGCAATCTAATTATTTCACCAAATCAGGGGAAGAGTCTTTTTTCTCTGACCAGATATCCATTTGACTTGTTCCATAATTTCTGGGGAATTCTAGTCAAATTACAACTTATTGGAAAGGCCTTCTTTAATTACTCAGTATCAAAAGACAACCATTTTATCCTGCCCTGCTCTACCAATTATACTTCTTTTCGTTTTTTTGATTCATTGTACACAAATGGAGTACAACTATCATTTTTCTGGTTGTACACGAAGTAGGAATCATACCATTTGCGCATTCATACTTGTACGTAGGGCAATGATGTTTGTCTCATTCTATTATCTTTCCTTCCCTACCTCCTCCCCACCCCTCATATTTCAGTCTACACAATCCATCCTTCCTTCTTCCATTCTTCCCTTACCTTGCTCCACCCCCTTTATGTATCATCAGCCACTTATCAGACAAATCATTCAGCCTTTGGTTTTTGGGGATTGGTTTATTTCATTTAGCATGATATTCTCCAACTCCATCCATTTACCTGCAAATGTCATAATTTTATTATGCTTTATGGCTGAATAATATTCCATTGTGTATATATACCACAGTTTCTTTATCCATTCATCTATTGAAGGACATCTAGGTTGGTTCCACAATCTAGCTATTGTGAATTGAGCTGCTATAATTTTGACTTTTTACATGGATTTAAAGACCTATGAGAAATCTTGTTCAAAAGTTTTCCTCATTAATTTGAGGAAAATTTATTTCATATTTGTGATTCCCACTGAGTTGCTATCCATTTATTCAGTTATTCTCTGATGTCCTTTAAGAGCGTTTTGCAAAGTTCAGCTGAAGAACTGAATGGGGAAATCAGCTTATGATTTCCCCATTTTCTATTTGTCTTTGGTTTATTTCATTGTCTCACTGTTATACTAATCTCTATCACAGAACTTCTCACAATATCCCATAATTACCTGTTTATTCTCTATTTCCAAACTCAGACTTGTCTACTTGGTGAACTAGAATAAAACTATTTTGTTTCTCAGTGAAAGAAAGAATTGTACATTTGAAAACAAAGGTAGACAGACTTACTAGTCAAAATCTTGATCCTGCTGTGACCTATCAGAGTTCTAAGAGAAATACTCCTGAACTTGTGGAGTTAAAAGCCTCAGGAAGGCAGGGTGACATACTGACCTGTCCCTTGGTGGGTTCCTGCAGCAGGAACACCCTGAAAGACAGGATGTTTTCATTGACAGTCCTTATTTTGGCATACAATCAGGCAGAAATCTTCAGAGAAATCATGGGACTCATAGAATATATGACAAGAATTCTAAAAATTGAACAAAACATATACAATACTCTGTCCAACATATCCATTCAACTAAACTCTGCAACTAGTAGTACTTTTCATCATTTTTCTTTACATTAACTCCAAAAAACAAAAAAATAAAATAAACCTCTGAAAGGGGCTCAACCTGACATGGGAACCGAAGAATATAAGAATATGTAGCTTTAGTTGCTGTTGTTCCTGGATTGATGATTTGCATTCCTCATTTCACAAGACTGATTTATAATAATACATTTTTATAATAATACCTTTGAAGTTCTAATATATTTTGGAAAGTTACTATTTCTCTACTTCCTAGGATGGTAAGACATAAGCCTATAGGTGGGGGTAATGGGATACTTAGTGGAAACTCTGTGGTCTGGCACCGCAGGGTAACACTTGCCTTCTCACACGTGCTCACACATTCTGTTCACCTTTTCCCTCCATACCCTTACAACTTCTATTTTGTCCTTCAGGTTTGACCACCACACAGATTTTTGGATGAATGCTATGTCCTCCCCCAAATTTACATGCTGAGACCCTAATCCCAATGTGATGGCATAAGGAGGTAGAAGCTTTGGGAGGTGTTTTATTTTGATGGGCCCTGAGGGTACAGTCCTCATGATGGAATGGTGCCCTTAGAAAAGGAGACTAGAGATCTTATTCCCTGCACCTATCATGTGAGTAGACAGCAAGCAAAAGTGCAGCCCAGGAAGAGGACCCCACAGAACCTCAATGTGCTGGCATGTTGACCTTGAAATCCCAGCCTTCAGAACTTAAGAAATAAATGTCTGATATTAAGCCCTGCAGCCTGTGATATTTTGTTATAGAAGAGTTAAGAAACTAACTCTCTCATCTTTCCCTATCAAGCCAATCTCTAATGCTTACCTCAAGCTTCATCATTCTCTCACTCTCTCCTTTTCGCTCTCCCTACCTCTTTGTGAGTGCATGTGTTAAAAATTGGCAAAGTTTATTTTTGAACAGAAGTTATAGAACAGTGTATTTTTACTCTAAAAGTTGCAAAAAATGTCGAGAATAAGATATGGAAGCAACCCCCCTCACCCTCATGTCAAGAGTAAGCACTATCATCTAATGACACTGAATATTTCCTTCCAGTCCTTTTTCTATGACAGTGCCATCTCCAGTTCTTACAGTCATTGCAATCCTCACCTGCTGTTTGCACAGGCTATCTTATACTAAGAAATGACTTTGTAGCAAACTAATGAAGCTTAAACTCAGGGCCACTTGCTTGCACAGGCTTCTTCCAAAATTGTGAGAGTTACTTTGCCAATATGTCCACATTAGCATTGTTTTATGTAGTTGCATTTTTAAAAGTGCTTTTCAAATTGCATAAATTTCAATGTTCCAAAAACCAGAAATGCCCTTGCTTGTACTTTATTTACTAAAGTACATATCTGGAACCTTATCAGAAGGGAAGGGTCTTGTTTTCTGCATTTTTTATTCCCCTACAACAAAATGTATAGGTCATCCACATGCAAATAGTGCACGTGTGATAAATGTAGGTTTGAATGAACCGCACAAGAACCAAGGCTTGTTTGTAAGAATCAGATAGAGTTTAAAGCAGGAACAGGAAATGTCAGTTTTATCACATGGGTGTTTTGTTGGCTTTTTTGTATCAAGTGTCTTTATTGGTACATAAATCCTAACATATTATATTTTCATCTACATACTAATTAACACGTTCTACCTGTAGTATCTTACATTTACTACACTCAGTGGGAAATAGAAAACCTCTGACTTGTACCTTAAACTTGTCTTCTAAGTCTTACACTTCAGGAAGGCCATGTCAGAGTTCTAGCTCTATACCATGAGACCTCATCTGAATCAGTGCTGTCCAACAGAACTTTGTGCAATGATGAAAATCTATAAAATTGGTGCTATTCCAGATGATAGTAGCTGCATTTAGTGATTGAGCTCTTGACATGAGGCTAATGTGGCTGAGAAACTCAATTTTCAATTATATTTAATTCCAATTACTTTTGAAACTCAAATCATTTAGGCTTAAACTACACATGGCCAGTGATTATCATATTGGATAATACAACTCTAGAGCATAGTGAACAATGTGATCCATTTGGGAGGGTTTAATTGAAGAAATCAATGCATCAATTGTAGTAAATGAGGAAGGATCAATTTTGGATAATATCATAGCCTACTCTTCCAGTAGAACATTTGTGGCACATTTTTAGGCTGCATGCAGACTTGAGATGCAAATCAACACCAAGGAATGTAATAACTGGAAGACAATTTCAAAGGAAATGTTTAATTAAAAAAAGGTACACTAAAATAAAGATAAAAGGAAAAAAAATCCTTTCCAAGGTGGAAGAGCCAAGAATCCACAGTAAAACATCTCTTTTTCTCTTATTCAGCTAGAGAACTGAAGCAGAACAAAAGAGAAAGATCAAGAAGGCCTGTGGGTGTGCCAGGAGTCTCATTGTTCCACTGTGTGCAAGTATTTATGTGGAAAGGGATAGAGACTACAAAAACAAAGATTTGAAAACGTATGAGCCAGTGGGGACATATGGTCTAAAACATTAGTGCCACTGTGGTCCCAGAAATCTCTGGAATGTGTGAATTGGCCTGCTTACTTTGTAAGCATGATGAGACAAACATTCCAAAAGATTCGCTTACTATGGTCATCACTCTGAAGTTAGTGTTCAATGCTTCTTGGTTAAAAAAAAAAAAAAAAGAAAGAAATACAAACAGAACATTCCAGACCTCTCTACAATGTGATTCATATATGGCAAGCTATGAATATAAATTCTTTGACAAGAAGCTGAAAACATACCCCTGGGATGCAAATTAAATGCTGCGCCCCTAAAAATCCTCATTTTGTATTATTTTAGAAAGTGCCTGCATCTGTCATTGTTATTTAGCCCATATTTATCATGTTATTTCAGTTATAATGGTGGACTTTTGTTTAGAAGACAAATTTCTCTCCCAGGTAGTTCTTGTGATTTATTTTTACTGTGTAGGAATTATTCTTTAGTGACTTTTTAGAACTTTCAACGCTTTAAAAGGATGCCTATATGTCCACATGCATTTCTGCTTTAAAGGAGGGGAGAAAAAGCAGATTTCATTAAGTCATATTTTTACCTATTGGTGATGTTTTATTATTGTTTCATCATTAAGCATAAGAACATTATCTTATTGGAGGCAGTGAACATAGCTTACAAACATAGAAAGAATTAGAGACATAAGTGTAGCTGTACAGGAAGCAGCAGTATCCATAAATTTTCTTTTAATATAGAAGAAGTCTGTGTTAGGTTTTTATTGCTACCATTAATAGGTTATTGCAAATTTAGTGATTTAAAATACTACTTAAGAGTTCTGTAGGTCAGAATGCTAGCACAGGTCTCACCTCTCTGAAATCAAGGTGGTGTTAGGGCTGCATTTCTTTCTGCAGTTTTGGGAAGGATCCTTTCCTTGCCTTTTCCAGCATTCCTTGGCTTATGGTCCCCTTCCTGCCCTTAAAGCCCAAAAACAAGCCCTAATGTGGCATCCTGATCTTGCTTCTGTTGTCACATCTCCTATGGCTCTTCTTGTGTCTCTGGTTTTCACTATTAAGGACTCTTGTGATTGCACAGGGCCCCACTGAACAATTCGATATAAACTTCCTATCTCAAGGTCCTTGAAGTTATTACCTCTACAAAGTGCCTTTAGAAACTCCAGGTAATATTAGCAGGTTCTGGAATGAAGAGGTGGACATCTTTGGGAAGTCATTATTCTGCCTGCATCAATACAAGCAAGCTGTGTGTAACTTGAGGGAGAAGAACTCAGTAAAGAGAAACAGGCTGGGAGTAAGGTAGAATGAAGGAACTTTGGATTGTGCAAAGGGGAATGTGGAGAGGGGTGAGGTGGTGGGGAGGGGAAGTACAGTGGTATGAGATAGACATTATTACCCTATATACATGTATGATTACACTCCTGGTGTGACATTGCACCATGTACAGCCAGAGGAAAGAGAAGTTGCATTCCATTTGTGCACACTGTGTCAAAATGCATTCTACTGTCATATATAACTAATCAGAACAAATTAAAAAACAATTTAAAAAAGAGAAACTGGTTGAATTGCTGAAAAAAGGCAGTTTAAACGTAGGAGAAATTTGCTTCAGCAGTCAAAGACAAGTTAACTTGGATGCTGGGTGGGTAGGTCATTTTGCTTGCCAATGGAGAAAAGGAAGAGATGGTTTATGCAGAGACCTAGGTGTACTCAGTCACTGAAATAGAGGGTAAAGGTTAAACTTGGAGCTTAGAATACATGACTGCTGGAGAAGGCAGTGTAAGGTGAACAGGTGCAGGAATGGAGGCTTCCTGTGGAAGGCACTCTGTAGTGACATGTTGAGGTCTTGGGGAATTTTTAAAAGGATGCAGAAGATGATCCTTGGAACAGTCAAAGTCCTGAGGATAAGTAGGATACCAAATAGGATAATTACGTGTAGTTGGCCAAATCTTCATGGTTCTAAATATTCCTCCAACAATGCTCAGCCTATGCAGAAAAGGAGAAGATAGAACTCAGTAGAAATGGAATAATGAAAGCCAGTTAAAGAAATTTGATGAGTGGTTGAAGAGGCTCAGAGTCTGCTGATAATCAGCACAGGAATTATATGGGTTGCCCTTTGTCACTTCCTCAAATATTAGAAATTAGGAAAATTTAGAAATTCAATTAATAAATCTAAGCTCTAAACTCATGATCATATTTTGTGTATAGAGCTCTATTATTTCCAGATTTTCAAAAATGTATATCTGAATCCCTAAAAGGACTTAAAGACTTGCAAATATAAGAGCATCACCTTTGATTTTAAAAGTATCTGCACTGGAATTCTGGCTATCACCATTTAGGTGGTCATGCAACTTAACGAACTTCAGTACCAGTTTCCTTACATAAAAAATGGGAACACTCTTAACTTGCTGGATTTCTTTGGATTAAAAGGCATATAACATTAGTAATGGTATTTGGCATGTAGGAGGTATTTAATCAGCAATTTTCAACTATTTTTCTAGCAATACAAATGGAAAAAGTCTCAAAATCTTTAAATGCATTTGATAAATCTACCTGACCAAAATGTTAACTAGTTCCATTCAATAAATGATGCATTTGAGAATTTCCTCTGGGTTTTACAGTAAATTGGCAAAGTAATGATTTTACATTTGGTTCTTTTCTTAATGTCTAATGGAAGTAAAATAACTTCAAGATTATTTCAAATGCACTGAAAACATAAATAGCAATAGTTTGCCAGCTGCAAAATTGATGCTGAAGGTACTTAAATGGCACATAGAATGTTGAATGTCCATAATCATCAGCAGATTCAGTGCTGCCACTTGGCTGAAAATATGAGTTAATGTTTTAAAGTAAGTTGGACTGGGAAGCAGCATCTCTACTTTCACATAGATTTTTAGATTAGAGCATGGGAGTTTGGCTAAGCACATATCTTGGAATATGATTTAAAGGGAGTTTTTCTTTTCCTCCCCAGGACCAAAATATTAGTTGATAGGAAAATTTAATTGTTATTAAATTTTAGTACTCGCCATTCTCTATCTTTGATGCAGTTTCTATTCCCTCTCTCAGACAACTAGAAAACAAACAAAACAAAACAAAAAAACCAAACCAAACCTAACCAAACAAAACCCCCAAACACTTTCATTTTGAGCATCTCTTTTGATAGGAAAACATCTGCCAGCATCTTTGGTTCTCAGTGGCACTGCTTGTCACCAGGCAGGCTGCATCAGGACCTTCAGCTTTGCTTCTCATTAGTTAATGCAATGCTGAGATCACTCATATGAGCTATTCATATTAGTTACACCATTGTTACCTATGCTGTGAACATCACCTCTGCCTCTGTATTGCTTCATCTTTCAAACAAACGTGTTTCTATTCCCTCATGATCCTAAAAAGCTATTATCTGGTATTAAAAAATGGGAAGAAATCCTTTATACAGACCACCTTGTAATTATTTCTTGTTCTTTTCCACCCTTTCCGTTTACTCTGCTCTCTGTAAAGTGGAGGAACTTGGTAAGTATCAAAGTTGTACAGAAGAGCGGCAAATGTGCTTGCTTAACAAGCTGCCTGCTCATATATGAAGACCACTTACCTTTCAGTCTGAATTGGAGCACATCTTATTGCCTTAGGGACACAGGAAGACATTAAGATTCTTTTCCCTACCATTTATCTTCAACCTTTGTCCTTTTATGAGCTCTTCGCTCATAATATCCTATAATCTTTTCTTACCCTAAGCAACAACAAAACAAGCTCTTCCTAAACCCCATCTTTCCCTTTATTCCCTTTCATCATGGTTTTATCTCTGTCTCTTTCTCACCTCTCTCACTCTTTTTAATTTTTTTAAACAAAGCCATAGTTCTTGGGAGGTAAATACACTTGCCATCTCAAATCCTTCATTTTGCATTAATTTGCAGCTTGTTAGAACAATGGAAAGCTTGTTTTAAAACACACATTTCCTCTGCCATACTCCTTTCTGACATTTTCTTTGAGAAAGAGGAACTTCAATTTTGAAAATTTCCTTTGGGAAAGAGGAGCTCCAATTTTGAAAATCCCCTGCCTGATTATCATTATCATGTGTGAATCACTGTCTTTGTGTAACACCTCACAGCTAACTTACACAATTTCCCCAGAGTCTCTTCACTAAAATGGCTCCCAATTGGCAAACAAATGCCACTTACCCTGATTATTTGAGTAGAATTCCCTGAAGTCTTTGAACTTGTGGACCAGCAAGCGCCTTCTTTGCAATCCTTTCCCACTGAGAATTCTTTACAAGTTCCTTCTCTTTCCCCTCTCCTTTGAATTTGCATTCCCTCCAGTCACTCTCATGTCTCTCTGCTCTCCTAGAAGGGTCTTTTGTATGCCTCAATTATTACCTCACTTGCACACTGACAAGTTTCAAATATACCTCTTCAGGCCACATATCTTTCCTGGGTCGTTGACAAGTATATGTAACAGCTTCCTGCACCTTGCCACCTGGAAATGCATCCTGGAATTTAAAACTCTTTAGCTTAAATATCTTAATTGTTTATCTTCCTGTCCTTTCCACTGATTTGTTAATTATTTGAAGAAGAAACTAGGTTATATTTTCCCTAATATTCCTTATTGGACACTATTATATTTCATAATCACCTTGTCTGTGAATACAATGGATCTAAGTTTTTTATAGAATGGTCAAATTAATACAAAACTTTCTATACAATTCTTAATTAGCAAAGAAATTACATCATAAGAACATCTACATGTTGAAAGTCAGTTTGATTAAATTTCAGTACATTTTTGAGTTATAATTGTTGAAAATATTTTCCTGCCTTATTAAAATATAAAAAGTAGTTATTCCATAATAACAATACATCATATTGACTTCTTCATTAAATATCTGTAAGCTTCAACAGGGGAAGGAAAGTGAGTTGAGTAGAAACAATCATGTCCAATATGAGGGCCAGTGAACCTTGACTTGAGGTGACTTGACTGTATCAGGTCAAATGTGGCCACCTACAGTTTGTCCCCAGTGGTTCCTGTGTTGGAGGTTTGGTTCCCAGTGCGGTACTGAGAAGTGGGTAGTAATTATGTCACCGAGAGCTTGCCTTTGAAAGGGCTTAATGGTTCTCAAGGGACTCTGGGTTAGCGCTTATAAGAGCAAGTTGTTATAAAGAAGCAAGACTTCCCCTTTCTGCTCTCTGGCTTCTCATCTCATGTGTACACTCTCTCACATGGGTTCCTGCCATGATGCCACACACCATTAGGATCTCAGCAGAGGCTAACAGATAGGGCCACTTGATCTTGTACTTTATGTCTCCAAAACTGAGACATAAGTATATCTTTTTTTCTTATGAAGTAATCAGCCTCAAATATTTCATGCAGCAATAGAAAAGTAGAAAAATACATGCCCCAAGACTAGTATGGCTAGCAAGCTAAGAATTGTTCTTATATTTTAAAAATGTTGCTAAAAAATATGGAATAAGCTGGACATGGTGGCATGCACTGGTGATTCCAGTGACTTAGGAGGCTGAATTGGGGGATTCAGGTTTGAGGTCACAACTTTGTGAGACCCTCTCTTGAAATTAAAGGAGAAAAATGTGCTGGGGATGTAGCTCAGGGGTAAAGTAACTCTGGGTTCTATTCTGAATACCAAAAAGTAAAATAATAAGATAAAATAAAATAAAATAAAAGGAAGTGGATAAAGCAGAAGAGGAAGGAAAAAAGGAACTGCAGCGGAGATATTTGCTATTTGACCCTTTATAGAAAAATATGCCAACTTCTGATAAAACAAATTACTTTCCTTATAAGTCATGTGCTAAGGAAAGAACAGATTCCTTGGATTGACCAAGTTAAGAGTGGTAATATTTCTTTCTATAGCCCAAACCTGAATGATTAAGATGCATACATATCTGTCTACCATTTACATAAAGTCATTAAATTCATAATCTTCTTTATTAGATATATGCTATATTAAAAATATATGTATATATCTATGTATATATCCAAAATATGTTGGTTTTCTTATATTGACAAAAGTCATAATGTCATTGTATTCTGGTATTTTATGGGTATTGGGAAAATACTTAAGACCTTCTGTTTTGTAATACTCTCTGCAGGTGTGTAACTTGCTTGATGTGACTGAAAACATCAGAAAGTACCTGGTCAGATAAACAGGAAAATTTACTGTAACATTTGTTTCAAATTTTTACCAACCATTCAGTGATTGTATTTATTGAATATTAATTTTGGCATTCACAGATTATGTTTGCGATAAATACAATAATTTTTTTTAACAAGAGAGAGGCTAGGATTCAGTGAACCAATGTTCTTATATTTTCTGAGGAATGCAGAAACACCCATAGTGCTGACAGGGGTTGGACAGATGTGAGTGGTGGAAACGCAAGGTTAAACGAATAATTCTATAAATTATAGAGCCCACTGTTCTGCTACCACCCCCCACCCCCACATGTTTTCTTTTCCAAGAAGCAATTTACCTGCAGCTCTGCCTGACTTCAGTGAAGTGGAAAGGGTATGTCATATTACTCAGCAAACTACCTGTTATCTGCAGGATAAATACAGGCCTGAAATAATGTTGACAAGAGGAGCCTAAGTTACCCTGAAGGAGGAGACTTTGTGACCCTTTAAAGACCAGATCCCAAAATTCAGGGAGATGAGGATAATTCTTCCTAATGATAAAATCTGTAAGAATTTGTGGTTGGGGATCCAATTAGAACTGGCCAGCATGGGCCAAAGTGACTTAGAATTGTCATGACAGTGGGGACCTGAAAGTCTGATGTCATCCTGCTATCAGTCAGAAGTCATGGGGTAGACCTGGGTGGGATGTTCTGGAAACTTCTCTGGTGTTCCCAATGAAACTGGAGTGAAGGAGAGGCACATTGTCCCTCTCCTCTCTGAGAGGACCCACCCTTCCCCTTCAGGGTGTCCACCTTTCCTGTCTTCTAATAAACTCATGCTTGTTACTCTGAGAGACTTGTCTGAAGTATTTCTGACTTGATCACAAGAAACATGGTTTGAGCCGGGCGCAGTGGCGCACGCCTGTAATCCCAGCACTTGGGAGGCTGAGACAGGAGGATTGCGAGTTTGAAGCCAGCCTCAGCAACTTAGCGAGGACCTAAGCAACTCAGTGAGACCCTGTCTCTAAATAAAATACAAAATAGGGCTGGGGA
>JAJEJO010004727.1:217521-276072 GCA_020662805.1 Glaucomys volans
TTACCCACATATTGATTTAGAGAGACAGCATTATAGATTACATCATAAGCAGCCATCCTATGTATTATTGCTGCTTGCCACTTTTAAAATGCTTAATATGGATTGAGGGAAAAAAAAAAAGATGAATTTCCCCTGGTTTTAGCCTGCTCATTTCTATATCAGAGTGTTATCAGAACAAAGAAATGAACTAGAGAAACTAGGATGAAATGATTAAAATGAAGAGTACTCAATGTGCATTTATGATTGCTTTTTTCCTAACGTGTATACTTTTATGGGATTTGGAGCATATGTAAACACGCTTGCTACCATCACTGCAATCAAAGTAGTAGACGTATCCAGTACCTGTCAAAGTCTCCCTGTGTTCTCTTGCTTTGTTTTGGTTTTTAATAAGAACACTTAACATGAGATCTACCTTCTTGAAACATTTTGAAGAGCACAGTATTGTACAGGCTCTAAGTTGTCCATCAGATCTCCAAAACATGCCCATTGAGTGTACTGAAACTTTGTGCCCACTGGACAGAGACTTCTCATTTTCTCTACTTTCTAGTCTCAGTCAATCAATATTATTTTCCCTGATGTCCTGTGTTTGACTAGAATAGACAGTGGACACATAAAGTATTTGTCAGTCACTAGTGTAGTTCACTCAACGTAATGTCCTGCAGGTTCATGTCTGCTTTGTGACAAGAGAATCTATAAAACTCCACTTGGGTGGCTTGAGGATGAAGCTTTTTCTCTCTCTGAATAATATATAAGATCAGTGATTCCTAATATCAGAAGGTCAAAACAAGCTGCATGTGGTGGCATACACCTGCAATCCCAGCAACTTGGGAGGTTAAGGCAGGAGGCTTACAAGTTTGAGGCCAGGCTCAGCAATTTAGTGAGATCCTGCCCCAAAAGAAAAATAAAAGACACTGGAGATGGAGCTCAGTGGTAGAGTACCCTCTTGCCAAAACAAATAATGGAAAGGTCAGGATAAACAAAGACTTCACTGTGCTAGTTCTTGGTTCTAAAGCAATAGGTATATAGGAAACTCACTATTTCCGCCAATATGCAGGAGGTAAAACAATTAACAATATACAGGATCCTCTTTCAGACTCCAGTGGATACTTGATTTAGCAAGGACCACTAGATGCCCAAAATATCTTAGATTAGTGAAACATCATGCAAAAATTAAAATAAAAGAGAGACATAATATTTAATGTTTAGTGCTTATATCACAGTGCTTTCAAAATATTTGCTAGAACAAAAGCTTATTGTATAATCTGATTAAAGATTTTAAACTGGGTAATAAAGAAAAACTAGGGGTTGAGGGTATGGAATCCTGTTTGTTATTACACTGTGGAGACTTCCTCTTCCTAGTTTTTTTCAAAGAATATAAATTAATCCAAATTCTATGCAATCTCCCAATGCATCTCATTCAAGTGCTTCACATTTTCATCTTAAAATATTTGGCTGAATAAATTATCTAAGAAAGACGATTACCCCCAAGGGGCAAGTTTGCTAAAGAATCTTATAGATTATTTTTATAATTTCATATTTACAAACATTAATAGGCATGGGAAAATTGAATATACAATCATTTGGTTATTTCACTTCAAAAAAGACAACTCTTGGTTCCATGTTAAATATAGAGCAATTGATAGGTTATCCTAAACAAATGGCACTAGACCAATCCTGAATATTCAGGTTAATACTTACCCAAGGAACAAGTAGGCTTTAGAGACAGCTTTTATTCTTGTGTGTTAGTCAGCTTTTTGTGGCTGTGACAAAAATACCTGACATGAACAACTTATAGGAAGAAGGGCTTATTTTATGCTCAGGTTTCAGAGTTCCTCCAGGACTCTGGTCCTGAGATCAGGCAGAGTATCATGGCAGAAGGCTGTGGTGGAAGAATGCTGCTCACCTCATGATAGCAGGAAGCAGAGAGAACATGCATGAGTAGCCAGGGAAGAAATATAAACCCCAAGGCACACTGGTCCCTGTGACCCAGGCCTTCCACATGCCCCACCTGCCTGCAGTTACTACCCAGTACAGTAATCCTTTTAAACATTAGTCAATCAAATGACTTAATCTACTAATTTGGTTATAGGGCTCACCTCTGAACATTTTTGTATTAACACAGGAACTTTTAGGGAACACCTCACATCCAAACAATACCACCTTGTCATAGTCTTTATCACCTCATGGAAATTTCTACCAGGAAAGAAATCCATTGTATTTTTAAGCCTGGACCTCTGTGGCCAGTAGTTAGTCAGAGGCAGGCTTCTGGGACAGTTATGAATCTATTTGATAATCATGAAAAGTTGCATTTTCATGGTAATACAATAGTCAGAGCTGTTAGGGACAGTCCTGCAATGCAGACTTAAGTTTTCAAAGGACTGACAAGGTATGTTCTTTTCTTTCTTCTTTAAACTACTTCTTAGTGCTCTGACGCCACTTTTTGATTAGCAGACAAATAAATATTATCAATTTATAAGTTTGAATTTGATTCTTTCGGAAACAATTCACCCTGCTTCTTAATGTTTCTCTAAGGAAAATGTGCTACTGATTCTAAAACAGAACCAATTACCTTTGATAGACATCTCTCTGCTCTTAACAGGTGTATAGAAGACAGAGCTGTAAGGTAAATTATCTCATTTGATTACTTTGGAGTTCTTTCATAAGTAATTTATTTAGAAATTATTTTTCTCAACAGTAGGCATTCTATGGATGTATACTATTTATTTTGCCTAAGGCAGTCCTCTGTTTGTAATTATTTCACTGTTTGAAAAATAAACAATTTACTTTCTACTTCATGGAGCAGAATCTTGGACACTTGACCTATAATTTGCTGTTCATGGGCTGTATTTACTATACTCTTCCACAAAGCGTACTTGTCATCATTACTGCAGATAAAGATGGGATGGCTTACATTTACATAACAATCTTCATTAGACATCTTGACTTTTTACCTTAGTTTTATTTGGTAAGGATGATGTTTATGCTCATAAGGCAATGTTGAATAGTGGCCCTTCAGGCTTCTTGGTTTACCAAGAGTAGAATCTCAAATTCTGATGCTTATTTTTTCAGTTTTCATTTGAAGGAAAAAATATTTAATGGCAATTGCTTAAAATTCAATCAGTTCATCTCCCTTTACAGATATTATAGATTATATTCCTAGAAGAAACTGGAATGACAGAAAGCAGGCCATGTGGGTGATTAGTACCCCTTTGCAAAATCGCTTCTTCTGAATTGCTGCTTTGAATTGGTCTTAGATAGGATGCCATAAGCCTTTACTGAGTGCTAAGTTGTCATTTTGTTCATTATATGTCTATTAGAATTCTATTTATTTCATCATACAATGAAATTCTTTCTGGTTCCCTAGAAAAAACTGCTGTCTGATCTTACCACCAAGATGAGTTGTTCTTTTCCTAAGCAACTGGTTTAGCTATTTTGAATTGTGAATTGTGTAACTGGTAATTGTATATTTTCAGAAAGGATTGCATTTCTTTTTCTCCCCAAATATTTTTTGTTACTCTGAGCAAAGTGCCAAGATGAGCCTTGGAGTGTTTCAGTGGGAATGACCTTGACAGAAAGAGTTAGTTATTACTTCCTTTCTATGTGGCAGCAATGTACTAAGCAGGTGATGATCTTAATGTCTCTCAGATTCTTGTGTTGAAACTTAATCACTGATGTTATGATATTAAAAGGTGGGGCCTTCAGAAGGGGATTAGGCCATGAGGGAGGGTTCTGCCCTTATGGATGGGGTTGGTGACCTTATAAAAAGAGCATGAGGATGATGAGCTTACCCCTTTTGTACTCCTTGTTATGTGAAGACTCCTCTAAAGTTTGTCTCCCGTGGACGATGCAGTTATAAGGTGTCATTTTGGATGCAGACATCAGCTGTCACTAGATACTGAAGCTGCCAGAACATTCCCAGTCTCCAGAATGATGAGAAACAAATTCTAACATTTATAAACTACCCAGTGAACAGAATTTTATTATAGCGGCACAAATGAGCTAAGATGAAAATTAACACTGAGAAGTAGGTTGTTGCTATAACAAATACCTAAAAATTGTGAAAGTGGACTTAGAACTTGGTGATGCATAGATAAACTAAACCATCAAGTCTATTCTGCTGAGGGTTCAGAAGCAAAGAAGAGGTACAGATAAAAGCCTCAGGCTTCTAGAGATTTTGAAGTGGTCATGATCAGAATGTTGTTAGAAATTCTTATGAAGTCTTAGATGGAAATGAATAATATCTTATTTGAAATTGAAAGAAATGGCAACTTTAAAATTTTTTTTGTTTTGTTTTGTGTTGTTTTTGGTACTAGTGATCAAACCAAGAGGTGCTCTGTCTCTGAGTTGCATCCTAGACCTTTTTATTTTATTTTATTTTACTTTATTTTGATTAAGGGTCTCAACTTTTCTATTGAGTGGGAGAGAACTTGCTGAGTTGTAGCTATGTTCTGGTACTTTTTGGAAGGCAGAACTGAGAATGATGAACTAAGATATTTGGTATAAGAAATCTTAATGATGATGTTCAGGGAAATGCATGACCTCTCCCAACTTCTTATAGCAAAATGCAGGAGGAGAAAATGAAGTAAAAACAGAATTTAT
The DNA here is from genome assembly GCA_020662805.1 of Glaucomys volans. Taxonomy (NCBI): domain Eukaryota; kingdom Metazoa; phylum Chordata; class Mammalia; order Rodentia; family Sciuridae; genus Glaucomys; species Glaucomys volans. Next base: position 222,121 of record JAJEJO010004727.1, read on the forward strand.
AATCAAAGGGGAAGCATAAATTAAAGATTTGGAAAATTCTCAGCCTGTAAAAAAATGAGAAAACAAGTTTAGGTGATAATACCAAGGGTGTGGCCAATTGGCTGTTCAACAAGGACATTAGCATGGATAGAAAGAAGCCAGATGCTATTTATGGGACAGCACCTTCAAAGGTATTTTGGAGATTTTTGAGGCTTCCAATGACATCACAGTTTTGGAAGGCATGTAGAATCTGTTCAGGGCACTTGTGGGACTTCAGGGCTCATGACCAAGATCACCTGAAGTCTTCTCTCTACATTCTGGTGCAGTGCAGTACTCCTGGGTCACTAGCTATGGCTCAGGAAGCCCAGGTATAACTCAAGCCAATGCTCTAGAGGGCACAAAGAAAAACTTTGGTGGCATCGATATGGCACTAACTCTTCAGTATGCAGAATCACAAGCTGTGGTGGCATGGCTACCTCTCCATAGAGGACTCGTAGAGGAGTAATGTTTAATGAAGTCATTTGGGTAGGGCCACCACTAAGACCTGAAGATCTGTAGAGCCACCAACATTCAAAGCCAGTTTGGGAAAGCAGGAAAGCAGCTATGTGGGCTGCTCCCAGAAAAGCTGTGGAGGCAGGGCCTCCGAGGGCCTTGGTGGTGCAACCCCAGTCCCAGTGCATTTAAGAGTGGGTATGAAGTCATATGGTAATCTCCAGACTTAAGATTTGGTGTTTTCCTTGTTGGGTTTTGGACTTCTTTGGAATATGTTACCCCTTTCTTCTTGCCTATTCTCTCTCCTCCTCTCTCTCCTTTTTTGTTTTGTTTTTGCAATGTTTATCTCTGCCTTCATAACACTTCATAGTTAAACAAGAAGAATTTATTCAGAATAAATTTATTCATATCTTCAGTCTCACTCATATTGGATTTAGATGAGACTCTAGGTTGTATGCTTTTGAGTTGTTGCTGGAATGAAGTAAGACATTTGGTTAAATAGTGATGGTATTAATGTATTTTAGATGTGGAAAGAACATGAATTTTGAGTACCAGGGTTAGGATACTACATTTAGAATGCCCCCCAAATTTATGTGTTGTAACTTAACCCCCAATATGATAGTGTTAAGAGATTGATTAGGTCATGAGATTTCTGTCTTTCAATCATTCCCTTATAAAAAGACTGATGAAAACTAGACAGGTCTTTCTTACCTTTCCCTCTGTTGCTGCCACTTGAGGACAGTGTTCACCTCCTGCAGAGAATGCTATAACCAGGGGCCCTCTCGGAAGTAGTGAGCAGTTCTCACAATGTACCAAACCTGCTGAACTTGAATTTTTCGACCTCCAGAACCATGAGAAATAAAGTTACAATATTTATCAACTACCCTGTCTATGATATTTGTTTTGTTTTGTTTCCTTTTTGGGGGGTACCAGGGATTGAACTCAGGGGCACTTGACCACTGAGCCACATCCCCATCCCTATTTTGTATTTTTATTTTAGAGACAGGGTCTCAATGAGTTGCTTAGTGCCTCACTTTTGCTGGGACTGGCTTTGAATTTGTGATCCTTCTGCCTCAGCCTCCCAAGCTTCTGGAATTACAGGTATGCCCCAACATGCCCGGCTCTATGGTATCTGTTTATAGCAGTCCAAACTAAGACAAAGGTTAATGTATTAAGTATTTACTCTTATTATCTCCATTTTACAGATGAGGAAACTGAAATGCTGACTCTAAGAGATAGAAGAAACTTCTCTAGAGACATACATCTAATAAGTGTAAGAGCTGTCATTCAAGCCCAGCAGTCTAGTTTGTCACTATGTTATGTTGCCCCTTAACTCAAATGGCAATGGCATTTGGCATCTGATCTAATTTCATCTTAACCATAAAATTTGGAGTGATGTGCACAGGCTTTATAAGTCAGTCATTAAATGTCATTCCCCTGTTTGGAGCACAGAGTAAGCACTTAATTAACATTAATTTTCTTACCAGGATAATGTTCGGGCACAGTGCAGAAAGATTATGGGGTCTTCATTCAAGAAGTTCCAGTTATGATACTTGCTTTAGACAGCTTTTTTTTTTGTGTGTGACCAGACCTGACAGGAACAATTAGAGGAGGAAAAATTTACGTGGTGGCTCACAGTTTCAGAGGTCTCAGTCTATAGATAGCTGGATCCATTTCTTGGGGCTCCAGATGAGACAGAACATCTTGGTGAAATAATGTGGCACAAGGAAAGCAGGTCAGGATGTGGCTACCAAAAATCGGAGAGAGAGAGAAAGCTCAGTTTACAACAGATATAACCCAAAGGCACACCTTCAGTGACCAGCCTCCTCCAGCCACACCTTACCTGCCTAGGGTCACCACTCAGTTAATCCCTAACAGGGAATTAGTGCACTGATTAGGTTAAGACTCTCATAGCCCAATCATTCACTCACATATGAGCCTTTGGGGGACATCTAATATCTAAACTATGTAATACTATAAAAGTATACCTCTAAAATAAGATGCAATATAATTATATATTGAATTAAGATATAAGTTGGGTTAGATTCTTTTGAGTAATTTAGGAAAAAAATATAAAACAATAGCTAATACTTCAAAAGACTGTCACTTAATCAATATATTTCATTTGTGAAAGGGTTTCTTCTGTAATTGAAAAAGAGCAAATGAGTCGTGCCCTACCCATACCAAGTGTTTCAAGGGTTTTGCTTAACTGAAAAAGAGAGGACAGGAAGCATTTGATTAATTTTTCTTGTGAAACATATGTATTTGCTACAATGAGGTTCATTTCCTGTATTAAGGCCTCTCTTGTTTGTAGTCTTGAATATACTGATTTCATTTCTCAGAAAAGTTTGTAATACAAATCCTGGGACTGGGGTTTTTTGGCAACTATATATATTTTACATTTCCGCCCTTCATAAATGCTGCAATAAATTTAACTTTCCCATAACAGATGCAAAAAAGAAAAAGTTTTATTTTCCTCACCTTAGAATTTAAAAAGGTTGAGTTTGAAACAGGTTAGATTTCTGAAGAAATTTAGTAATTAAACTTCTACAAAATTTAAGCTTGTTCTCATATGAAAAACAAAAGCTAGTAGCAGGAGGCTCGCAGCTGATTAGTGCTCAAATAAAATGTATCAGAAGTTGAGAACTCCCACATCAGTGCTTTTTAGAGGAAGTGTTTGACTAATTTGAATATGCTCAAAGCTGAGAGCTGGCAGAACTCTTATGCAACCCAGATTTTTATTGAGTGTGTTTCTGTGAAAGTATTTCCCAGACAATATGGAACAATCAGAGAGGAGTTTTGCTCCCTGGGATTATTTTCCAAAAGGTAATTTCAGGAGGACAAACAAAAGCCATTATTCTCCTATGAATTTCTGAACTTAGAAAAACCAATGACAAGCTTTATTTTGAAAAGTATGCACTTTTCAAAGAAAAAATACCCAAGAATATATTAATATATCATTAATTTCACTCAATCATTATTTTCTGGGTACTCTGTACCAGGTAGTGCTATAGGATCTTGAGATACATCAGAAAAACAGAACAGGTAAAACATCTTGTCCTCGTGGTGCTTACCATGTAAGTTTGGCTAATAAACACTTTGTGGTAATGTTGTTATTAACCAGATTAAAGGGTATCATGAAGAATGTGTTGTCCAAGCAAAATAATTTCATAAAGAAATGCACAAAATGATTTGTAGCTCTATAAAAGTAAAGCAACTTGGACTGATATTTAAGTTCTCTTTTCCTATTAATAATGAGGTAGAAGAAGTCAATTTCTGAATGTAGCACATGAATTCTGTTTATACATTATACATTTCAAGGTTACAGAACTGTTAGTAATTTTCTTTATGTCGCATTCTCTCTGGGTCTATCAGTTTGCTTTCTTCCTGGCACTCAGTTAATATATTCTTACTTCTCTGTTTCCTTGTTAATCTATATCATTTCTCAGTACTTATCTCAGGTATTAGTTCTTCCAGGAAAGTTTTCCATCCCTCAGTATAACTCATCAACCATAGTTATTTGTCACTTTCCTGATAGGTGTGAGTCATTAAATTTAATGTATAGTCAGTGCCAAATACAGCACCTAGTACACATTATGTTTTTAGCAGAAATGGTTTGAAGTTTGACTTTGATTGACTGATAGAATGATTAACATCTGATATTCAGATTCTTCCACAAATTAAACTCTGCCCAAATTTTCAGTCTGTCTTATCTCTTCACTAGGTTGATATATTACAAATTGACATATCACAACAAATTGATCTATCCCAAACTCATCTACTCATAATTTCCCAAACATGGCTTTTGTATCTTATCTGTGTCATCAGTAGAGCATAACCAATAAGACTCTACCAAAATATCAAGTCTAAAATCTAATTCCATTCATTCTATGAAGTCTTCTCTAACTGTCTGACTTTATCTAGTACTTAGTAATGGTATTGTTTGCAGATAATTAGAATGAATGCTCAATAAAACTGAACTAAGGCTGCTTGACTATTTATGTACATCCTTATGAAAACCCATCCAAGTTGTCTGTAAGAAATTTCTCATATAAACATGTTGGTAACATTGTTTATCCTGTGTTATAAACTCTACACTAAAAATTAAAGTCTTGCATTTTGTAGAAAATTTAATAGTTATATTGCAATTAGAAAAGATAACTGAGAGATACATATTTAAAAAAATCTCATTCCTGTTATACTTTCTTGTGAATGCTAAAATGTTAACATAGTTGTCGATGATGAATAAGATAAAGTTGTGAGATAGTATATTTTAAATAATATGAATATCAACTTGTATAAAATTAAATTATAATTTAAATTTGCCATCTAGTTCTATTAGAATCTTATTGGTATTTTGTTAGGAATCACATTCAATCTATAGATTGCTTGGGTATTATAGACATTTTAACACTATTGATTTTTATAATCCATGAACACGGGATGCCTTTTCATTTTTTTTTGTGTGTGTTCTCTTTGGTTTCTTTTATCAATGTTTTGTAATTTTCATTATAGAGTCCTTTTAGTACTTTGTTTTATTTATCTCTAGATATTATTTTTGGAGGTCTTGTAAGTGGGATTGCTTTCTTGATTTGGGGGGCATAATTTGCTATTGATATTGAGATAAGTTGAAGTTTTTTTCTATATTGATTTTATATTCAAGAAATTAGCTGAATTTGTTTAAATATTTTTTATAAGGTCTTTGGGCTTTTCTATAAGTCATGTCTTCTACAACTAGAAAAAACAATTCTAAAATTGATATGCAATCATGAAAACTCAAATAACCAAATCTATTTTTTCTTTTTCATTGGCACATTGTAATTATATAATTTTATGTATATTGTTACATATTTATGCATTCACACAATGTAGCAATATAATGTGGTTAATCTCATTCCCCAGCACCTCCCCTTTCTTCCCCCTCCTACATCCCCTTGTTTTCTGCTTCTCTTCTCCTGGTCTCCCTTCTATTTTATGAGAACTCTGTACCCATTTTGTCTTTCTACATATGAACCTTGGTTCTCTGATCTTGACTTATTTTGCTTAACACAATGCTCTTGAATTCTACCCTTTTTCCTGGAAATGACATAATCTCATTTTTATTATGACTGAATAAAACTACATTGTGAGAGTCAAACCTTGAGCAAAAGGCACAAAGCAAGAGGTGCCATATTACCTGACTTAAAAATGCAGTACATAGCTACAGAAATAAAAATAGCATGAAATCGACATAAAATAGACACAGGCCAATGCAACAGGAGAGAAAGCCTAGAAGCATACCCATATATCTATAGTCAACTGATACTAGATATAGGTGCTAAAAGCACACATTGAGGAAAGGAAAGTCTTTTCAATAAAAAGTGCTAGGGAAATTATCTATCTACATGCAAAGGAAAGAAACTAGACCCTTATCTTTTACCAGTTAAAAAAGCTAACTCAAAATTGATTAAATACTTAAATATAAGACCTGAAACTATGAAGCCACTACTTCATAGATGAATACTTCAAGACAGCAGTAAAGAGAATAAATTAAAAAAAAAACAGTACTCCAGACTGATGTGATCCTACAATATGTACAATCAGAAAAATGAGAAATTATACTCTATTTATGTATGATTTATCAAAATGTATCAATGCATTCTACTGTCAGGTACAACTAATTAGAACAAATTTAAAAAATAGGAAAACAGTACTCCAAATAAGAAACAAATAAACAAAAAATATTCCAATGGGCTTACATCAAATGAGAAAGCTTCTGCACACAAAATATACAATCAGAAGAATGAATAAACAACCTATAGGATGGGAGAAAATATTTTCAAACTATACATCTAACACAATGTTAATATCCAAAATATATAAGCAATTAAATCAATTCAGTGGAAAAAATCTTACATAATTCAATTAAAAAATGGGAAACAGGGGACTGGGGTTGTGGTTCAGGGGTTGAGTGCTTGCCTTGCATGTGTTGGGCACTGGATTTGTTTCTCAGCACCACATAAATAAACAAAATAAAAGGTATTGGGTCCATCTACAACTAAACATAAAAATATTAAAAATGGACAATGGACATTTTTCATAAGAATACATAAAATGGTGAGAAAAACATTAAAAATTCCATCACTAGCAATCAAGGAAATGCAAATGAAAATCACAATGAGATATCACTTCACTCTACTTAGCATGGTTGTTATAGAAAGACTAAAGATAACAGTGCTGGTGAGGATGTTGAGAAAAGGGAACTCTGACAAACTGTTAATGAAAATGTAATTTAGTATAGTCACTATGGGAAAGAGTACAAAGTTCTTTCAGAAAATTGAAAATAGAACTTCTCATCATATACTAACATGATCCAGAAATTTCGCTACTGAGTATACATCCAAAGGATGCAAAATCTGTATGTCAAAGAAACATTGCACTCCCATGATTTGCACAGTACTGTTCACAGTAGCAGAGGCATGGAAAGAGCCATTTCTTGTGTCATCACATGATGATGGATGTGTCCATCCACAGATGAATAGATAAAGGAAACATGGTACATGTACAAAATAGAATACTGTTCAGCCATACAAAGGAAACCCTGTCATTGGCAAAATCATGGATGGAACTGGAGATCATTATGTTAAAGAAAATAAGACAGGTACAGAAAGACAAGTATCAATGGTGCCACTCATATATGGAGTCTAAAACATAAATCTAGTAATAGAGAATAGAATGGTTATTTCCGGAGGTCAAGGCAAGTATTGGAGGACAAGTAGTGTCTTGGAAATATGTGCTTCAGTAACTTTGTAATTATACACTGTTTCAGTTAGATGGGAAAAATAATTCTGGTGTTCTCATGCATAGTAAAGTGACTATAAATAATGATAGTGTACTATCTATATTAAAAACCTAGAAAAAGGGGTTGGATGTTTTTACCATGAAAATGATAAATATTTGAAGAGATAGGTATACCTACCCTGGTTTGAATCTTAAACAGTGTACATATGAATAAAAATATCACATGAAATGTCAATAATTTTTATTGCTTTATTAAAAATAAAATGCCTATATAGAAATCTCAGTGTACAATTTTAATAATGAGTGACCATTTATGTTTTATCCAGTTAAGGAAGAGGGTTCCTTGATGAGTGATGATATAATTTGAAAAGTTTTCAGAATGACATTAAACATTTAAATATTACACTACGACTAATACCTGTGATTTGAGCTGCAACAATTTTGATTCTTGAAAAGTCAGTTCCCATATTAGGCCTGTTGAACATATTGTATATTATATGGACATCACTGCTGGAGTTACATAGGTGGTCATTCCATATATTTGTACAACTCAAGAGGTTCCATGTGGTTTAAAGGAATTTAAGCATGTGGTTTAAAGGAATTCAGTAATGCAATTAAATTTATATTAGGTAAAATTAAAAATTATTCAATTCTTGAAGGAAGAAGTAAAGAGACAAACCCCAGGAAAGTAGGATCCATGACATAACCAAGGACAAAAGGGACTAAAATCAATATCATCCTTCTGCTCTTTTTCCATGGTGGGTTTATTATCTTGAGTTACACAAACTGGAACTGTTTGAGCAGGCATTTCCTAATCTCAATCTTCTGTTATATGCTAAGTGACCCTCAAAGTAATTTTTTTCAAATGCAAAACTCACATTTTTTTTGATATATAAAATCAAAACAAACTTGCAGAAAATGACTGAAGAGATGAGCTTAAGTTCAATGTTTTACCTATTGGATTAATGCTTTAGGTCCAGGGATTGTGTCATTATGGTTGTATCAGCATGAATCATGAAGGAACTCCATGGCTGAGTCATAGATAAACACAATCTTTAAAAGCCACCACTAGACTTACATAATTATAGAAGAAGTAAAGGAGCCATTTATCAATGAATGGTATTTGTTTCTTCAAAAATGAAAAGGGAAGGGAGGGGTGGGGGTGGGTGGGGGGTAAAATTAATAACAGAATGTGTGACATATACCATTGCCCTGTGTACATGCATGAACGCACAGATGGTGTGACTCTACTTTGTGTACAACCAGTGAAAAAATAGCTTTACTCCATTTTTGTTAAAAAAAAAAAAAAAAAAAAAAAAAAAAAAAAAATGAAAAGAGTGCTTGGAAGAAAATAGTCTATATGCTCTGTGCTATTACAAGTGAAGGGATTTGAATTTTAATTTCTGCATGACCTCAGGGGAGAAGAGTAGCAGATAAATCACCTAGAAGAAAGAGTTGGCAAGAGTTAGGTGTCAGGTGCTAGTAAAATGGATCAGAATCAATCTTCCATCCTCAGTTGGGCTGGGAAATTAAGTCAGAAATCTAATTATACATACTGATAAGACATGGGCATTCTAATTAATAGTATAGGTTATGGATTATTGGTAGAGGGTGCTATAACTCAGGATCTCCCAATTTTATTCCCAACATGTTTGATATTCGGTGACTGACATTTGGAAACCACTACCTGTGAACAGACAAAAAGGATAATTTTATGATTAGGATCAACTCTGTTGGATCCCCTTTACCAAGGGGAGTCCATCTACATAAAGCTGGGTAACATATCCTTCTCACTAATGTTCCATTTCTCCAATGTCAAGAGAGATAATTAATGAAGAAATTGGTGAGTACTAAAGTAACAGTTGTCCTTGGCTACTTGGCATGTGACTAAGAGTTGGGAAAGGAATTTATACATAATATGAACAAAAAACAGAAAATGGCAATGTCTAAATGAAGGAGAAAGAACAGAGATTGAAGGATATAGTAATTAGTAGAAGACATTTTAAGAAAACAATGTTTCTTGTGGACAGAAGGGTAGAAGTGGTGACAGAAAAGAGTGGAAAGATTCATTCTTTGACGAATGTCTCATTCTAAAATCATTTCGTCATCTACAAATACGCACAAAAAAGCATCATAATGATATTCAAACTCCTTCCCTTTTGTGTTCCTATCTAGGCCTAGACTTTTGTATTAATGGGTTCCCAGAGTATTGGGGTGTATTTCAGTAAAGAGCAGGAAAGATACTCAGGGATCATATTTTGTGTCTTAATTTAACAGTGTTACTTTGAGGACTTTCTAAAAAGTCAATGAAGAAGGATTTTCAAAATTGAAAAAAATATTAGCTGTTTTCCAGTTTTCACCTAAGGCTGATGTGTTTCTCACGTATATACTTATACAGTTAATGAAATACATATTTGCAAGCCATCACATTAATATGAAAGAGTGATTGGAAGAAGTGTCACCTGTACTTTGTTAATCTGCTGCAGGCTCACTCTCCCTGCAGCTGGCACATATTTTTAATCTTTTCATTTGGCAGGATAGAAGTCTCTGTGATGGGGAAAACAGCAGCAGTTCTTTTTCTTCATAAAGGAAAGGATGCTGAAAATCTGAGTAATTACAGCCCCATTTCAATTTTACTCACAGCAGTTAAATTATTTAAATGTCTTTTCTGTAGTCAAAATGAATATTTTTTAGTTTACAAATATTTGATTACCATTAGAGCAATTTTGTTTCCATTATCTTAGCTTCCCAATTCTGTGTTATTAAAAATGTGAAATAACTCTTACAACGTGAATCCAAATTAGCATGTTAGGGTCAGATTATGTTTATTGATTTTCCCAGCTTCTTTGAGTAGGGAAACTATTATGTATTTCAATAGCTAAGTCACAGTCTCTCATACATTTGTTATGACTTTAGTCAAAACAGAAGCACTGTATTTAAAAATAGGCCAAAAGTAAAATCTTTGGAGAACATTTTAGTTTCTGTGTCAGGAGATTTACTATTACCCAGTCTCACATTAGAATTTAGGGTGTGCCAATTTTAATGACTGTATCACAAGCTTGGCATCTTTGGGCTACTGATATTGGAAAACACAATCGAGAAGTGGTTCCATTTTTATCCCATTACCTTTCGTGAGTTCTGTTATTCAAAAGAATAATAATTATATATTTAATTCAAAGTAATCTAAGTTAATTTTTAATTCTGTAAAATCAGATTGTAGTAACTAACTTGAGAATTTATTCTGGCAGTCTTAGATGATAAACATTATGAAGGATGTAGGTGGGTTTTCAATTCTTATTCTGTTGGTCATGATGAGGTACCTATGTGTCTCTATGATTTAGAGAAGGCAGCCTTCTTGTAACAGCTGTATACACAGAATGTCAGAAATTGGACTGTATGTGCATATTATATAGTTTAATCACTTTGTGAACTTAAGTTCAAAAGGATGAGCTATAAGAAGAGATTTTTCCATTTTTCACTATTTGGCATTTGACATTATGACCATTATTTGATAGGATATTTACCCATCTTTACATTGACTAAAAAAATAATTATGCTGTGGTTATATAATTATCGTTGTTATTATTTCTAGGGATAAGTCTTTGAACAGTTAAATATTCATTGTTTAGTGATTTTTTTTTTTAAAAAATGGCCCTCTGTTCTTTGGATTTGGGGATGCTTTTACTTTTCAGTCTCTTAGGAAATGTGGGTAGGAAAAATATCTACAATTGCCTATTTCTCAAATAAGATTTCAGGAATGGTGAAGTAAAAAACTCCCAAAACCCACTCTTCCACAAAAGCAATGAAGACACTGGCAAAACATGGTCAATATCCATTTTCTTCAGAACTATGGAAAATAACAAATGACTTTACTCTATGTGAATAAATTTCAATATTATTCTATGTGACTAAATTTCAATAAATTGATTGTAAAAAATCACTATTTCATTTAATCCAAATTTGCAATATATTTTCCATGTTTCTGATTCTGGGGAGGTACAATGCAGGTCTTTCCCACTTACAGATGATGTTGTGAGCCATATAAATTGTCAGGAAAGTGGAAAAGCAGAAGAGCTAGAAAAGCAGATAGCCAGACAGACAGTAAGGAACTGTGTTCACAGGCAGATGTATGAGTGAGCAATGCTTGAAAAAAATCTCAGTACTTAACAAGGATTAAAGGAAATTCTGTCAAGGCACATCATGAAAGCTCATTCTTAATCAAGCCAGACCCAGACAGAACACAGGCACCAGTTGTTAAAAGACTTGGCAAGAGGCAGCAGTTTTATGAATGAAATCTGAGCTCCATCGGCATTTGGGTCTGAACCCTCATCACAGCTTGGCCACTGCCTTTATCTACTCTAAACCTCATTCATTTGTGATACAGGAACATAACAACACACCTCCAATCGCCTCTGGGTATTCCAAATGAGATAACTGGGTAATATGCCTAGTACACCTCCACACACCTAATAGTTACTTCCCACTTCCCCACTTTGAAGCCCAAAATAAAGAAAATTAGGATCAGTCAGCCAGTTTCTCATTCTATGGAGTTACAATATTAGTGATAGCTCAATTTTTGTAATAGAAGTGAATTTCAACCCTTATACTCAGACATGCAGGAAATTTAGCCTTATTCAGTTTAAATTGTTTTGATTCTGGATCTTGTTCAATTTCAGTTATTATTTAGTTCCCCTTCCTCCCTCAAATTCACAACTGATTATAGAGAGCTTTTATGTCTATGCTACCCTTTCTATTCCCTGTGGGATCAAATGCAGCTTAGTCTGTGGTCATAGGGATGTTTGTAGTTCAATAACTTTCTGCTTCTCTACCACCAATAAATAGTTCATTGTGCTGGTAAATCTGTCTTTTACAGTTCCAAATTCCCTTGGCACACTCTATATCCAGTCTGTGCTGAAGTTTGCCCAGAGAGTTCTCCACTGCAGCTTCATATCCACATTGCTACTCTTTTTTTTTTCCATTTAAATGAATTTTTAACTGTCATATAAAAATTGTACATATTAATGGGATAACATGATTTTTCAGTACATGTATACATTATGTGATGTTTAAATCATGCTAAACCTATCTTCTTAAACACTTATAATTTCTCTATGGTGAAAGTTTTCCATATACTTCTAACTTTTTGAAATAGGCAATTACTTGTTGTTATCTGTAGTTACCTTACTGTGCAACAGCACACCAGAATTTCTTGTTCCTAACAGCAATTTAGTACCATTGATCAACATTTCCCTGTCTGTCCTTTTTCCCTATTCTCGAAGGTAATATCCATTCTCTTCTTCCTTTTGAAAACCCCACCTTTTTGTCTTTAACGAGAAGAGTTTTTAACCCAACATATGAATCAAGTCTATCATGAGGCAGCTTCTATATTTCCAACACTTCAAAACTTCCTGAATTAGCTGGTTGTGGTGGGACAGGCCTATAATCCCAGAGGCTTGAGAGGCTGAGGCAGAAGGATCATGAGTTCAAAGCCAGCCTTAGCAAAAGTGAGGCACTAAGCAACTCAGTGAGACCCTGTCTCTAAATCAAATACAAACTAGGGCTGGGGATGTGGCTCAGTGGTCCAGTGCCCCTGAGTTCAATCCCTGGTTACCCTCCACCTCACTCCCCCCAAAAAAACCTTCCAGAATCAAGGAAATACAATATACTACCACCTGTTGGGATTTGAGGGTAGATGGAATACAGGTGCATCCTCCCCATATTACTTATATTATATATTATTATTATAAGTTGCCTTCTAAATTTAGGAATAAATATGCTACTGTAGATAAATTCTTCTGAGTATTTTATTGAAAAATCCAAAACAATTCTGCAGTTCCACACATTTGCAATTCAGTGTCTATCTTCTGAGATAAGATGAGATGGGTAAAGTCTGAAATAAATACTACCTATCATAAATATTTTAGTGCAATTGTTAAATTGTTAATTTTACGTGTCAATTTGGAAGTTGATTTTGGACAAGATTACCAGGTAAATCTGTAAACTTTGAGTAAGAAGATTACCATCTGGAATGTAAGTGAACCTAATCCAGTCAGTTGAAAGCCTCAATAGAATAAAAAGATTAGCTTACACAAGTAATAAGGAATTCTCAGGGGGCTGGGAATACAGCTCAGCTGGTACAGTGCTTGCCTAGCATGCACAAGGCCCTGGGTTCAATCCCCACCACCTAAGAAGCCCCCCCCTCCCCCCGCAAACCAAACCAAACCAAACCAAAAGAAAATCTCTAGCAGATTGCCTTTGGAATTCCATCTGCACCCCAATGGCTCACCTCTATTTTCAGCTTTCCCTGCCTCACTGAAGATTTTGGACTTCCAGCTTCCATAATTGCATGAGTCCATTTCTTAAAATAAATTCCCTTACACACACACACACACACACACACACACACACACACACCACTGGTTTTGTTTCTTTAAAGAAGACTGATTAAACTGTGGTGCACAGACACAATGGAATACTCCTCAGCCATAAATAATAAAATTATGGCATTTGCACATAAATGGATGGAGTTGGAGAATATCATGCTAAGTGAAATAAGGCAATCCCAAAAAATCAAAGGTAGAACGTTTTCTCTGATAAATGGATGATGGAACATAATGGGGGAGTCGCAGGGGGTTAAGAGAAGAATGGAGGAACTTTAGATTACAAGGTGGGAGGGGCAGGGGTATGAAAGACGGTGGAATGAGACAGACATCATTACCCTATGTACATGTATGATTACATGAATGGTATGAATCTACATCATGCACAACCATATAAATGAAAAGTTGTACCCCATCTGTGTACAATGAATCAAAATGCAGTCTGTAAAAATAAAAAATAAACACAATAATTTGAAAAATGACATATTTCAACTCCTCAATGTGTGCTGATATATGCTGTATTAGTCATGCTTTTCTAAACAAAGGAGTATTGTCCACCAATACTATGAAAGAAAGTAAACCCACTTTACTCATATATAATGTTAGATGCTTCTTGAACAGAGAACTTCAGATTCAGAAGGCTTCTAAGATGAACCAAATATAAATGATAAAGATACAAAGTATTTTTAATATGTCCACAAAAATACAAGAGTGGATGTAAATGAAAAAGTGCATGATTCAATGCTTATATTCTACTTGGAATATCAATACTGATATAACAGATCACCATCAAAATTAACCTAATATTTTAGTGTGAAAAAGAAAAATTTAGGGACTATTGTGTCAAGTTCCAAATAATTTAAAATCACATTCAGAGATCTTAAGTCAATCAGCTATAATGCCAATGTTCTTCAGATATCTGGGGAGATAAGGTAGGTTTGGCTTGTCCTGTGTGGCATCGTAACTGTCCTGCCAAAGCAGGAAAAGAGACAGATGACCTCTACAGCATCTCATGTCAGGATGCTTTTATTACAATCAGGCAAGTTTCGCACTTACAGTCTACAAGATATTAAAATTTAGAATATTAAATAATAAGATCACATACAACAGCGTTTCAATACCATTAGCTTCCAGTAAATCAAATTTGCAGGAATTAAAGTATCTAGTTATTATGTTTCACTGAGAAGAAATATTAAAATTCATGAGTATTCTAAAGGACACCATAACTAAAGCAGAGCAGATTACATTTCTGCCAATAAAGGGCCAGAAACTTCCAATAGGTCTTTACCATGAAATGATCAGAAATCAACAGGGAAATAAATATCCGCAATTGAAAAAAAATCTATGGGATGAACTTGAGTGATGTGCATAGAAGACAAGAAAGTTATGGATGCAATTTAAAAATAGCTTATATCATTTATAGCTGGTATGAAAAAGAAAATGTCAGTAAAGAGGTTAAGGAGAATATGAAGGGCATTTTAAAAGACTTTAAGGGGAGCAAGATATGAGAAAGATGAGACCGATATTTTAGATGAAATCGGATATAGAAATCATAGAAATTGATAAATAATAATTAGAAAATAGAAGCATCTATAGTTTAGAGCAGAAAGAATACTGAAATTTTATAAACTGTAATCAAAAATCTTTTAAATTATAAAACTTAGAAGAAATAACAACTTATAAAAAGTAACTCTAAAGACAAAAACTTAAGATTATACAGAGTATTATTTAAAAGCTCCCTCTTCCTTCAATAAAGTTTCCCACCAAAAATAATTTTTCATAATGTTATTAGCAAGTTATTAAGGAATTCAAATAGAAATATTCATTATATTCAGGGCCACTTTTGAATTCTTTTTTCACTCTTAATATCATAGAAGTAAGGTAACCTATATTGTGTTCAGGATATATCAGTCAATTGAGCTTCCAAATTAAATTTATTTCTGAAATTAAGCTCTCTTACCTAGGTATTCTACCATGGAATTGTGGTTTGTGCTAGAATGTGTGATGGGATATGTCTATTCACAAAGAAATCTGGAGAGAGGTTAACTTATTCAATTCTTTTCCTTAAGAATACAGAAACAGCAATAATTATCAAATTGCCTCAAGCTTTTCCACTTATATTACAGTTCCCTTTATCCCAATTCTTCATTTAAAAGAGGTAACTTTCTGTAGCCTTGTGGGGCTTCTTCATCTATTCTCTGACATCTCACATTGAGAGGAAGGACTGCACTTGTAAAAGTTTAGTATGCTGATGGGCTAGCAGAGAGCAAATGATTGCAGCTCTGGAATCGGCCACGAGGAGACTCCACGCCTAGGAACCCTGTTGATCACTTTGGGTATAGAAGATATTTTTCCTTTGTAACGTATATTAGAAAAGAGTTTTTCTTGAAAGGAAGGACATATTGATATGTCTATTGCAAGTATTTACAATAATTATGTTAACCATTCTCTCATTTTGAACATGTGGGTTGCTTTAATTTTTTAGTACTAAAAAAAAGTAAAAACTTGGATTTTATTACTAGAGTTGAATTCAGTTACACATTCTGTATTTATCCTCTTAGAGTTTACTTATATCTTAAAAGGAAAAGTAATACCTATGTAAATGTTTTATTTAAGCATTAGATTCCATGAGGTAATCTATGCAGATGACTAGCTCAGTGGATGGAACATAGGAAATACACGCTCTTTCCCTTTCCTTCTTCCCCCTTGCGAAATGACTAAGGAACTCAGAACTAAACATATTTCACATAAAGCTGATCATCGAGGATGCTATTAGGGTTGTTAACTTTCTGTACTTGTCACCATCCTTAAATTAATATAACCTAAGTTAGATTTTTTTTGGCTATCTTTATTGAATTAGTCTTTAAAACCTCTTTGATGTAACTTTTGTGAATGTTCGAGCCAAGACTTGCCAATTGATTGTTCAATAAATTCCTACTCATAGAATATTCTTTCCTGCTTTCCTTTCCAATATTTTTCCCCCCACAACTCCACTTCTTTCCTCACTTTTCCATAAGTCTGTATGCTTTGCAAAGTTCTCCTGAGGTCCCATTCAGGTTGTACAGAAGAGAAAATCTCTGATTATCCAATGGTGATGAAAAGTCAATCTATAAGCGAGAAACTTGATTTATAAGAACAAATATAGTCAAGCACCAAGACTTTGGCATTTTTGCCAAACCAGTAACACTCTGAAAAAAGTATTTCTTCTAACGAATTATCAGTAAATTTCTTAAAAAACAAATGAACACCTTATTGCAGATTAAATTGCATTTAGTAGTGAATGCTATAAGTCATAGGATTTAACTAAATAATTGAGGCAAGGCCTATTATCACTGGATTAACATTAGTGATAGGTCACACCTGTAGAGAAGTGACTAGATGTCTGAGCAAAAGAATCATAAGGATTTTTGGAGGGTAAAGAAACATAACTGTAAAGAAGGGAAAATGAGCCAAGAGGATTCAGATTAAAGAAAAGACCAAAAAACCAAATCTACTCTAAAAGATATGCAAGGGGAAATGTCATATCTTTTATGACTCGAAAATGAAATAGAAATATAAAAGTATAAAATCTGCTTCAGAATAATTGTGAGGTTAAGCCTTTGTATTAATCTGAGAGTTCAGTCAGGAATTCAGAGATTTCTGTGAAGAGTTGTAGAAATATTCTCTCTTCATGAATGAAGTCATCATTTGGTTTCTGGATGTCAGAATGCAATATGTATCCTACTTTCTTGAATTTACTTGAATTCTCACACTCTTTGGTCTAAAAGGGTAGTCACTGAAACTGATTTCTATAATAAAATTTTAAGAGCTCCATATTCTACCTATATAGTATATTTAATAATAAGTTTAAATCTACTTACTGAATTTACCAGATTATTTTTATTTGGAAAGGTTTAATTTAGGTTTGGGTTCTTCTCTCATGCTGGATTCCTACCCTAATGGATTTTATCTGGATCCAAGGATCCCTGAAAAGCTGAAGCAAAGGAAGCACTTCCAAAGTCACTCTCTGGAAGCATATCCATGGTAAGGCTATGTTATGGTTTAGATGTGGTATCCCTCAAAAGCTCATGTGTGAGAATGCAAGAAGGTTTGGATTGGGTTAAAACCTGGATGTAATCAGTGATTTAATTTCTTGAGTGGTAACTGGAAGCAGGTGGGGTGTGGCTAGAGGAAGTGGCTCTTTGAGGGGCTTGGCTTTGCAGGTATTTATTTTGTATCTGGAGAGATAGGGAATGATTCATCTATGATCTCTTTCTGGGAAAGCAGTATCTGTTTAGAGACATCACTTTTTATTTCTGCAAGTTTCTTAGAGTAACAATACTACTGTGTCCTGGCAAAGGCCCTTCATTTTCTATAATCTGGTAATATATCTTCTAAGGTGACCACCCAGCTACACTGACTGCTGCTGACCCTGGTGAGCCAGGTTTTGGGTGAGCAAAGTTACTTGACGTGGTTGGTGTTCTCACTTGTTGCTTTGGAATTCTTTTTTGATGTGCTATATGCTATTGTCTTCTGGGTTATTTGACTCCTCCAATCTTTTCTTCTCACCTCAAATATTACATGACTTTGAGGAAGGGAACTTTGCTTCCTTTTGCTGCAGCAAAAATGAGATCTCAATAGGACTTTTAAAAAGACTACTGAAATTTTACAGTACTAGACAAAACACAAGGTAGTTTGAAATTTGTCTTTGACATAATTACTCACAAATCCACCTGTTTAAATCTGTTCTTAGAATCTCTCCCTGGTGCTTGAAAGCTTTCCTTGTGTTATTTGGGGGCAAGCTCAACCCCTACAGTGGCAATCTGCTGAGATTTGTACATCTTAGTTCCACCATATGTTTGCGTTTTTTATTCTGGAGAAATAGAAGTTCTTTCCTCTTAAAATCCAAGTTCTATTTCTTAGTCTATCACAGGAGACTGGGATATTCTTGAGAAATTTTCCCAACTTTTCATTGGGGAAAAGTTGTCCATTGTTTTTCGCTACACATGTACAGAGTGATTTTTTTTTTTTACCTGATAAGTCTAATCATTTTTGTACTATCTTTACCAAAATTGAGTTATTGAATTCTAAATCATGCCATTCATTATGTATTAGAGTACTCTGGAACTGTTCCAAGTTTATTGCCCATTCCTTCTCACATTTTTTTTTTCTGTTAGTCATCAGGAGGACTCTCTATCTCACTGCAAAGTCTCACCTTTGAGTGTTAATATGCAGCCATATTCTTCTTCTGAAAGACAAAGGTATATTCCAAGCACAAATGATCTACAAAATCCAGAAACACAAAATAAATGAATAAATAACTATAGCATTTTTCCAACTCTCCATGAGTAGTAAACTGTTAAGAAAAGCCATTTAATAGACCAAGATTAAACCTCTGTCTGAAATCTTCCTCAAAAACAATAGAGAGGTCTGTGCCTTATATATGTATGAATTGAAGGTTTCAACCAAGTGATCCCACAAGCAGATCAAAGGGAAGTCTTCCCCGAAAATGAATATTACTTCTGTTCTAGAAGATGATGTGAGATTTTCAGCTCTCATCATGGAATTCTTTCAACCTCAAAATTAAGACATTCTCCGTCACATGTTGCTAAAAGGATACTAACAGGTAGGGTGCTGAGTAGTGATGTGAGTCTTACTTTTTCTTACGAGGAAGGACATAGTAATATCCTCTTTTGGGTTTAGTTCTCTTCCTGAACATGAAGATTGTGGAGCTACTCTACTTATTTATGGTCCTCATATGGGCAGTGATCTCTGTGGCAAAGTTTTAATTATTTCAGAAAATATAGAACTCTTCCATATTTATGATGTTTTCCTATTGGGACATGGGAAGCAACTTGGTTGTATAGAGAAATCTGCAATGTTTCTTTCTAGAAGTAGCTATGCTATAAGTAATATTTACAAAGGGTTATTATTTATTTTTATAGTTATATTTTTGGAGTCCATTATGTCTGCGCTGGAAAGTAGATAGATTTTCTTGGTTCTGACTATAATCATGACATCATTAGAGGTTACTCTCTCCTTTGAGATGCATATAAAATTGATTTGTATCCCCTATTTTATGTCCAATAAGAAATCCAATGTTTTCCCCAACATTCCTGTGAATTCCCAGGAGATGATGTTCTCTCAGTCACTTCTAATTCTAACGTCTGGTTCACTCTGCATTTAATCTACCCACTTGTCACTTCCTCCAGCTCCTTTCTCCATAATCTACTCAAAGAAGGAACAGCATTCATGTTTTTAAGTTCTCCCATATATCACTCACAGAAAGCTATTGTAAACAAAGCAGATTAAACTAGATTTGAAATGGTAAGAGCGGCACTGTGCATTGAAGTACCATACAGCAATCCACTGAAAAAGTGAAAGGTAGATATACTTATTCTTTGAATTTCTTTTATTACCACACTGTCCTTTGCACCAACAGCCAGAGATTTCTAATTGTCCAAATGTCTCTAGAGTCCCCACTAAGTATAGAATATTTTGATCTCATTGTTTCTGAGAATCTGTAGAAAAAATCATGTTATCAAAATTACTTTAATATAATGGATTTCTCTTAGAAAGTATTGTTCTGCAGTAAAATGAAGAAAATTCTAAAGTGCAATTAATTTAATTCTCATTAAGTTTTTAAAAAAATCTATAGCTTTTTGCATGTTAAGTTTTAATGGAAAAATTTATCTCAGAAATCAGTAACTTTACCCATAACAAATTGTATCAGTTATAGATCTTTGTTTTTTCTTTTGTGACTGTTGTACTTAATAATAATTTTGATTTTCCCAAGCCAAATTTTCCAAATCTAAATTTTGTTGAAAAACTGATTTTTGCAACAATTTTAATAGATAAGAATTTTTATATGTTCATTGTTGAACATTATCAATATTTCTGATTATTTCTACAATGAATATGCATTTAAATTTTTTTTTGTTCAAATTTACTTTTTTTAAAATTTTATTTATTTAATTTTGATTCACTGTACACAAGTGGAGTACAGCTATTGTTTCTCTGGTTGTACACAAAGTAGAGTCACACCATCTGTGCATTCAAACATGTACACAGGGAATGATGTCTGTCTCATTCTGTTATTGTTCTTACCCCCCACCCTGACTCCAACCCTCTCTTCCTTCTATGCTATATATCCTTCCTCCATTCTTACTTCCCTTCCACCTTGCATTATGCATCATCATTCACATATCAGAGAGATCATTTGGTCTTTCGATTTTTGGGATTGGCTAATCTCACGTAGCATAACAGTCTCCAACATCATCCATTTACCTGCAAATGCCATAATTTTATTCTTCTTTATGGCTGAGTAATATTCCATTGTGTATATATACCACAGTTTCTTTATCCATTCATCTACTGAAGGGCATCTAGGTTGATTCCACAATCTAGCTATTGTGAATTGAGCAGCTATGAACATTGATGTGGCTACATCACTGTAGTAATCTGATTTTAAGTCCCTTGGGTATAGGCCAAGGAGTGAAATAGCTGGATCAAATGGTGGATACATTCCAAGCTTTCTAAGGAATCTCCACACCACTTTCCAGAGTGGCTGCACCAAATTGCAATCAACCAGCAATATATGAGTGTACCCTTTTCCCCACATCCTTGCCAACACGTGTTGTTGCCTGTATTCTTAATAAAAGACATTCTAATTGGGGTAAGATGAAATCTTAAGGTGATTTTGATTTGCATTTCTCTAATAACTAGGGATTTTGAACATTTTTTCATAAATCTGTTGATTGCTTGTAGATCTTCTTCTGTAAAGTGTCTGTTCATTTCCTTGGCCCATTTATTGATTGGGTTATTAGTATTCTTGGTGTAAAGATTTTTGAGTACTTGGTAGATTCTGGAGATTAGTGCTCTATCTGAAGTGTGTGTAGCAAAGATTTTCTCCCACTCTGAAGACTCTCTCTTCACATTGCTGATTGTTTCCTTTGCTAAGAAAAAGCTTTTTAGTTTGACTCTATCCCAATCATTGATTCCTGCTTTTATTTCTTGCACGTTGGGAGTCATGTTAAGGAAATCTGGTTCTAGACCAACACGATGGAGATTTTGACCTATTTTCTCTTCTATTAGGTGCAGGGTCTCTGCTCTAATTTCTAGGTCCTTGATCCATTTTGAGTTGAACTTTGTACAGGGTGAGAGATAGGGGTTTAGTTTCATTTTTCTGCATATGGATTTCCAGTTTTCCCAGCACCATTTGTTGAAGAGGTTATCTTTTCTTCATTGTATGTTTTTGGCTCCTTTGTCAAGTATGAGATACCTGTATTTATGTGGGTTTGTCTCTGTGTCCTCTATTCTGTACCACTGATCTCCCTGTCTATTTTGGTGCCAATACCATGCTGTTTTTGTTACTATTGCTCTGTAATATAGTTGAAGGTCTGGTATTGTGATACCCCCTGCTTCGCTCTTCTTGTTAAGAATTGCTTTAGCTATTCTGGGTCTCTTATTCTTCCAAATGAATTTCATGATTGCTTGCTCTATTTCTATGAGATCCATCACTGGGATTTTAATTGGAATTACATTGAATTTGGATAGCGTTTATGGTAGTATGGCCATTTTGACAATATTAATTCTGCCTATCCAAGAACATGGGAGATCTTTCCATCTTCTCAGATTTTCTTTAATTTCTTTCTTTCTTTCTTTAGTGTTCTTTAGTTCTCATTGTAGAGGTCTTTCACATCTTTTGTTAGATTGATTCCCAAGTATTTTATTTTTTTGAGGCTATTGTGAATGGTGTAGTTTTCCTAATTTCTCTCTCAGAGGATGCATCATTTATGATTAAAATGCATTAGATTTATGAGCATTAATTTTATATCCTGCTACTTTACTGAATTCATTTATGAGTTCCAGAAGTTTTCTGGTGGAATTTTTAGGGTCCTCTAAAGAGAGAATCATGTCATCAGCAAATATGGATAGTTTGAGCTCTTCTTTTCCTATTTGTATTCCTCTGATTTCTTTGGTCTGTCTAATTGCTTTGGCTAGAGTTTCAAGGATGATGTTGAATAGTAGTGGTGAAAAAGGGCATCCTTGCCTTGTTCCAGTTCTCAGGGAGAGTGCTTTCAATTTTTTTCCATTTAGAATGATGTTAATTGTGGGCTTAGCATAGATAGCCTTTACAATGTTAAGGAATGTTCCTACTATCTCTATTTTTTCTAGTGTTTTGAGGATGAAGCGGTGCTGTATTTTATCAAATGCTTTTTCTGCATCTATTGAAATAATCATGTGGTTCTTAACTTTAAGTCTGTTGATGTTGTGAATTTCATTTATTGATTTCCGGACGTTGAACCACCCTTGCACCCTTGGGATGAAAGCCACTTGATCATGGTGCACTATCTTTTTAATATGCTTTTGTATGCAATTTGCTAAAATTTTTTGTTAAGAATTTTTGCATCTATGTTCAGACCAGGGATATTGGTCTGAAATTTTTTTTCCTGGATGTATCCTTCTCTGGCTTTGGTATCAGGGTGATATTAGCTTCATAGAATGAGTTTGGAAGGGATCCCTCCTTCTCTACTTTATGAAATACTTTGAGGAGTATTGGAATGAGCTCTGCTTTGAAGGTCTTGTAGAACTCAGCTGTGAATTCATCTGGTCCTGGACTTTCCTTTGTTGGTAAGCTTTTGATGACTTCTTCTATTTCATTGCTTGAAATTGATCTATTTAAGTTGTGTATGTCCTTCAGATTCAGTTTGAGTGGCTCATGTGCCTCTAGGAACCTGTTGATGACTTCCAGGTTTTCTATTTTGTTGGAGTATAAATTTTCAAAATAGGTTCTAATTATGTTTTCTATTTCAATAGTGTCTGTTGTAATATTTCCATTTCTACCATGAATTTTAGTAATGTAGATTTTCTCTCTTCTTCTCTTTGTGTTAGTGTGCCTAAGAGTTTATCAATTTTGTTTATTTTTTCAAAGAACCAACTTTTTGTTTTTGTCAATTTTTTGAATTGTTTCTTTTGTTTCAATTTCATTGATTTCCGCTCTGATTTTAATTATTTCCTGTCTCCTACTACTTTTGGTGATTATCTGTTCCTCTTTTTCTAGGGCTTCGAGCTGTAATGTGAGGTCACTGATTTGTTGACTTTTCATTCTTTTATTGAATGCAATCCATGCAATGAATTTTCCTTTTAGCACTGCTTTCATAGTATCCCAGAGATTTTGATATGTTATATCTTTGTTCTGGTTGACCTCTAAGAATTTTTTATTTCCCCCTCATATCTTCTGTTATCCTTGCATCATTCAATAGCATAATATTTAATCTCCAGGTGTTGGAGTAGTTTCTGATTTTAACTTCATTGTTGATTTCTAATTTCATTCCATTATGATCTGATAGAATACTAGGTAGTATCTCTATGTTTTTGTGTTTGCTAAGAGTAGCTTTGTGGCATAGCATATGGTCTATTTTAGAGAAGGATCCATGACCTGATGAGAAGAAAATGTATTCGCTTTTTGATGGATGGAATATTCTATATATGTGTGTTAAGTCTAAATTAGCGATTGTGTCATTGAGTTCTATGGTTTCTTTGTTCAATTTTTGCTTGGAAGATCTGATGAACGGTAAGAGAAGAGTATTAAAGTTACCCAGTATTAATGTATTTTGGTCTATTTGGTCCCTGGAATTTTGAAGGATCTGATTGACATACATGGATGCACCATTGTTTGGTGCGTAAATATTTATGATTGCTATGTTTTGCTGATTCATGCTTCCTTTAAGCAGACTGAAATGTCCTTTTTTATCCCTTTTGACTAACTTTGGCTTGAAGTCTGCTTTATCTGAAATGAGGATGGAAACCCCTGCTTTTTTACTAAGTCCATATGCATGGTATTTTTTTTCCCAACCTTTCATCTTTAGTCTGTGGGCATGTTTTTCTATGAGATGAGTCTCTTGAAGGCAGCATATTGTTGGGTCTTTCTTTTTAATCCAATCTGCCAGTCTATGTCTTTTGATTGATGAGTTTAGACCATTTACCTTTAGGGTTATTATTGAGATACGACTTGTATTCCTGGTCATTTTGACTTATTTTGGATTTTAATCTTACTTGGTTTTTCCTTTAATTGGCTGTTCCTTTTGGGTAATTACCCCCTTTGCTGACTTACATTGTTGTTTCTCATTTCTTCCTCTTGGAATATTTTGCTGAGGATTTTCTGTAGGGCAGGCTTTCTATTTGTGAATTCTTTTAGCTTGTGTTCATCATGGAATGATTTTATTTCACCTTCAAATCTGAAAGTAAGTTTTGCTGGGTATAAGATTCTTGGTTGGCATCCATTTTTTCAGTGCTTGGAATATGTTGTCCCAGGCCCTTCTTGCTTTTAGGGTCTGGGCTGAGAAATCTGCTGATATTCGTATTGGTTTCCCCCTATATGGTATCTGATGTTTTTTTCTTGCAGTCTTTAAAATTCTATCTTTCTTTTGTATATTAGGTATTTTCATTATAATGTGCCTGGGTGTGGATCTGTTGTGATTTTGTGCATTTGGTGTCCTATAAGCCTCTTGAATTTGATTTTCTATCTCATTCATCAGATTTGGGAAATTTTCTGATATTATTTCATTGAACAGATTATTCATTCCTTTGGTTTGTGTCTCTGTGTCTTCCTCAATCCCAATAACTCTTCAATTTGGTCTTTTCATGATCTCCCATAATTCTTGGAGGTTCTGTTCTTGATTCCTTACCATCTTCTCTGTCTGGTTGTGTTTGTTTTCAAGAGTAAATATTTTGTCTTCATTGTCTGAGATTCTGTCTTCCAAGTGATTTAGCCTGTTTGTTCAACTTTCTATTGAGTTTTAATTTGGTTTATTGTAACCTTTATTTCAAGGATTTCTGTTTTTTTGTTTTTTTGTTTTTTCAGAATCTCTGGCTTTTGATTCCTGCAGTTGCTCTTTTAGCATTTGCCTGCATTTGTTCTCTTGACTCCTTGTTTGCTTCTCAGATCATTTTAATT
Source organism: Glaucomys volans (assembly GCA_020662805.1). Taxonomy (NCBI): domain Eukaryota; kingdom Metazoa; phylum Chordata; class Mammalia; order Rodentia; family Sciuridae; genus Glaucomys; species Glaucomys volans. Next base: position 247,690 of record JAJEJO010004727.1, read on the forward strand.
ATGTACAACTCCATTTTTGACAATGCTTCTGCCATGTTGTCACTGGGTTCTTTTGGTATAGTATCCGGGTTTGTTTGGTACATTTTCTTCCCATTTTTTCTCACGTTGCTAGTGTATCTTCCCCTCTAGTAATGCAAATCCTTGGCATTGCAGTTTCCCCTTAAAGTCTTATAGGTTTCCTGCCTATTTTCAATACCTCCCCTTGAATTGAGAGATCAATATTAGCATCACACCATATAAACAATATGTGTCCTTAATCTAATTAGTCCCTATTAAGATATTAATGGTGTTGTCTTAATAAACGAGATGTGTTCAAATTATTATCTATAGCATAACCAGTAAGTTTGCAATAAGGACTGTAATTTCTAATGTTGGACAGTGAGAATGAGGAGGGGTATAGGACAAAACACTAATGAGATAAGAAGTGAGTCTATAGATATACTATGTCATATGAATAGTGGAAGTGGAATTAAAAGAAATAGGTTGTTAGCATGAGAAAAAAGAGATTTGCCAAGGAAACGGATATATAAGAAGAAGACAGAGTGATAAGAATATTAATAAAATAAAAAGGTAGGAATATAGTGGGTATATTAGGAATAATTGTAGTAATACAACTAATTTAAAAATGTTTTGAGATAAAAATATACTGTATCATTCAAACCTATTATTTTTCAATGGCCTGATGTTTGAGATGTGCTTGATCAAGCTGTGATCCAAGAAGGGTACTGTCCCACTACCTCCAGGTTGGGAATGATCAATGCTTCTGGGCAGAGGAAGCCTGGTGTTGATAGATTATCAGTCGCAGCACACGCTCTGGATATTGGACCAGTGTGTGGGCCTGCGTCAAAGACCAAGTTGGGGTGGGGGCACAGAACTGTGCTCAGTGATGGAGACACTGGGCTTGATGGCCCAGGCAGGCCTGAGCTCCGCGCTGGGTACTCAGGCCACTGTAGGTGGGCACTCTCTTCAAGAGATGCTGTAAAATGCAATTTAACATTTTAACATAAAGAAAGGCTGCTTGAAATTAATATTTAAATGATAATATCAATTTCATTCATTGTTTTAAATTTCAGGAATATATGCCTTTGGCTGGTGAGTTCTGTTTTTTGTCATGGAGTCTGCAAAAAAACCACACAGGAATACAGAAAGAGAACCACTGAGGAAAAAAGAGTTGCTACATCTTTCTGGCTAAATGACTTTTATTAGATGAACAGTAGGGTACAAATTCCTGTAGGGCCAACCTGTTGATGTAGAAGTGGTAAGATGAAAAACTTTCAGTCTTATTTTAGCGTTTGCTTCCAAGGACCCCATGGTTCTGCTGGCCCCTTCTCCCACCCTGCCCTCCAGTATCTACTGACTTTCTCTACCCCTTAATTTTCTTTTCTTTTTTTTCTTTCTTTCTTTTTCTTCTTTCTTTTTTTTTTTTTTTTTTTTAGTGGAGAATGGTTTAGGATATTCCATATCTCTGGATAAAGCTTTGAAGTTTCCTGAATAATATGTTCTGCTAGATTTATGACCATCGCCCTGGAGATAACTAGCTCCCTTCCTTCTGGGGTGTTTGTAACTATAGAAGGTTGCAGTGCTCCTTGAGTATGTTAAGAACCCCTGTGATCCTTCCCTTCTGATATGTTCTGTCCTCAGCATCACAGGAGCTCTTGCATTTACATCTCCATCCTCTACCAGCATTTGTTAGTGATCCTTTTTTCCTAGTTTCATTTGATTTTGCTTTTTGTAGGACAAATTGCCATTTAGGGACTTTCTCCCTCCATCATAGTTTATCCCAAAGGTACTTGTTGCTTGAGGAGATTTTTAGAGTAGGGAACAGCCAGAAGAAGATATTTTGGACAGGACTTTTTCCAGGTGGTGCTACGGTATTATACCATATGCACAAGCTATTTCTATGTGATTTCTCTTATGTGTAATGCTACCCTTAGAGACATAAACACTTGTGAAAACTAGTAGAGTATACTAAAATTAAAGTTTTCATTTAACATAAAGCATAGAGTCATCCTTCAATATTTGTGGGGGATTTCTTCCTGTAAATATAAAAATCCATGGGTGCTCAAGTCCCTTATATAAAGGATATAGAATTTGCATATAAACTATGTTTAGCCTCTCAGACTTTAGGCCATGTTTAGATTAATTTAAATACTTAATACAATGTAAATGTTGTGTAAATATTATTTTATTGCATTGTTTAGGGAATAATAAAAAGAAAGAAATCTGTGTATGTTCACTAGAGTCATAATTTTTTCCAAAGCTTTTAAATCTGAATTTGGTTGAATCACACATGCAGAACCCACAGATGCAGAGGGTTTCCTATATATTAGAATGTGGTTTAGCACCCTGTTTTCTTAAAGCTAAGCATTTAGAACATAATATTGTTTCTTCGGTAAACCTGGTTGCCAGTGCCTTTTTTCATTATTACACCAAACTGTACAAATGATAGAATTTTAGAAAAGGATATGAAACATCCTTTTAGTTTATGGTTGCATTTAAAATTAAATGTTTCCTAAAACAAACAAACAAAACATGCATGGACTTGGTGTGCACATTTTTAAAAAAATCATCATGCAAATTTATTCAACCACCTTCTTGCTATAGGTTCTAGCCTACAAACAATTTTTATTAAAATATTATTTGAACTGAGGATGTCTGTGGCAGTCTGGAACATATTTTCTCCAGTACTTGATTTTAAGCTCTCTATACATCTTAGAATTCTCTCAAAAAATTCTGACATATTTGAGTAGCACTGAACAAACAACAGCTATGCCTATATCAAAAGCAGTGACAGTCTGAGTAGAAAATAGGCCAGCTTTAATAAGAGCATCTTTAACAGATTTAATTAAGCTGCTGCTTCTGTCAATAATACTATTCTCTGACTAAAGAACTTCTACTCCATATGAAAAACATTATTTATTATGAAATATTTTAAGCATAAAGAAAATATAGGGAAACTCATAATGAATACTACCATAGTCTAAATTTGTTGAATGTGTTGGTCAACTTTCTGTCTCTGTGACCAAATACCTGAGAAACTTAAAGGAAGAAAGGATTATTTTTGGCTCACAGTTTCAGAGGTTTTAGGTCATGGTCTCCCAATAGTGGCATAAACTGGGGACAAATACTTCAGCACATGAAGCTTTGGGGGACATTCCAGATCCAAATGATAACAAGATTTTGTCATATGTGCTTCTGATAATTACATTACAGATTCATGTGATTCCCTCTCTCAATTATCCCCTTTTCCAAGAAATATGAATGGTCAATAAATATATGAAAAAATGTTCAACTTCTCTAGTAATTAGAGAAATACAAATTAAAACTACACTGAGATTCCACCTCATTCCAGTCAGAATGGCAATTATCAAGAATACAAGTAACAATAAATGTTGGTGAGAATGTGGGGAAAAAGGTACACTCATACATTGCTGGTGGAATAGCAAATTGGTGCAGCTACTCTGGAAAGCAGTACGGTGATTCCTCAGAAAACTTGGGATGAAATCACCATTTGACTCAGTTATCCTACTCCTTGGTATATACTCTGAATACTTAAAATCAGCATACTACAGTGACATAGCCACATCAATGTTTATAGAAGCTCATTTCAGAATAGCTAAGCTATGGAACCAACCTAGATGCCCTTCAACAAATGAACGGATAAAGAAAGAGTGGTATATATACACCATGGAATAATAGTCATAAAGAAGAACCATTTGCTGGTAAATGGATGGAACTGGAGACTATCATGCTAAGTGAAATAAGCCAATCCCCCAAACCAAAGGTGGAATGTTCTCTCTGATAGAGATACTAACATGCAAAAAGGTTTTTGGGAGTAGGGAAGATTAGAAGTTCATTGGATTAGACAAAGGGGAATGAAGGGAAGGGAGGGAGGATGGGAATAGGAAAGACAGTAGAATGAATCAAACATAACTTTCCTGTGTTCATGTATGAATATACCACCAGTGAAACATCACATCATGTACAACAGCGAGAATCTGATCCTAATTAGAATAAGTTATACTTCATGCATATATAATATATCAAGTAATACTCTACTGTCATGTATACCTAAAAAGAACAAATAAAAAATATTTCACCTAAAAACACGTTATCCCCTCTTCCATTTCTCTCTTTTTCTCCAGAAATGACTGATATCTTTGCTATTTATCAGTGTTTATGCTTTTATTACATATGTATATTTTAAATATTATTTAATATTTAATTTTGTAAAATCATATAAATGCAATCGAAATGCAATTATTCCTTTGCAACTTTTTCCTTTTAATACTGGCAGCTTTAATTTATTCATTTTCACTATGTAAGGATTACATTCCATTCATAACGTATTTTCTTTGTCCTATTTTCCCTCTTCTTTCCTTTTTTTTTTTTTTTTTTTTTTGCTTTTTTACTTTCCTAATAGTTTTACTTTCAAAGGACTCCTTGATATAAGGATATAAGTGTACTAATAAATGAGTATACTAAGCCATTGGGATTTGGAATGGTTTGTTAATCAGCAATAAAGTTAATTCCTATTTGAATGAAAGTAACAGAATGTGTTTTCTGAACCCCTAAAGCACTATCTACTTCTCATTGGATCCATGTTTATAATGAGTTTGATTGTAATTATTGAGGATCTATTCTTTGCTCAATGCTAAGGGGATTAAAATGGGGATTCCAACATAATGGCCAGGAATGCCCATTGCAAGTCTTTGTTCCCTTTCCCATAATTCATGAATTGATGATTCTAATAGTTTCATTTACAAAATCAGTAAAAGAAGTTCAAGTTAAAATTAATTTCAAAGGTGCTTTTCCTTTCTACAGAAGACTAGGCTCTGTTTTCAAACTAGTATGCCCAACATTTCCTTGAAATATAGGTGGTCAAAAAGTGCTTTCTGGGTTCTTTCCTCACTCCCTCAGTGGTCTTCTCCAGTACTTTCCTCTGCCTTTGCTAGTGTTTTCATGGGGAGCATCCAGCCTCCTTCAAGATGATGGAAGTTCGTCTTATTGCTGGAACCACCAATCTGTCCTGTTTTTCCCTATCAGCTTAAGATAGTCTCCTGAACCCTTCCTTTTGCTTGCCCCTACTTGCCATCTGGTATTCACTTGATCTGTTTACCTGTTTTCTGTTTCTTAATTATCTTTCTCCTTGATATTTGCCAGTGCAATAACTCTATGATCATTTATTTTAGGATTATTATTTTATCTGCTAATTTCTAATTTATCCCTGAGAAGATTGCCCTCTATTCTATTACTCCATGACTCTCATTTACCCCATGAGAGATTAGTCTGTTCAGTAATTTTTCTGAAGCATTTTTGCTTGATGGAAAGGCCAGTATTTATGTTTTGTAAACATTGCTTCTTTTTATTTCCTTTTTTAAACCAGTTTCTATCTTGATGAACAATTGTTCATTTAGAACACCCAGTTGTCAATTTTATTACTTTAATAGTTGCTTTAATTTGGTCATTAATATGGCTTAAAATTATTCAACTGCAAGAGATCCATAGCTTCATGTTTGAATATTATGAAAGTCATGAAAAATGTGAACTCACCATTGCAATTTTTGATTTGGGGCACTCGATAGATACAGTCTGTGTTGAAATTGTTTCTGCTTCACCCTTATTCAGAAATATGACCACTGAAATTTCTTACCAAGTATCATCAGGATAACTACTTTATGATTTCTTTATTATTTTAGATTTATTACAATCATTTTCATTAATCATTAAATTAGTTCAGGATTTGAAATTGTCTTCATTTATGAGGGTTATATGAAGACCTTATTTTCTCTTGTTCTTTTTCTAGATCTGTTGAAACTGTAAACAACAGATTTATTATCAGGGTCCATGTTACACTCTTGTATGAACCAAACATGCTAGGTCATTTCTATTCTGGGTTATATCTTCTTACTCTTGAGTATAAATGAAGAACAAGAAACATAGAACAATTGGAAAGAATGCTTCCTGGAAAAGTTGCTTGATCACTTACTAACTTACCCCAGAAGGTATAAAATTCATTCTCTCTCTCTCTCTCTCTCTCTCTCTCTCTCTCTCTCTCTTTCTGAGTTCCTTAGATTTCACCACAAAATGGACTCACAGACCTGTAGAGCCTCAGGGTTGGGAAGAATCTTAAAGTTCATATGGTAAAATTTTATTTTATCAAGGCATAAATGAATGATAGAGCAAACATTTGGCCAATATGAGTTTTAAAATGTGATTTTCATGTGGTTCACCTAACATATTGGCAGAAGTGTGCCTGAGTAACTTGCCCAGAGATGTCTCTAAAGCAGGTCCTCCACATTATATAGAGTGATATGAATGACTCTACTTGTTCTATCTCTCAACTTGCTTAGTGGTCATTAAGTGTTCTTTTTTTCCTGTTTATTTTTAAAGTTCATAAATATTTGGATGGAAGGAGGGACAAGAGAACTACAGTAAATTTCCACCAAGGGAGATTAGGACATATCAAATGAAGATGGACTATTAAGACATTAATATATTTCTTTGTTAGCAGAGAAGCATCCTGGATCATTTCCTTAGTTCCAAATCATTCTGTTATTATCTAAATAGACTCTTCTCAAGTGGTAAGTGGGCAGTAGTCCAGAAATCATTTGTAAGTGAGTTGGTCTAGATTTTGGAGGCATTTCCTGTACAAATACTATAATGAATGATTATTATGCTCCCTGACTAATCTTTCCAAGATTAGTCATTCCCACACATCAGAATCTTAAATATATTGGAATTGTTTCAAAAAACATCTAAACACTATGTGTTCCATTTTTACTAAGGGACAATTGTGTCTTAATTATAATTCTTTTCATCTCAGTAGTAGCAGCCATTTCGAGCATCCATGGAAAGCAGGAGCGTCTTTGGAGGTACACCTAGGAATATTGAGAAACTTCTTTAATAACCTAATTCTGACTTTACATAGCAGAAAACAACTCTCCAGTTGTTCAGAATCAACAGGCAAAAAGAGAACTTCATCCATGAAGAACATGGGTCTTCAGATGTATGTGGAAGTGTTATGTGACACTAGTGTTAGAAATTGAGGAGAACCTAATTTATATCTTCTGGGCTTCCTATTTTGTGTCTAAATCTCATTTTAGAAGTTTTACTGTTTTGTATCTTGCTTTGCAAAGATTTGAAAGTTGTGTTTAATTAAAACAGCAGTGTTAGACTGAACTATTTCAGTATTTTTTAAGTCTGAACTTTTCAAATCTTTTTTTATTCATCCCAATGTTTTATTTTATTTTCAATAGACTTCATGAATTTGTTTTTTTTTTCTTTTTTTTTTGTGATGTGCACTGTGGTAGCAGGAACTTTCAAACTAAAAATCTTAACTCTGGCTTGCCAAAAGAAGCTTTGTTTCTGAAAGTAATTATTTGCAATAATTGCCATGCTATTTTCCGGAGAGGTAAGATTCCTGGGGTCACATGGTACATCATACACACCATCCCTGGGTCTCCTGCTGGCTCTTGTCAGATTAATGTGTGCTGTTCCCTGCTGAAAACCTACAAGGGTTTTCTTTCTGGCCACCTGTGGAGGAGGAGAGGGCGTCTTTCTTTTTCCCTTAAATTTCTAGCACTTTCAATTTTCTTTCTGGGTTGAAGAATGACAGGAATGTGACTAGCTAGAATGTGGATTGTGGAGTACTAAGTAATGCAGTTTTTGACAAAATTTAATCTCACAAACAAAGCAAATTAAACTCTGGTCTCACAACCTTCAAGCAATATTTTTTTTCTTAAAGAATTTGACAAGATTTTGTTACTTCTACTTGTTCTCCCCCCTACTGTTCAAATCTCATCATATTATACTTTCTTATATATTAGTTAGCTTTATACTACTACAAAAAAAATACCTAACACCGGATACTTATGAAGTAAAGAGAGCATAAAGTAAAGGGATTTATTTAGCTTAGCCTTGGGGTCCATGGGTGTAATGCCTGTATTGCTCAGTTATCAACTGGGTCACATCACTGTCAATAGCAATGATGTGTGTGTGCATGTCTCCTAATGACCTTAGGACCTTCTATGATGCCCCACCTCTCAAAGGTTCCACCAGCTCCCAATAATGCCATACTGCAGATCAAGGTTTCAGTCACACTGAACCCTTGGGGGACAAACCACATCCAAATGATAACACTAATTTCATGTCAGTTTTGATCTAATATTGCTTCTTGATCGGAAGGCATCAGATGTAGGTCTTTCGCTATTTTTATCTCCCATTGAGTAGGTTAGCTATATCTGTAATTGTTTTCCCCTTTTCCACCATTTATCAGAACTTGTTTTCTCAAAATAGAATCATCAGCAGTGAACTTAATTACTAGAAACGCCTCTTCATTGTTTTACCTTTTTCAAGGAGAGGAGAAATGTGCAAGTGGGGATAGCTACACTCTTATCATGCAGTGTCAGATTGCACTTGTATTTGAAGATCACAAAACCAATATGGATCCTAAACACCAAAGGTTCCAAGTGTGAGGGAGATGAGTCTTTCTGATATGCTAGGCCAGATATTTGAAATCAATTACAACCCTATTGGGATGTCTTTTAATTTAAAAAAGCTTAACTATGAGGTCGTGGAATATTTATCTGTTTCCTCGTTGCCTTTTTTGTTAGAGGGCTCTTGCTGCAATTAGGTAAGTGATGTGAAGGTCTGTGTGGTTGGATTTCAATGAGGAACATCTCTGTAAGTCATTCTCTGTGTTCCCAATACTGAAGCCATTTCTCTCAATGAGTAAATGTTCCAGACATTTATTAATAATAATAATGATCACTAGTAATATATTAATACATGTTAACCCTTTGGGAGAATAGTTATCCTTCTTGTGCTTGTTAACTGAAGGAATGTGCAATGGAGATTTACTGTAACTTTAGTACAGATTTTGAATTTACTAATCACTGTTATTTTAGTATGTATGACAGTACAGAGTGTACGAGTGTAGAGCATTGACTTTAGACAGTGTTGAGAGAGCAAATACATGCTGTGATCTCTAATCCTGCCTCCATGTTGCTCCCCTAAAGCATCAAGAGGTTGTGTCTTAGGGATTGAGAACAACAAACTCTGAGGTTTAAGCTGATCATGGGGTTTTATTAGGGTATGTAATACATGCTAATCATTTGTATATGAGATAAGTGATTGATCATTAACTATGATCTTTATAAAATGTATATGTTAACATTATAGGGAAAAAAGGATATAGATGATTTAATGATATTTTGAGTATTCAAATCTGATATTCATTACAGTGAATAAACTTTAACTCCATTCTTAAGGGGTCGGTATGTCCTGTGTACATGTGAATTTATCTATGCTTAATATGACATAGTCACCACTTGGGAAGATTTGGCTCTGTTGGTGATAACATTTGGCAAGAAAATTATTTGTATTCCCCAAATCTGGTGAACTGCTTTTAACAGTCAACCTGCATCATTGGGGGATGGAAGAGAAAGTTTCGCCATATATATACATACATATATACATATATGTGTACATATCTTCGCCCATATGTATAAATATATTTGACTTTGCTGATTAAATGCTGAAAGTAAGGAATGTACATGGCCTTTAACTGGATTGGCTCATTGTAAATCCAGCTCATTTTTTCTCTCAGATTCCTCCTCATTTATGTCTCTTGCTCAAAAGATTGTGTTTTGGGGTATTTGAATTATTTCTTTTGTTTATTGTTTTGCTTTTTTTATTTTTTTAAAAAAGAAACTGCAGCCAGTCAGGCATGGTGGTATAGGTTTATTATATGACAATTACTTTGGAGGCTGAGGAGTGAGAATCTCAGGTTCAAGGTCTGCCTGGGCAACCTTAGCAAACCCTGTCTCAAAATAAAAGATAATAAGAGCTTGAGATATAACTCAGCTGGTATTATAGCTCAGTAGTAGAATGCCCTGGATTCAATCCCTCATTATCGCACACAGACAGAATAAAATTGGGAAACTACTATTTCCATTAATACCTGGTTTTGACTTAAGGCACAGCTACTTCTAGGCATAATGGGTGTCTAGGACCTTGGGAAGACCAAGTCCAAGGCAGCTAGTTTGTCTATTTGATCAATTTGTCTTACATGTTGAAAACAGGAAGTCGCACATAGTAAAACTCAATCAATATTATATCAAAGAATAAGAAAGCAGGCCAACACCTCTTGAGAAGTGAAAACTCTGTCATTGGATTATATTTTTGCCGAATCCTCCAATCATACCAGCCAGTAGTTGTCCACTTCTCCATCTAAATGTGAGATCCAGCCATAGGGCCTATTGAGTTGCTTTTCCAATCCAGATCATGTCACACAGTGGTATCTCTCTTCTTGTTCAAATGTAGCCACATGATTATGGCGTTTGTTTTCACAACAGGTTTGTAGCTCTTAAGTCTTTTCTCCTTTGACCCTCTCCATCAGGCTGCATTTATTTGTAAAGGGCTAAGGACAAAGTTGCCTCAGAAATTGAATATGGATCCTTTTCCAGTGGTGAACGGCTCTGACAGTAACAGATTGTTCATTTAATGGCAGGACCTGTGATGAGATCAGCAGCACAGGCCCAGTTAGTGTATGACATTATCATTTTATTGAGTGATAACAAGGTGATTAACAAACTGATGTTCAAGGAATCATAATGGAATCTCTGGACATATCTGAAAATAAATCACTAGAGAGACAATAGCTAAAGATATCTTTAGTTCTGTCTCTCTATCAGAGCAAATGGAGAAAGTAAATTCCAGAAGGAAATGGGACTTTTCATGGCACATATCACAGTGGCATGACCATCTCAAATGGTTACAGGTGCATTGCCCAATCACTGCTATGCCTGCTCTTTTGCTTAGTTCCTAAGAGGCCTTGGCAGTTAGTTATCCATGGTGAGAAGCCTCACGGCTCTGAGAGAAAGGTCTGAGTTTTCTTGGCCTCCCAGGGACCTTGCCAAGACTCGGAATGAAATAGATCTGTTCTGCAGTTGGAGAAAGAGAAGGGGAAAGAAGGAGAAAGCATTCATAAAAATATACTTCTATTGAAAATTTGCCTTTGTTTTGGAATCTTTCTTATATCAGAACTTGGGAAATGTAAAGAAAAGCAAATTTTCAATGTGCAGTGAGGTTGGATATAAAAGGAACATCTTTAAGAACATGATATAATAAAGAGTTAATGGCCCTGATATTTTAAGCATGGAAAAAGAGATTTCACTTGTTTTTATTTCAGAAGAAATAATGATGATGACTTTTAATTTTCCCTGGAATAAACTTAGGTCATACTTTCACATGAGAGAAGAAATCAAGGTCCTATTCTTGATGTTTGCTTGTCAGTCTCAGTTACCAAACAAAGTTGTCTTCACTATCCCCATACAAGAGTATAGGATGCTTGTTAGTGATACAAATATCTCAAAGAACAGTGGTAAATATTGAGTTTTTTTGGTTAAGCCTTTGGAATTAAAAGGAGAGCAACTCAATGGGATCTGTCAATATATTGAGTTCTTCAGAGAAAGGTGCAAGACAAAACTAGGTTATTTTAAATCCAATCATTTATCAAGGTGATCATCACCAGAAAACAGCATTTTATGTCTCTAGATTCAGAGAACAACATTCTTCAAAAGATTTATATGATGGGGAGGATTTTACCCATATGTGTGCTAGGAGGGCCTCACAGGAAACAAAGGGGCTTTGCCCAAGTTGGGCATATGTGGGCTCTTTTTGTTTATATTTAGTATCAGTGGTCCACAGGAATTCGCACTTATGGGAAAGTATATATTGACAGTGTTACTTAATTTGTGTGTTACCTGCTTATAATACTGCTTGTTTTAAATTTTGATTATTTTTAACTCTCAAAGTTCTTTTAGCCTTGTCATATCTGTTTATTTTTCCATCCCTCTCTCCACCTTTGGTCTTCTTTTCCTAACATTCACACTTCAACTTACACTTTAATGTGAATAGAAACCATCCTTGAAACTTGTTAAAATGAGATTTTTCTTTAGTATTCTAACGTGTTCTCAGGAATTGCTTTGAAAATACTCTGTCTTGGAAATTCCAGTGAAATCATTTTTGCCCATGGTTAGAGAGACATGATTTAGACCTTGTGATTGGCATCTTTCTGCTGATTAGCAACTCGTTTTTTTCCACCCTCCTGGATGGGTGATGTAGATTCTGCAGTCTTTTAGATGTCCTTCCCTTCACCACCTACACCCACAGGTGGCCTTTGTCACTGTTGCAGGGAAGTCAGAGGTGTGGCTAAGGATCTTCTCTGGTATTATTTGCCTACCTTCCTGCCTGCCTCTGTCCTTTGTATTTTCTCTCTTTCTTTTCCTCATATAAACATTCAATCCTTGAATTATTAGGATTTCAGATAATGTTTCTGCTTCAACTACTGGGCTTAGAAAATATCAATCAAAGAGGCCATTCTGAGATGTTTACTCTTTATCACTGTAGGGCTTGAATGGTATTGTCTTTCCAAATGAGTAGTATTGTTTTTTTCCCAAAGTTAAGGGAATGTCACTCTTGGCACCGTGGATAGCTGCTATAAGTCAATGTGAACTTGCTACTTGTGTCAAAATGTCAATAAGAGTTACTCTTTTCTTCTGCCATTTGGCAGGACATATTGTTAAAATATTGACTCCAGGAAATGAAGTTTGGATTTGTTAGTTTTTATTTTGATAACTTCTTCTTTGTTTATTGTGCTTCCCTCTAAGAAAATAAGGGACAAATTAGAAAATGGGGGAAATAAGAAAAATAAGTATATTACAGCAATCAAAGAATGGATTTGGGTGCCTAGAGAGGTAAGTTCTAGCTCTGCTGTCTCTTAGTCTTGAGATCTTGGGCAAATTACTTGATATTTGTGGTGGGCAGGATAAAGACTGGCTTATTTGTCTATGTCCTAATTCACAGAACCTGCAAAAGGGAGGTATGATTAAATCAAGGGCATTGAGAAGGGAAGATAAACTAAATTATATGGGTTGATGTTAGATGAAAATATGTGACAATAGAAGTGAGGTTAGAAAAAGGGTAGGGAGAAAGATTATACTGCTGACCTTGAAAATGGAGAAAGGAACCAGAAACTAGGGAATGCTGGCAGCCTACAGAAGCTAGAAAAGGCAAAGAAGTTAGTTCTTCCTTAGAACCTCCAGAACACGGAACTGCTGATGCCTTGATTTTAGCCAATGAAACCTTTTTGGACTTCCATGACCTTTAGTATTATCAGGTAATAAATTGACATTGTATGGGGCATGCTGGATCATGTCTATAATCCCAGTGACCCAGGAGGTTGAGAGAGGAGGATCACAAGTTCCAGGCCAGTCTCAGCAACTTTGGGAGAACCTGTCTCAAAAAAAGAAAAGAAAAAAAAGAGGACTGAGGATGTAGCTCAGTGGCAAAGCGTCTTTGGGTTCAATTCCAGTATTAAGAAGAGAAAAAGAAAAAATATGGAATTCATCACAATTAGAATTGTGACGATATATTACAGAAGGAATAGGAAACTAATACAATCTCTTTAAAATCTTAGTTTGATAACAACATTAGGATAATCATTTTCTTTAGGATTGTTGAGCAGATCAAATGATCCCCCTAGATGATAAACTCTGTATTTTGTGTGTGTCCAGGAAAAGCTAGTCGTACTTTTCATCCTATATTAACAAACAAGCACTTTCTGATCCTCTACCAGTTACCCACTGTCATATGTGCCTGGAATCACTTGGCTCAATCAAGTTTCCCTTGAGCATGATTTATAGCTTTAAGATTGGATGAGGTTATTTTTCCCTTCAAAATAAAAGGTGCTTTTGAAAATCTAATGGTTCCATGATTCTCTACTGCTTCCACTTTTCAAAACCTGGCAAGTTTTCAAATGATGCTCATGATAAAAACAGAAATGTTTTACCTCTTATGGAGCTGATCATTTATTGTAATAAGGCTAACATGATCTGATGCTAATTAAATGGGATGTAATTAAATAAGAGCTCATTGGAGAAAGCTGTATGTTGATATGTTTGGAAATTCTTTAGGGAGGAAGTTTGGTCTTGAGCTGCAGTTTGGACGATAGGTACAATTTGAATGGGTGAGTGAAATGAGGCAAATTACTTTCTCCTAGGAAGGCAGTGAAAAACCCAATGAGCCCACTTGAAGACAGATGTGAGCAGGGCTTGCATGAAAGAGGATCAGCTAATTTGAGGAAGGATTTAAGTTTCACTCAGAATGTGGACAACCTTTACAGATATTGCAAGCTCTGCTTGTTTTGTCTCTTTCCTGAACTTCTTTAGAAATGCATACCAGAATATCCATAAATTTAAACAGAAAGACATTGCTTTCCATTTCTTTCATAGCAATCAGATGCAATAGTCTATATTCTTATCCATCCAAGTTGAATCTCAGCTCCAATGCCAGGGATAATGGATAACCACTCTCTCTCCTGCCAAATAGTTTGGACCTTCTAATATTGAATGGCATTAATAGTGATGAAGTTCCAATTTTAGATATTTTTAAAAAGAAAAATTCTGATAGGAATATGGAGTAGAGCAGGACTATTTCACATATCTAGGGGACTGGTTTGGAGAAGGAACAAAGCAATCAGTGGTTTATCTTTATTACTGCTCCTTCCCAGTCACATTAATATAAAAAGGGCCAGCACATCAGTGAAATAATAGTGTAGGATGCATTAGTACTGGCATCCTTGGCAAAATCTTAGCAGCCTTCTGGGTAGAAGCAAAGAATAGGAAGCAAATGAAATGATTCAAGAAAATAGCAGAGATGGTGAATCAGAGCAGGCTTGAGCTCCTTCAGAGATCATTTATGTTCATATTCGAAAGATGGTGACTTCTTCCTAAAAAACACATAATAAAATAAATATCAGGGAAGAAAATAGTTCATTTCAAGAGACCAGAGTATATAAGAAAAGACATGGGGGTTTTAGGCAAGGGGAATCTTCAAGGTACATTTCTCAGTTGTGCCAGAGGAGAGGCATCTCTGAAGGGAGAAGTCCCAGAGCTCTGAGCTCACAGTCCTTAGTGCATGGTGCTTCTCTCACATTTTCCTTCCTAACACTTTCACCAACTATATGCATTAAAATAAAATCTACCAGCACAAAGCCCTGCAGGTTTTTATTGGCTGTGAAACATTTTTAAAATATATTATATAAAAAGTGACATAAAATAAACTTTGTCAGGGAATAATTATAAGGTAAACACACATCATCACTACCTACTCATAATTATCATAATCCCACCACTGAAGACACTGCCCCCATGCTTTGCCATCCCCATCACTATTCCCTTCTTTCTCCTAAAGGGAACTGCTCTCTTGAGTTTCTTGGTGATCAGTTAATTGTCTTCCTTTACATATTTAGCCCCTATATATGCATTCCATGGACACAGTAACTTAGTTTTATAAATTAGTATATAAATTAGTATTTATAATATTATGTTCTTAGTATCATATAAGTGGAATTATCAGATGAGTATTTTTATGACTTTTCTACTTTTCTTTAATGTTTTCTCTGTGATATTTGTTCATGGTGTTGCTTGTGTTTCATGTAATTGTTTCTGAAGTCATTCCAATGGGTATTACATGTATGACTACTAGAATGGGTGTGTAAACAAGCAGGTGTACATTTTAGATAACATTTCTTAACAGACTCAGTTAACATGGGAATTCATCAGTTCTTATAGGATTTGTATTAGGTTCTAGAGCTGCATAACTGAAGCCCACATACACACCAGATTAAAACCACATTATTTTCTTATCTCACACCTCTAGAGGTCATATGGGTAAGCCTCATTGTTTTTCCTGCTCTCAGTTTGACAAGGTCAAAATCCAGGTGTCAGCTGAGCTGGTCTCGAATCTAGAGGTGAGGGGAAGAATTCATATCCAAGCTTGAAGTGTTGGCATAAATTTAACATCTGGCCGTCATAAGACTGAAGAACATCATCTTGGTGCCACTGGCAGAGAGTCACTGTCAGCTCCTAAAAGTTGCTCTCTGGTCTTCCACATGGCCCCTTCCATCTGTAGAGTTAGCCAGGAATCTTAGGGTTCTACTCTCACATTCTTTTCTGCTACCAGTGGGAGAAACTCTGCTTCTCTATGATTAGATACATGTGATTAGATTCAGGCCCCTGGAAAATCTGGTCTTTTCTTTCAAGCTAATCAGTCCCATCCAATATTTTATGATCACAGGGTGTACACGCAGTGTTGTTTCTTGACACTGTGACTCTTCATTCTCTCTCCCACTACGATTTTTGGTCTTGACTCATCCTTTGACTCTTTACTCAGACCAAAGTTATTTATAGTCTCTCCCTAAACTTCAGAGAGGTGCCCCCTGAGGATCTTTCCACCCAGTGCACCTTTGTAGATATTTTTAAGACACAAAGCATCCATTAACTCTTTCTTTGCTCCTCTTTCCTCATGTGTTTGGGAATCTCACGGGAGCAGGGACTGCGTCAGACTATCTTCATTGGCATGAGTCTCTACTGAAGAGTATGATTTCTGGCACAGATGCATTCAAAACATTGTAGTTGAATAAAAATAAATAAATAAATAAATAAATAAATAAATAAATAAAGTGCTCTATTTATCTTTTTGTGCAGTCATAAAATATACCACACACTGGATGGCTTAAACAACAGAAATTTATTTTTCATAGTTCTGGAGGCTGAAGTCCAAGATCAAGGTGTGGGCAGGCTGGATTCTCTTGAGGTCTCTCTCCTTGGCTTTCTGATGGTCCTTACATGACCTTGCCCCTGTGAACATGGCTTTCTTGTATCTTTTCTCTTCTTAAAGCACACTAGTTCTTCCTAATGCATTAGGGTCTTTTTTTTTTCCCCCTCAGTTAATCCTAATTGACTCTGTTAAAGCCCTATTTTCAAAAAACATTATGGTTAGGGCTTCAAAATAGGAACTTTAGTGGCACACTATTCAGTCAATTATAAGTATAGAATATGTATTTATATTATCTCTGTAAATGAAAAGCAAACTCATGTCCTTAAGTGACATTTGTACTTTAATTATAAAAATTAGTAAATGTTAGACATAGGTAAAGAGTCACTTGCACCAAAGCAATACAGTCAGAAAGAAGGAAAGAAAACTGATGGTTAATCTGGATTGTCATCTTGATTAGATTGAGAGATATCTGGAAAATGTTTAGGTTCAAGAGGCATCTGAGTGTGTCTTTTGGGTGGGGGGAGAGAGTTGAGAGATGATTAGTGTATGGATAGCAAACAGAGGAGGAACGTGAGCAGCACTGGCAAAAGACTGGGGCCAGGAAGGAACAAAAGACAGAATAGGGAGAAAGTTCGTGGCTGCAAGCTTGATTCTGCTTGAGCTAAAGCATCTATTGCTGCTGCAGTGGATGAAGACATCAGACTATAGCTTCTTCTGTCTTCCAGCATGGACTTCATAAGCAATTCTCCAGGATGTTTCCAGATCTTTAGTCTTGAACTAGTGTGGTGTCATTGGTCTCTGATGTTTGAGGACTCCAAGTTCTTGAACTAAATAGTTACCTATTTCACTTGCTCTTGGGTGCAGAAAGCCATTGTGGACAACCCTGGTTTCGATCATAAGCCAATATAAGACATCCCTTTTGATAATCATACATATTAGTATTCAATTGGTTCTGTTCCTCTAGAGAACCTTGTCTAATACACACACTAAAAACAGAATGACATTCTTACCATGGCAGTCAATGCTATTTCCCTTCCATCTTTACCAAATTAGATGCATCCCAAGCTTGGGTGTGGGCTCTCTTAGACTCCGTGATGTGTGATGAATAGTGTGGAGTTGAGATTCCTGAGGCTGGATTAGGGTGGGGACTGCGTTCTGATGGCAAGGGTTGTTTGCTTGCTTTTGTTTGCATAATTCAATTATATAACTAAAAGTAACTCTTTGAATTTCACTGTGCTATAAATTTAGTTCTAAGAGAATCTGTTCACATGTATTATAAGACTTTAAAAGTTTACAGTACTAATTTAATTCTCAATCCATAATCATGCTTTAGTTTTTGGTGACTTTAGAATCCAAGTAGCACTTTAGGGAGAGGATTTGTTGTGATTTGTGGCAAAGGATCTCATGTTTTGCATGTATCAAAATCACCTGCATTAAAACACAGATTTTTGGTCCTCTATTCTGAAGTTTCTGATTCAATAGTCTTGGGTAAAGCCAGCAGATCTGCATTTTTGACAAGTTCTCAGATGATGTTGCTGCTGCTTTTCTGGAGATCATCTGCCAAGGACTAAGCAATGGCTTTCTTATAGAGTGCCACATCGCATCCTTGGAGGATTTACCTGGGGGAAAGAAATCAGGCACATATTGCTCTTTTGGACTTGGAGAATAAAGGCACATGCAGATGTTGTGCTCTTCCCAGAGAGATTTGGAAGCATCATTGGTATTTTGTGCACAGTTCCTGTTGGGCCTTCGTTCAATCCTTGAAGACTGATCTGTTGAGAATCTTCATTTGCCAGGTTCTGTGACAGGCAGCTGATATGCTGTTGTGTTCACAGGTGTGGTTGCTGGCTGTATAGAGATTGCAGTGTTTGCAGGTAGTTACGTGGCTATTTTAATCAATGTGTGAGCTCAGTTACCTTGGAGCCAGGTTCAGTATCCGTTTGCCAAAATCCAGCTTTGTGTCCTTAAAATGAATATTGTAACTTTCCTGGATCCCAGATTCCTCTTCTTTAAAATGGGATTAATATCACACTCAGTGACTAAAATATTTCCAGGCAAGTATAACATTTAGGGAGGAGAAAGGAAAAAACAAAAAAACAAACCTCAGTTCTTTACTCTCTCTAGATAACAATGGTATGATCTCAATCACCCACTGTTAGAAAAATGCAAAAATAATTTGTGTAACCTGTGTGGCATTGTAGATTGATTGCTTAAAGTCCTGTTTAATCAGAATTTCTGTTCTGCTCAGGACCAGATAAAGTGAAAGCTATTGGAAGTAAGTGCCAGACATCCCACAAGCTGGAAATCACATGGCAGTCCTCTGAGTCATATGTGTCAAGTCCACCATTCAGTCTTTATTGTTCCTGTCATCAGTGTTAACCCTATTTGTTGGCAGCAGTGCCGCTGCTAAGCACACATCTGATGAGATAAACCCACACCTAAATCCAAACCAGCAAAACAGCTGCGTAAGTGACTTTAGACAATTACAAAATATTTCTTGGTTCCCAGAGAAATATAAGAAGAAATATATATTATCTCACTCATTTGGGATGGTAAATTTTTGTTTAAAAAAACAACTTGTCACCAAAAAGCTAGCTTACTGAAATTATAAATAATCCCTTTGTGCCTGAAAAGGAGAGTACTATAAAGATAGAGATTGTGGTGAATGATCTGTTCTGTTCTGTTAGTGTGGCCACAGGTGGAAAAACTGAGGTAGAAGGTGGAACAAAAATTTAGGAAAATATTTTAGTTTCCTCCTACAGACAGAGCCTGAGGTCCTGGCACCCTTAGAAAGTAGGGATTAGTGGGTGGAGAGAGTGAGACAGGAGAGAGGACCCCTCTCTCACAAGCAGGTGAGTTTGGGGTTGCCACTGTGAATGTTGGAGCTTGATTGCCCAGGGCCATTGGAGAACCTCTCTCACAATAGCTTGAGAGAGAGGCTGGCAAGAACACCAGAAAAAAATGATCCTGGGATCTTTTCAGCCCACACTCCTACCAGGAATTTATACATGGATTGAGGGAGTTCCCATTGCCTTGGGAACTGGTAGAAAGTGATGGAATAGAAAGCAGTAAAAAGTGGAAAGATCCTCCAGGTGTCCTAGACAGTAGAACATCGCCAGCAGCAGGCTCTAGGTGAATCTGAGCTGCAAGTAAGGTAAGGCTGGCTGAGGGACTGGAATGTGGGAAAACAGAGGCAAATGCTACGAAAAGTTGGAATCATTTTACTCAGAATTACAAAAGGCTAATGCTTTTGTTTTTCTTTCTTTCTTTCTTTTTTTTTTTAAGGCATGGTATGGCTAGAACAGATCCATCTTCTTCTCTTTCCAAAATCCCCTGAGGTCATTAATCTTCATGTTCCTCTCAATGGATATTGATTTGTTTTAAATACAAACTGGAAGAAAACTTTATACTTGACTTCATCCCTTGTGAACTACACCATATACCCCTAAGCATAATAAACATCCTAATAGACACCTCTAGAGTGCTTCCCATGATGTGGGCCTTAGATTGCCCATAGGAGAATTTCCAGTAATTCTCACTACATTAGATTTCTCAGGATAAGATATTTTTTATTTACTAAACTCTATACTGGAGTCTGGGGATTGTAGTGGTAGGTTCTTTATAGCTCTGGATTCTCCAATTTCTAGTACATTCATTGTCTTAGGTTTATCTTCTTAATTCCCCATTTGGCAGTATAATAGAATTATAGCTTTTATTTATTTATTTTTCTCTTTTGGATAAGGGTTTGCTTGAGACTATTTTCATTGTTATAGTTTATTACGTGTAGGGTTTGCTTGAGACTATTTTCATTGTTATAGTTTATTATGTGTAGTCCTTCACCTGCCATTTCTACACATTTAACACAAATATTCTTGATGTAGCCCTGCCTACCTTAGAATCATCCTGTCTCCCAGGGGCAAGAAGGATGGCAAGGTTGATCATATTATTAGAGAAAATGGAGGCTCATAACCTTGGATGTTTTATTTCATTCCAGATATCAAGTACAGCTTGAGCTGACATTGGAGACTTGTTTAATACCCTAATATTGTTGAGACAATAGCTGTCTGGAAAACTGGCATGGTAAATGGCTTATAGGTTTGTGATTTCACCTTTAAAAAGAGATAACAACCATATACGTTTCTCACAGCCCTCTTTTCCCAGACAGACTACAGTTTTCTTTTCAGACATTTTATAAAAGTACTTAATCTTATTGAACATATGGCCAGTGATATCTAGACACAACCAACTGATTTAAGAATAAAGTGAACACTTAAGCTCAGGATTTCCTTTCTTGTCAGCTGGTATCACTGAATAGTTTCATGTAGTTTCTAAAAATTTCTTCTCTGTGACAAGAAATATGCCATGTAACACAGGGTGGGCAAATGTACGGACTGTGACTTCCACATTCTCTTCATTTAAGGTCCTCAGACTGTCCTTTTATCATTCTGAGTTCTCAGAACTCAAGCAAAGTTTGCTGATAGGATTAGATTGCAAACCTTATTAAACCCTGGTTTGTGGCAGGTTTTATGGTTTTATTATGCAGTTGGACTGTACTATCTTAGGCCTGCCTTGTATAGTTCCCTAAATTCCATGCTTTTAATAAGTTCTCTTTCCAAAAGGGCATCTCTATAATGGAAATATAATGGCAACAAGAAAAGTTAATGATTTTAGAGTCTTATATTTTATAACCATTACTTGTAATAGATCAGATAGTGAAAGTTTGGAATTTATTATGTCATAAATGGGTAGTAATATATTTGGGTGGTGGAACTGATTGGATAAGTGAGATGGGGCTATTAGAGCTGAAATTCTTTGGGGCCGGTTAAACGCAATCTCAGTAACATTGTTTTATCATTAGCCTTTATATTAACACCTCACTTATATGGGGGAGTCTCACTCAGCTTTCACAACTGTTAGGAACCCAACCTAGAACCATAACTAAATCAAAATCGTATTATGCACACACATGTATATGTACACATATGCACATATATGTGTGAGGTGCTCAGAGGTGAAATGACATAAACCACTGCGTTTTGAATTCGTATATGTAATAGCTACAGCTTTTCTACATCTTCTCACTACTGTCAGACTGTAAGCAATGACTGTTTCTACTTTAGGTTCCTCATCTGTAAATCATCGATAATTATCGTGGCCACCTCCTAAAGGGTTTGTGTTTACATATGTGTACATATTTATATGTTCTGCCTGACATCACAATGTTATAGAGTCAGTTAAACCAATCAGAGGTAATGTAACCAAATTTTACATGTAATGCCTAAAATGTTGACTCTTTATTAGTTCATGGTAAATTTGGTTAAAAATAATTTTGCTCTATAGGGGCACAATGAAATAAAATATATATTTATTGCAAATACATACATAGTGGGTAATATAGGTCAGGCATTCTACATGCTTTCTATGTAAATTGATTTACTGTCCACCAACCCATTATGAAGTGTTTATTATTATAATATTTATTTATAGGCAGAAAGGAGTAATTGCTCAGTCTGACAGTGGAGGACAGAAACAGAAAAATTATAAATTTCTAGTGCATTCACTCAAAAAGTAGTGATGTCTAGTTATCATCACCAAAGTCATCCCTCAGTGACCTCTTCAGGTAATGCAGAGTGACAGCCAGATATAAGATGTGAAATTCATGGTGATAATCCTAAAACACAAATGAAAGAAACACTGGGTATTATCCTCAAGACCAAGAAGGGACTAATGTATTTCTAAACTATTTTCACTCAAAATGATTTTTAAAATTTTGAAACACACAAAAAAATTAAGTGCCTATTCATTGGCTACAATATTAAAGAAAGCATCTCTCTCTTGATTTCATTCACAGTTCAAAGTAATATGCATCCTAGGTTTCATAGGTCAAAACAAATGAAATCAAGGAAAGGCAATCACAGAAAAGATTTATTCACAATTAAGGAAGCAATTTGAAACTTCCTGTATCAAATATAAGGGCTTTAAAGTCAAGTTAAATTTGCCTTTATTTTTTACCTATGATATTACATTAGTGCCCTGTCACTCTGCATCAGACATACTTACAGCCTCCATACCATTTTCTGTAAATAATGCCATAAGAAGATAATTTACTTATTTTTATAAATTTATGTTCATTTTTCTTCAAGTGGATAAATATAAATTATATATTTTGGGATTCATCTTCTCTACAGATGCTAACAGGACAGGAATCAAGGGCATGGCAAGGATGCTTTCCATACCAAGTGTTTCTGGAAGATGCTGAGACACTATCTCCTCTCATTCTTCCTGACTGTAATTTAACATTAAAAAAAATAGAAAGCTTTAATTATACTAAAATTAAATATTTCTGTTTAACAAAGCCAACAATAGAGAAGAATATGGAAGGATTATGGATAAAAATATTTTTGTAATATCAAAATAGAGTATGAGACATAGATATCTAGAATATGGAAGGACTCTTTTAGCAATAAGTTGTTTGAAAGAGGACTTAGCAAATGAATGGAAATGCAGAGGTGGAAATTAGACCATTGAGCATTTGAAGAGGTGTTTATTTCCGCTATTCATCAGGGAAATATGAGTTGAACACTTAGCCTTCTTCAAAATGGTAAAAATTAGAAAGCTATCTAATATCTAAGCTTAGTAAAGATATAAAAAGATGGGAACCAATTGCATTGCTGTTGGAGGCATAAAAGCTTTGGAGGGCAGAACCATTTGGTAATACCTAATGAAATTAAGTTTCCTGATATCTAGTGTTCTCACTTCTGGGCATATTCCTTAAAAGATTTACCTCATAATACAGCACATATTAAGATATCCATATGCATGCTAGTTGATAGTAAGTACTGAAGAGCATAAGGGGACTGTCACTACACAGCAATAGGACAAATGGAATAATGCTGATGTAAATGAACTAAACACCCACAAACAATTATATGATACGATATTAAGGACATAACTATCTCTGGACACTTGGAAGATAAATGGAAAGGAGCTATGCTGCATGTACTAAAAATATATTTTTGTAGGAGTGGGTGTGTGGAGGGGAACAAAAAATGGGAGTTATTTCATAAAAGAAAATCAAACTATCATTACCACATGAATTGTGGGATGAGAATAATTGCCTCAATTCTGAATATTCATGTTCCAAAAAGAGAAACAAACAGAAAATTCTCCATATCACACTGTTCTCTCCCTTTATGTAAAACATGTGCATAGACCTGGGAATGGAGGGTTGAAACCTGAAAGGGTTTAGAAAATAGAAAAGGAATTTCTGCCACCTACCCGGTCTTGTCCAAACATCGCTGGTGCTTGTCATAAGCTTCAATGACTTTGTAAATAATTAAATAATTTTTGAAAAACATATTAATTTGAACTATTTCATTTTTGTATTATTCTAAGTGCCATGACTGCTGGTGGCAACCACCATCATATGCTAGAATACAGAGTTCTTTTTGGATGACACCTCTCACCTGAGAGAGTACAAATGTAGATTAGACCACCAAATGCATGAGTGCTTAAATTGGAGCCTCCTTGTATCAGATATGCAACTAAAGACAGGTTACTTTTACAAAGAAAAAATATTATCATCTAATTTTTTATTAACTGTTTTATATTTGTCACAGCATTTGTAGTTTTAATTAGGAAATGACTGATTTAGAAAGTAATGTAAGTTTAATAGAGATCAAAATATGTTTAAAGCACTTAGACTTAATATACATAATGATATTAGTGTATTAAAATTTTAAAATCTTAATAGCTTCAGACTGACTTTTAAAAATTAAGTCAGTTTTAATTTTATGAAGGCAAATCTTATTTATTTGTGATTGAAAATCAATAAATAGGAAAGAAACGTGTACATTGAGTTGAAAACTTTACATATTTGGAAATCATGAAAAGATTCCACTTAGGAATGGTACACATAAGAAAGATATTATTATAGTTTTGAAAAGAGCTAAGATTATATATCCCAAAACAACTCAACATTTATAAACTCCTTATAATACTTAAGAATAATTATCTAAAATTAGTTATATGGTGATATATCAAACTTCAGAAAATGAAAATTGATTAAGCTTGACAGTACAGAAATTAACTAAAAACTGGATACATGAGGCTGTTTGGAAAAAGTGAATACTATTCATCAAAAACAAGGAAGTACTAGGAATATTCCAAGACAAAATAATTATACTTTTAGAACTATTATAACCTAAGTCCCATGATCATTGATGTTCCATAAAAATGCTAATATGCAACAGTATAGCCATCTAATAAGCGGACTGTTGAATCATTTTCATTACTAGACACTCAAGACTCTTTGAAGCTATGGATTTTATTTTACTCAATAAAAGAATGAGGATATGAATAAGCAAGAAGTGAAATATGAACACAATGAAAGAAAAGATTTAAAACAATCAAAACCTGAATATGCATGACTAGGTTATACATGTATTATATATATACATATATAAAGAGATATATAAATAATGCATACTATAAATCTCTGTATATATTATATAGAGATCATTTTATACATATTTTTATATATTTTATATATATATACATATATATATAACATATATATGAATTTAGACTGCATTGTATTTGGAAATAATTCCCAATAAATTTTAGCTGTCAGCACACATAGCACATATAAAGTTCAGAGTCTTATAAAAAATCTGCAAGTTGGAACCAACACATTTCCTAAAGGAGAAGTAACAGAATAAAGGAAAAAAAAAAACATAAAAGCTGAGAGCTTTGCAGTACTGTTTTGATAATTTGTAGTCACTGCCAGAAATCAGTTTCATGAGGTGAGAGTAAGTGTCAGAAGGAGTTGGAGCTAATTTTTTAAAAATAGTGGCACTGGCAACATTGATGACATCTATAAAGATTCTTTATTTTTGACCAGGTGACACAGATCAAGGTGCAGGACAGATCTGGCTCTGCTACATTATTTGGCCCAACATCAAATTGAAGACCTAGTCTCTTATCATTTGTATAATGTGGTGAAGAATATCAATTTGGTTTAATTTGCTTCTTTAGATTGGATATTAAGAAAACATGCTGTTGATAAAATGCATATGATCCTTAATTTGCATTTCAAATAAGGTGTAATGACAAACACTCCACATTTAATCTTGCACTGTGGAATATACATCTAAAAAGATAGTTAGAGATGTGAAAAGTGTTTCTCTGTGATATAAAACACAATGATTAGTTGTTAGATTTACTTACACATTTATGTCTGTTATCTTGTTTTACCAAGTGTTTCAAATTTCTTACAAAATGTATGCAATAAAGCATAAAAAGAAATTTTAGGAAAAGTTTAAATAGAGATAAAAATAATAGTACTGGGTTAATATTTGCACACCAGCCACAGATAAATCTCAGAATGACTCTGTGTTTAATTGTCACAATAAAAGAAAAAAGTGTCAGAGTTTTATTCATTGGATTTAAAAAAATAAAAATGGGTTTCATCTTTCAAAACACAAATGTTCATGATATCAGAAAGTAAATGGGACACGACCTCAAGAAAATGTCATTATGTTTAATGATATTTCTATACCACTGTGTGTGTGTGTGTGTGTGTGTGTATGTAGGCGCACACACACACATATATGTGTAAATTTCCATGATGAAAATTTTATTTTAGGTATGCTGCAAAATAAATTAGTATAAATAAATACTCTGGTCTCTGATAATCTGATTAAATAAAAGAAATAATTTAGGCTCTTGTATTCATCTATTTTTCGTTGTTATAGCAAAATACCTGAGAGGGTAGTTCATACAAATAAGTTTAGCCAAGAGCACTGGTACACACCTCTAATCCCAGTTACTCAGGAGGATGAGGCAAGAGGATCACAATTAAAGGTCAACTTGAACAATTAAGTGAGACCTTGTGTCAAAAAGAAAATTAAAAATGTGGTGGTTTTCAAGGTTGAAAAGTCCAAACTGCCAGGGACGGATCACATGGCAAGACAGAAAGTCGGATATTAGGGAGGAGCAAGTTTTTGTAACAGCTTTCTTGTGAGAAGTAAACATGGTCTTACAAGAACCAT
Organism: Glaucomys volans; assembly: GCA_020662805.1. Taxonomy (NCBI): domain Eukaryota; kingdom Metazoa; phylum Chordata; class Mammalia; order Rodentia; family Sciuridae; genus Glaucomys; species Glaucomys volans. The sequence goes on from JAJEJO010004727.1 coordinate 274,368, forward strand.
GTCAGCTGCTTCCTTTATCTCTTCCTCCCTCCCTCCTCTTCTGGGGTAGCTGTGGAGACCACATGCTGCAGTGGCAGTATGGCAGGATGGGTGGCGTTGGCATCTCTGAGTGAGCTTCCTGAAGGGAACGACCCTATTTGGAAGAACTACATTTCAGTTACATTGGCAGTCATGTGAAAAATATTTTTTCTTTTGTTTTAAGACACAACACAAAACACAGCATTTAGGCTGTTAGATTCATGAAAGGCTGAGGTTTATTGGAAAATGATACTAGAGTGAGCTGAGCAAAAAAAAAGATATAAGCAATAAAGTGATTATTGTGATGAACCATAAAATTTAAATTGGGTAAAAACAGGTGGAGTTGGTGGATAGTTAGAAAGCATCAGTTTCATCAGATCATCATATTAGGACATTGGTGACTGAAAGAGTTGTGAGGGAATTCAAGCAAATAAGAAAGTGTAAGAAAGACTGTTTTAAAGTGAATGTTTTGTGTTAAGTTTAATAGGATATTCATTTTCTTGCAATCTCAAAATCCAAGGCATGATTATAGAGCTGAATGGTTGAAGGGATATAAGGAAAAATAAAATCAATTAGATCAACTTAAAGGCCAAGGATTTTATGGAGGACTATTTGAAAGACATTCAATATATTGTACTCTAATAATATTACAGTAGATGAAATCTGAACAGCAAAAAAAGCTTATATTGGAGCTCCCTTGACTCATCTCTTTGTCTTTTACACAATTTACTTTCCGTAAGTCCAAGATAGATGTGTCCTATGAAAATGTGGATGTTGATCAGACTGTCCAGCTTCTGACTCTACTTCAGTCGCTTAGTAGTTAGACAATATTAACACATGGGCTTACTCTTGAAGGCCAAGTTTTTTTTTGTTTTTTGGTTTTTTTTTGATGTAAAGGGAATGTTGAAAATTATTAAATAAAGATAGTAAGTTTTGTCAACTGCATGTTATTATTGTATAATGTCATAGCTTCCAGCTTTGTTCAATGACCTGGCATTAAAGTTTACCATTAAATTTTCTGGAAGGTCATAGGCGAGAAATATTCATTGCATTATTTACTGTTCCTCATGTAACCTTACTTACACACACACACACACACACACACACACACGCACACATACAAGTATACACAACCTTCCAGATTGAAATGTCAGGAGAAATTTGCTTCCACTGAAAACAGTTTTATATTCCCTTCACATTCTCTGCAAATCATGTTAATGGGTGTTCAATCACTCTTGGCTTTGATGGCTAGGTAATTACTGCCAGAATTGTGGCTTAACTTTAGTGTAGAAAAGGACTCCGTGAATACCATAAACATATTCTCTTTCTTTCGTAACTTTTTATTTTAATGTAATTTAACACTTATTTGTTTTTTATAATTTCATGCCTTTTGAAAACCACCTCAATCTCTTTACCTATGTGTGTTTGTGTATGTGTATTTATAAATAACATCAATATCCTGGATTCTGAAACTAAACAGAAAAAATGGGGTCCAGAGCATTTCTACTACTATGGAAAATTTATTTTCCTTTTCTCTTTCCTCTCCTCTTTCTCCCCTCCCTCCCTTCCTTCCTCCTCCTTTCATTCTAATAACAGTGAAGTTTCTCCATTTGGGACCAGGATAAAGGAGTTTTCCTTTTGTGAGGGATGAGATGAGCCAGTACTTTCCTCCTTGGCAGTTTTCTAA
>JAJEJO010004729.1:0-10284 GCA_020662805.1 Glaucomys volans
ATTTAAGTTGTGTATGTCCTCCAGATTCAGTTTGGGTGGCTCATATGCCTCTAGGAACCTGTTGATGTCTTCCAGGTTTTCTATTTTGTTGGAGTATGAATTTTCAAAGTAGCTTCTTATTGTGTTTTGTATTTCAGTTGTGTCTGTTGTAATGTTTCCATTTCCATCACGAATTTTAGTAATTTGGAGTTTCTCTCTCCTTCTCTTCGTTAGCATGGCTAAGGGTTTATCAATTTTGTTTATTTTTTTCAAAGAAGCAACTTTTTGTTTCGTCAATTTTTTGAATTGTTTCTTTTGTTTCAATTTCGTTGATTTCAGCTCTGATTTTGATTATTTCCTGTCTTCTACTACTTTTGGTGATGATCTGTTCCTCTTTTTCCAGGGCTTTGAGCTTTAATGTGAGGTCATTGATATGTTGACTTTTCATTCTTTTATTAAATGCACTCCATGCAGTGGATTTTCCTCTTAGCACTGCTTTCATAGTATCCCAGAGATTTTGATATGTTGTATCTTTGTTCTCGTTGAACTCTAAGAGTCTTTTAATTTCCCCCCTAATGTCTTCTGTTATCCATGTATCATTCAATAGCATATTATTTAATCTCCAGGTCTTGGAGTAGTTTCTGTTTCTAACTTTATCCTTGATATCTAATTTCATTCCATTATGATCTGATAGTATACAAGGTAGTATCTCTATGTTTTTGTATTTGTTAAGAGTAGCTTTGTGGCATAACATATGGTCTATTTTAGAGAAGGACCCATGCACTGCTGAGAAGAAAGTGTATTCGCTTTTTGATGGATGGAATATTCTATATATGTCCGTTAAGTCCAAATTAGTGATTGTGTCATTGAGTCCTATAGTTTCTTTGTTCAATTTTTGTTTGTAAGATATGTCCAACGGTGAGAGAGGAGTGTTAAAGTCTCCCAGTATTATTGTGTTTTGGTCTATTTGATTCCTGAATTTGAGAAGGATCTGATTGACGTACATGGATGCACCATTGTTTGGTGCATAAATATTTATGATTTTTATGTCTTGTTGATTTATGCTTCCTTTAAGCAGTATGAAATGTCCTTCTTTATCCCTTCTGACTAACTTTGGTTTGAAGTCTGCTTTATCTGAAATGAGAATGGAAACCCCAGGTTTTTTACCCATTCCATGTGCATGGTATGCTTTTTCCTAACCTTTCCCCTTTAGTCTGTGGGCATGTTTTTCTATGAGATGAGTCTCTTGAAGGCAGCATATTGTTGGGTCTTTCTTTTTAATCCAGTCTGCCAGTCTATGTCTTTTGATTGATGAGTTTAGGACTTTTACATTCAGGGTTATTATTGAGATATGACTTGTATTTCCTGTCATTTTAGCTTTATTAGGGATTTTAGCTTTATTAGGGTTTTTAGCTTAACTTTGTTTCTCCTTTGATTGACTCTTTCTTTAGGGTAGTTCCTCCCCATGATGACTGAGATTGTTATTTTTCGTTTCTTCCTCTTCAAATATTTTGTTGAGCATTTTCTGTAGGGCAGGCTTTCTCTTTTTGAATTCTTTAAGCTTTTGTTTATCATGGAAGGATTTTATTTCATCATCAAATCTGAAGGTAAGTTTTGCTGGGTATAAGATTCTTGGTTGGCATCCGTTTTCTTTCAGAGCTTGAAATATGTTGTTCCAGGCCCTTCTTGCTTTTAGGGTCTGGGCTGAGAAATCTGTTGATATCCGTATTGGTTTCTCCCTGTAGGTAATCTGATGCTTTTCTCTCGCAGTCTTTAAAATTCTATCTTTGTTTTGTATGTTAGGTATTTTCATTATAATGTGCCTTGGTGTGGATCTGTTGTAATTCTGTGCATTTGGTGTCCTGTAAGCCTCTTGTAATTGATTTTCCATCTCATTCATCATATTTGGGAAATTTTCTGATATTTATTTCATTGAACAGATTATTCATTCCCTTGGTTTGTATCTCTGTGCCTTCCTCAATCCCAATAACTCTTAAATTTGGTCTTTTCATGATATCCCATATTTCTTGGAGGTTTCGTTCATGATTCCTACCCATCTTCTCTGTTTGTTCAACTTTGTTTTCATGATTTAATATTTTGTCTTCATTGTCTGAGATTCTGTCTTCCAAGTGATCTATTCTGTTAATTATGCTTTCTATTGAGTTTTTAACTTGGTTTATTGTTTCCTTCATTTCCTTGTTTCCTTCAAGAATTTCTGTTTGTTTTTTTCTCAGAATTTCTATCTCTTTTGAAGTGGTTTTTTTGCTTCCTGCAATTGCTCTATTAGCTGATTATTCATAGCCTGAATCTGCTCTCTCGTCACATCATTCTCTTCTAGGATCATTTTAATTATGAACATTCTGAACTCCCTTTCTGTCATTCCTTCTACCATGCTGTCTTTGGGTTCTCTTGATATATCATCTAGGTTTGCTTGGGACACTTTCTTCCTGTGTTTTCTCATGGTGCTCATGTATCTTCCCCCTAGTAGTGTGAATCCGAGGGATTGCAATTTCCCTGTGATGACTTAAAGTGTCCCTGCAGATTTCCAGTAACTCACCTGTTGCTTGAGAGGTGCTTGATCAAGCGGTGACCCAAGGAAGGTGCTGTCCCACTACCTCCAGGTTGGGAATGATCAATGCTTCTGGGCAGAGGCAGCCTAGTGTTGATAGACAATTAGACACAGGAAGGTGGTGGACTCCGGGCCAGGGTGTGGACCTGGGCTCTAGACCAAGATGGGGTGGTGTCACAGAACTGTGCTCAGTGATGGAAACACTGGGCTTGAGAGCCCAGGCTGGCCTGAACTCCTCGCTGGGTGCTCAGGTGGTGGCAGGTGGTTGCTCTCTCCTGGGGACACTGTAAGATGGTGCCAAAGGCCCTAAGCTCCTCGCTGGAGTCAGCGACCCCAGCAGCTCCCGGCCAGACCTTTCCAGGAGACGCGGCGCAGTGGCTCGGAAGACCGGCCGTAGCTCCGAATCCCCAGGCAGTCGGAGATGGGCCCTCTCTGCCAGGGAAGCTGCAAAATGGCGCCGAGTGGGTCCAGTCTCCCCACTGGAGTCAGTGATCCCAGAGGCTCCTGGCCAGACCTCTCCAGAAGCCGCGGCGAGGCCCCAGGCAGCCGGAGATGGTCGGTCTCTGCCTGGGAGGTTGCTGGCTGGTGCCGGAACCCGGCCAGTGACTCTAAAGCTGCTGCTGTGGACCCACACTCACTTGCTAGCTGGTGCAGACCCAGGTCGGTGACTGTGAAGCAGGTGCAGGGTCCGTTGCTCCTGGGTGGTAGCTGCCCACGGCCGGGGCGAGCCCAGCCCGGCAGAGTTGGTTCCGGAGCGGCGACTGGGGACCTCTTATATGTGATTTGAATATAAAATCTCGTTGAGAGCCATATTCCTGCTGTTTGAATCCCCAGCAAGTAGGAATCCACAGAGTGAGTAGGAATGCAGCCTTCCTCTAGCCCGCCATCTTGAATCCCCCCAAGATTAAATATTTTGTCTTCATTGTCTGAGGTTCTGTCTTCCAAGTGATCATTTCTGTTAGTTATGCTTTCTGTTGAGTTTTTAATTTGGTTTGTTGTTTCTTTCATTTTCATGTTTCCTTCAGGGATTTCTGTTTGTTTTTTTCAGAACTTCTATCTTTATTGAAATGATTTTTGCTTCCTGCAATTGCTCTATTAGCTGATTATTCATAGCCTGCATTTGCTCTCTCATCACATCATTATCTTCTCGGATCATTTTAATTATGAACATTCTGAACTCCTTTCTGACATTCCTTCTACCATGCTATCATTCGGTTCATCTAGGTTTGTCTGGGACACTTTCTTCCTGTGTTTTCTCATGTTGCTTGTGTATCTTCCCGTCTAGCAGTACGAATCAGAGGGATTGCAGTTTCCCTATAAAGACTTATGATGTCCTTGCAGATTTCCAATACCTCACCTTGAAGAGATTATTATTAGCAATACCCCATATAAACAATATGTGTTCTTAAATCATATAGAAACTATTAAGATATTAACTGCGTTATACTATGCATAAATGAGTTCAAATTATCTACTGTAAAATCAATAGGTTTGCAATAAGGACCACAATTTCAAATAGCGGAAAAAAAAGATGCTGAGGGGTTTAGAATATAACATTAATGAGATAGAAAGTTAGTCTATAGAGGTATTATGTTGCAGGATTAGTGAGCAAAAAGGAAATAGTTTGTTAGCATGAGAAAAGAGTCTCCAAGGACACAGCTATATTAGAAGGTGATAGAATGATAAGAATATTAATAAGAGAGAAGTGGGACTATAATAAGTATATTAGAAATAATCATAATAATACTATGTAGAAAAAAGAAAAAAGAAAGTTCTGCAATAAAATTATATTGTACTATTCAAACATCCTATTGTTCAGTAGTCTGATGCCTGTCAGGTACTTGATAATACTGTGTCCCAAGAAGGGTGCTGTCCCACTGCCTCCAGGTCAGGGATCATCAATGTTTGTGGGCAAACGTAACTTCTTGTTGTTAGATGGTCAGCAACAGCATGGGTGCAGGCCTGAGACTGGACCAGAGACAGGGTGCAGGCCTGTGCTTGGAGCTGGATATGGCAGCCTGATGACTTAGGGTGGGTATGTTGTCACAACTGGGGCAGCCTGGAGTCAGGCCCGAGCCCGGCCTGGTGCTGGTTCCAGAGCAGCGGCTGGGGACCTCTTAGGTATAATTTGAATATAAAATCTCGTTGAGAGCAATGTTCCCACTGCTTGAATCCTGAGCAAGTAGGAATCCACAGAGCAAGTAGGAATGCAGCCTTCCTCTAGCCCGCCATCTTGAATCCCGACCAATGGTATTCACTGCTGTTGGATGGTGCTGAAGCACAGGGAGCGCTCATACACAGTCAGTCCCCGTCATGGCAGGGCAGCCTCGCGTAGAGAACAGAGCCCGTGCGTTTTAAATGTGGGTCCCTTGTTGTCTTAGCATCCGTCCTGTCTTGTAGTCCTCACATCAACCCCATGAAGTCAGGATTTTCATTTCCATTTTACAAATGAGGAAACTGAGGCTTCACAGAGGTTCAGTGAGTAGTCTTAGGTCACATCTAGTAAATATGAAGTTATTTCTGAGCTATTAACAGTAAGAGAGATATGAAATTAACAGTAATGATAAAAAGTCACCAGGTATTAAGCATTTACTCCATGCCAAGCTCCGGGTAAAATATTCCTTGTCTGAATCTTCCTATCAGAACTGTAAAGTAGGTGCTTTTATTTTTTACATTATAAAGACCAGTAAACTGAGGCACAGGTACATCAACTTGCCAAAGGGAAGCTCAGAGGGGTGCATTCACTTGCCCGAGGTCACACATGAACACAGATTTAAACCCAACTCTGTGGTCTATGATTTTAGCTACTAAGTTATGCTTTGAGCCTGGTGTGATCCCAATTACATTTTAATATTAGTTCCCTGCCTGGTGGGAAGCTTTGTCCATAACTCAGTGTGTTGTTATAAAAACAGGGATCCCAGACCCACTGAGTGTCTGCTCTGTCTTTTCCCTTTGAGGACAGACATATCCAAGACTCCTTATTTATGACTCTTGTCATTTGCAGGGGAGGGGAGAAGGGGGGCCTGGCATTTCCTAGAGTCTTCACCGGTACCATCTGGGACTTACTCAGTATTGGTCCAGGGTCTCTAAAGTGCAGTCATTGCAGCAGGAATTGTCCTTCTACAGCAGATATATTTCCTGGGTCACTGTCCCCCACAGCCAGTCATGCCCTTCAGCTTGCCCTTCACAAGTGACCTTCCTGGCTTTTGACAGCTTGGGGGTGGGGGCAGGCAAGGTCCTGTATGGAGACCGAGTTTCCAGAATCCAGGCCTCTGACTGGCAGTTCCTCCACCGCCCTGGCCCTGGGAGAGAGAAAGTCTCTTTCTTCCATTTGACAGCATAACTTCCTCATTAACGGCCCTGCTTCGGATGCCACCAGTTCCCCTCCTGCCAGCTGTGGCTGGGAGGAGAGAAAAGCCCAGTATCTCTCTTCTGATGTCTTGTTTAACTAATCAGACACACAGGCGTGGCCAGATCAAATAGTGTTTTTCTTTCCCTATCCCTGGTGCTCTTTTCCTCTTTCTTCTCTTCCTCCATCTCTCTCTCCATCTTCCTCATCCCTCTTTTCTCACGCTCCTCTCACTGTCCCCATGCCTGGGACCATATTCAGATCTTTAAAACCCCCTAAAATACTGAGAAGATTACGCAGGCACACCTCTTGGAGATGTTGCTGGTTGACTCAGGACCACTGTGATAACCTGAATATTGCAATGAAGTCACATGGCATTTGGTTTCTCTGCACAGCTGAGTTCCATTTATACTACGCCAGAGTATGGTAAATATGCAGTAGCATCATATCTACAAAAGGTACCTGCCTTAATTAAAAATACTTCATGACTAAAAAGTCCTCATGATCATGAATAAAATGGACTATAGGTGTGCTCCCCTCAGGGTGGACACAACCCTTGTAAATCAGGCCATGGCTGCCACATGAAGTAAAATAAGCTTCGCCTGTGGTACAGCCCCCGCCTGTGATTCAAGATGAAATCAATATAAAACCTGAAAACACAAAGCTTCTGCACGGAGACCTGCATCTTTGCTTTGTCATTGCAAGACTCTGGGTAAGCTTACGGAGGCTGGGCTTCTCTACTTCCATGTGCTTGTGGTCAGGAGGTTTGCTAGTTTGGGTGTCATGAGAGTGACCACAGACTGGGTGGTGTAAAGCAATGACATGTATTCTTGCCAAGTCCTGAAGGGTGCAAGTCTGAAACCAAGGCATCAGCTGGGTCCGCACTCGCCCTGCAAGCTCCAGAGGAGGATCATCTTCTGACTGCTGCAGGCAGCACAGCCCCCCGTTGCCTTAATGTGACCTTCCCCTCTGAGTGTGCGTCTCTCAAATATCCCTCTGCCACTTTCTTGTAAGGACAGCTGTAATTGGGTTCAGGGTGCAGCCTAAACTGAGGTTGGTCTACATCTTAAGGTCCTTCCTGGAGTTACATCTACAAAACTGCCCTTTTCTAAGTAAACTCATATTCACAGGCAGACATATCTCATGGGAATCTCCCCTTGAACTCGCTCCAGGAGAGGAAGACACATTCCTGCCAGTGCTGTAAAGGCACCAGGGCATTCTGTGTTTTCCCTGATGTGCTGGGGGAGACCAGGGCTCAAAGGAACGATGTTATGCCAACTGCCTCTTCCTAATGGTGGATGTCCCCAGCTCACCAACCTATTTGCCCTCAAATACGTCTGTTAGTCCCTGGGAAATTTCCAAGAAGAGAAGGCCTTGCTTACCTGTATCCCTCATAAGTTCATTCGAACTGTCTGGAACCAACCATGGCGTGGCCTAAGGATGGGCATTGGAGGAGGGCCAGGAACCATTGGGTACTTGCTGTGTAGATGCTCACAGTGTGGATAAACAAGGTTTGGTAGAAGTTAAATGCTTTATATCATTTGAAGAACATTCTTGTGGCCAAGGCCTCTCCCAGAGGCCTGGCATCCTAGATTCTCCGAGTGCACCCTTGTCTCTCCGGGTTCCCGTCCATAACCACCTTGGCCACCTACTTACCTTCGCCAATCCCAGCAGCTTCTCAGTGCCACATATTCTCCTGAAACCTCACCAAAATCCAGCCAGGAAGTCAGAGTTCTGGTTCTTTCCTTCATGCATATGAAGTCCTAATTTTTACTATGGGTCCAGCCCTGGGATGGATGTTGGGGACCCAGCACAGCCTATGTGTGGGTAATACAGAAGTCCGTGGAAAAATAAAACCAAGGCCGAGCTAGTGAATTTCATGCCAGTAAGGAACGTTCTCTGGTGGGAACTCGGGCCTTCACAGGCAGAGCTGGGAAGCTGTGCAGTGTGATTTGGGGAATTTTTGGAAAACCAGGTGGCACAGAATCTCTCCCCAGTGCCCACTGTCACCACCCCAAGTCCATTTCTTAGGACAAAGCAAAGCATTGCCTTCTCTGCCTTTTTTTTTTAAATTCAAACCCCAGGGAAGGGTTGGAGGAACCTCCCAGCTGCCCACCCAGACACCCACTCATTTACTCCCTGACAAACACTTACTGAGTTCTTCCCACTCAGGGCCTGGGCACCTGGTATGTTCTTTGACACCTTACATCAACCGTGGCAGGTCAGGAAGGAAGGTGGGGCAGTGCAAAGTCACCCAGAGCTGCAGGGTCGGGGTGGCAAAACTAGAATCAACCTCCCTGTGTGTCTGTCACTCCAGTTGTCACCGTGTCCCCCACACTGGCCATTCAACCCCATCCTGCTGAAAAATGACCCTGCCATGGGAGATCAAAAGGGATCTGGGCCTGTTGCCCATGGTGAGACCCAAGGAGGAAGTTGATGGATCTCCCGTCCACATCCTTTCCGCCTGTCCCCAGCCCATGCCATTTGTCACTCTTGGTGTTGGCTTAAAGGGCTGCGAGTTGTTGCCTCTGAATGATGGATGTCCCTGGCTGGCTCACTGGCACATCCAGATCAGGATCCATTACCCCACTGACAGAACTTCTTTTCTGGGAAAACAAAAAGAAAATGAGGTTTTGACATTAATTTTAGTAAATGTACTATTCCTGGCGACTCCAGGAGCCTTTAAAGAGGAAAGAATATTTTGACTCTAAATCATTCAAGTCTCTTTGTTATTGGGGCAAGGAGATAGCTTATCGTGGATCCAGGTCCTGTTGTCTTTCAAGGTCAGAGCCCCAGGGCAACTGGCATTGCCCCGGGACCAGGCAGGCAAGGGGTGCGTCCAGGGCAGGGGGAGGCCAGGCGCACCTGCTCCGGAGGCTGCACCTGTTGGCTTCCCTCTCCGCTGATTCTCTAGTTTCCACTTTCCCTGGAGCAGGGTGTCCTGCTCACAGGGTCCCCAGGCTGCTTTTGCCCATGTAGGTCTTTTTCCCATCCATCCCCTCCTTGCTTCCCATCTTTACCCCAGCAGATTCTCTTCTGATTGCAGCTTGTATGGTTACTTCTCACAGATCTCCCCACTCTTCCTCCACTCTTGCTCCTCCCTGCAGAAGATCTTTCCAGAAGGAGCCCATCTTACTGTTACTACTCTGCTAAGAAATCTCCTTTGGCACCCAGTTGTCGTAGAACAAAGTCCAGACTCCTTCCTGCTGCCTACAGAGCTACTGAAATTCAGTCTAGATTTTTCTACCCATGTGTGCCTGCCTTGTACCACCCTGCATGTTCTGCGCATGTGTGAAGGCAAGGCGGGAGACCTGAGGCCATGTATTCCTTGACCTCATTCCTGGCATCCACCTGCCTGCCTGCTCTGCCTTCCACATCCAGATCAGGGGTCTGATGAAGACCCTCCTTGGTGTTCCTGCATCCCCTGTGCTCACCCATCCGTGGTTGCCTCACCCGTTTGTTATAACTCCTTGTTTTCCCTGATAGATCCTGGGAAAGGGATGGAATTTAATTTGCCTCTGGGACTCCAGCTTCCAGTTCAGGGCCAGGTGTAGAACAGATGCTCAGCCATCAATCATTACGTAGTTCCCACCGCGCTTTGAAATTTATCTCTGAAACAAACAACTCAAAAAATCCATCTTCATGATAGGACCTTGCAGATGCATGGACTTGGTTTGCATCCTACTCTGTGCCTGGCCCTGTGCCAATATGGGGGGAGGTGCAGTCGTGGACGGGCCAGGAACTGTGCCTTTGAATTGCTACAGATCAAGAGGAGGAATGGTGCACATGTCCCTAAAATAACTGATACCAGGAGGAAGTAGTCACCTACATCCATGAGACCAAGGGAGGATTGCACAAAGGGTGGATCACTTGAGTTTTCTTTTTTTACTGCATCATGATAGATCTGTTCTGATGATAATCAAATGAAGTAGATTTATCAGAATTCCTGTGCTTAGAGGAGGTACCCTGTAACAGACATTCAAACAGCAAGCCCATTTTTGTTACAGCTCTACATGAAATAAATTTGTTAAGCTTTTAAACCTTTAATAACAGCTTTCAGAAAAACAAATTTTGATTGTCCTGCTGGGGGAAAAATTTTCTTTCTGTTCTCTCAAAAGAAAATAGTGTTACAAACTCACTGTCATATGGAGAGGTAATCATAGATGAGGCAGTCACATAATATTTTTTTTTTTTACAAAGGGCATTCTAGAGGTAAATCAGGCCCCTTTAATGATGAAGCAAATAAAGCTTAGGGAGAGCAGTCTCCAGTCGTGTTCTTCATTGTCACCTGCCATGGTTTGATACGTCTCTCAAAGTTCACATGCCAGAAACTTTCCCACTGCAACAGTGTTGGGAGCTGAGGCCCAATGAGAGGTGACTAGTTCCA
>JAJEJO010004729.1:10384-23009 GCA_020662805.1 Glaucomys volans
GCTCTAGGATAGAGCCACATCTTCAGAAAGTCAGGGATCACCTAGATATAGAGCTACAGACACAGATTCCTCACCCCATCCTTCATTTCTTCTCTTCCTTCTTTCTCATCATGAATCCCTCACCTCATACAAATTACAATTGCTTTCCTGCTCTCTACCTGAGTTCGCTCACTTGCGTGTGTGTGCGCATGCGCTCTCTCTCTCGCTCACTCTCTTCCCCCTCTCTCCCTCTCTCCCTTTCCCTTTCTCCCTTCCTCTCTCTTCTTCCTTCCTTCCCAGAACTATTTTGGTTTTTCTTGGAAGAAGGTGTGTCGTGGGCTCCCAGACCCGCTATAACAAATTACCAAAAATTAGAAGAGTTAAGAGATTTTTCATGCCCCAGTGTGTGAAGCTAGAAGTCTGGAACCAAGGTGTCCTCTGGGTCACACCCCCCTGAAGGCTCTAGGGGATACTCTTCCCTTCTCCCCGCCATTCCTGGTGGCTGCCTCACTCCAGTGTCTGCCTCTGTCCTGTTATGGCCATCTCCTCCACTGTCTGTCCCTGAGCATCCTCTCCCCTTTGAGGCCTGCAGTCATTGGATTTAGGTCCCACCCTAACCCTGTATGACCTCATCTTAACTAATCACTCTGCAAAGATCCTGTTTCCAGAAAGGTCTCATTCTGCAATTCCCAGAGGATATATATAGGGGGACCCTATTGAACCTACTATGAGATGGTAGAAAAAACACTGACCTTGGAGTCTGAGACCTCAGATGGCTGCCTTCACAGCGGGGAGCATCAGTTTCCCACCTGCAAAGCAGAGGGGTGCAGCACAGCTGGCCTTGTTGCACGACTGTGAAGACTGAATGAATTCTCTTGTGACTTTCTCCTTCCACCCAAACTTTATCATAGGGACACCACCTCCAGCTGCACATCCCACGCGTACCCGCAGACCTGACGGTGAAGATGATAATGAGTGCTGGCATTTGGTTACCACTTAGTGCATGCCAGGCACTAAGCTAAGCATTTTACATGATGCTCATCTTTGGAGGAAATTACCCCTATTTTACAACTAAAAACAGAGAGGCAAAGCAATAACTCCATGGTTGCATTCCCACAAAGCGTCAGAGTCAGAATTTGAACTCAGGTCTGACCCCCTCAAATCCCACTGACCCAGACATTTCAGGCATATATTTTTTACTCATTCAAGTACCTTTAAAAAGTTCATCGTGAAATTAATATTACTTTTTATTCCATCATCTAGATTTTCTTTGCCTTGGCATTATTGATGTTTGGGATCAGATAATTCTTGGTTGTGGACACTCTTCTGGGCATGCTGAGATATTTTATCAACATCCCTGGCTTCTGCCTCCTAGATGCAAATGGCACTTCCGCCCTCCTCATTGCCATCAAAAAATACCTCCAAATGGCCAATGTCCCAGGGCGCAAAAATCACCTATTAAGAACCACTTATCTCTAATCCTCATGGAGACTCTTAAGGTACAAGTATAGTATTGCCCATTTTACAGATGATTAAACTGAGGCTCAGGGAGGGAAAGTGATGAACCCCAGGTCACCAGACAGAGAGGGGGCTGAAAGACCACCATGGGAGAAGGCAGGGCCCCCGCTCCTGCACACACAGAGAGACTGTAGTGTTTCCAGCAAAGCTCAGCCCCAGCCTTTCTGAGACCCAGAGGCGACTTCACAGAAGAATCTAATTCTGAGGGAATTGAAGGCCTCACTGCAGGCTCTGTACTTTTAATAATGTTTAAATAAAACATGGGAGCACCGGTGTGATCTCCTCGCCCAGCCTGGCTTGTCAGCCGCCCAGGCAAACTCATGAATAGTTAATAGACAACCACTTACGGCTCTACTTCTGTTAAACCCAGCAACAATTATATATGGCCCATGAATTATTTATTTGCTGGTACTTTTGGGTGTATTTCCCCTTTAGAGGGGAAAGAAAGGAAAAGAGGGTGAGGTCTGAAATGGATGAGAGGGTCGTTCCAAGAGGTCTTATCCCCGCTTGGTAGTACTCAGTTTCCTTTGAAAGAAAATTACTTCCATTCACAGGATTGAAAGGTGCATTTGTATCAGAGAGACTCCACCAGAGCACCAGAAAAAATAATCTGGGGGCTGAGGTGTGCTGGTAAATATCCAACAAATGGCTCTCCAGAGCAGGTGGACTCCTGGCCCCTCCCAGTGTTTGCCGATGCCTGTGGTGTAAATCCTCCCACCAGGGCTGATCTCAGGCTAACCTAGGTGATGTCACCGAACACAAAGGTGGGAAGGCAGGCTCAGTGGCTCACTATTACAGACGATTCCCGCCGTGTACATAAAACACACAAAGAACTCTAAAAACACAGGTAACAGTCGAATGTTGGTAAAACAATTGGGAAGCATGAGTATGGCCTTTGTAATGAGGTTATGCAGTTGTCACTTTAGGTCATTTAATAGTTAATAATAGCTATGTTTAGCAACAAGCTTGCAAAATCCTTGAAAAATCAATAACCAGCTCTTGCGGGTCCATAGGCACTTCCTCCAGCACAGTGCTGGCTGGGTGTCTCCTTGGGGCAGGGTCCCCATGGCCTAGTTCAGATGCCATTGATGGAGTGGGAAAGTTCAGTGTCCTAACATTCTTGAATCAAGTCTTTGTGTTCACTAACTGCCTATTTTTAAAGCAAGGTTTCCTTATAAGAACTCAGCCCTGTAGACCAAACTCATTTACCCTGTTTGTGAAATGGGTGCAATCAGGTCAAGTGGACGAAACTCCAAGAAGTATCTCACACTGGGGCAGGCTTACTAGCCTGTGCCATGAGTAGCACGATCTCTCCTTCATCTTTCCTCTTCTCTTCCTTCTCTCGGTTTCTTTTTGGTGGTGGTATTTTCTTTCTCCTATTTTCTGGGAGCCACATTTGTCAAGAAGCTTGGGAAACCCAAAGCCAGATTCTCTTTGCTCTTTTGACTTGTTTAATTTTGTTTTGTTTTTCTGCACCCAAAGACCCATGCATGCTTCCCACCTCAGGATGGGCACACAACCCCTTCCATGACTGGCCCCAGGACCTTCACCCAACCTGGAGTTAAGGAGTTCACTTCCCAGTGCACTCTTGGCATTTTCCTCCTGCCAGTGATTGTGAACTTGAGCACCTAAAGATGAATGATGTTGTCTGGGAAGTGAAGTGTTTAAAAAGTCTTTCCATATGGAGGGCATTTGGGGCCACAAGCTGGGTGTAAATAACACATTTTATGACTCTCCTGACATGAAGATCGCTCTCCTAATTACTGGCCCATTACCTCAGTGTGAGCCAACATGACCCATCATGTTTATAAACTTGGTGTTCACAGGCTATTCTAGCTCCCCAGCCTTGACAGCCTCTGGCATGCTCAGAGAGCTGGCAGGAGAGCCCCTGGGTGCCGATGTCCAGGCCCCATGGTCTCTGCGTCATCCCCCTACCACCACAGAGGTTTCTGTACCAAGAAACTTGGTCCTGGGAGGGGCCCAAGGCCCCCAGTGTGTTTCTGGATCTGCATTCCTCCCCCTCCCCCATCTTCATCCCAGTGAACCTGCTCCTCTGAATTCACGAGGTGTTGCCATCTAGTGAAATGAACTTCTTTACATCTGCCTCTGAGATGAGATAGCCTGATAATAATAATCTATTACTGAAAGTCAAATTGGGTCTGTTACTTCTCAACTGGTGACTTTGTTTCTGCATTGGAAACAGGCACTCCAGCAATTAATAAGAATTTAAAGTTGCTAATACCAATTACAAATAGTGCAGGGAGTCTCGAGATGGCAGGCACGGGAGCAGAGACTAATCGCGTCCCCTGAGACTGCCTCCCTTGAACTAGTGTCACTTCATATTTGCTGGAGATGAGATTGTCTTGACTCCACAATGTTAATTACTAAAGAAGAAAGGAGGGCAGGAGAGATTGATTGGATTCTGCAGGTATACAATAAATTATTCAAATAAAGCCAATTCAAGTAGTTCAGGTACATTTAGGCTTCACTTAATTGCACGTCGGGAGGCCTCTGAAGGTCATCCTCCCGAGCTGTACCCTGCACAGCTCCGCAGCTTAAGAAGCTAGTGGTCCAGCAGAAAGTGAGACTCAGGGTCTTGCAAACTAGAATTTGGTTTCAAAGGTAATTCCTTCTCTTTGGATGCTGTTGGGTTTGGCTGAGTGTAAATAATGAAGAGCAGAAGGGAGCCTGGTTGCCCCCAGTGGTCTCAGTGGGACCCTTAGGGTAAACCCTTGTGCTGGGGTCACCGTGTCCCAGCTCATCAGGGCTGTTGTGCTCAAGGCTTCTGCACTCTGTGCAATGATGTCATGTTGCCACCTTGCCATCAGCCATTGTGGGAGTACGTATTGTGGAGAGTGACAAGTAGTCCCCTACCTGCCCCACAGAGACAGTGTTCAACAGTTACCAGCAGATCACTGGGCTGGGCTGTCTCACATGAAGGGTGGACCAGAGACAGGAAAAGGAGGGCAGAGGGGCCAGTCCCGCACTCCTCTCTAGATCCTGAAGGGTGCGTCTCACTTAGTAGGAGCAGCTGCCTTAGAGTCAGCAGGCCTGGACCTGAGCACTCCTGCCTGTGCCTCACTGCAAGATCATGGGCATGCCTCATTCCTTGTCAGACCCACTTCTTCTCTCTGCAGAATGGACCAGATGATCTCCAGGGTTGAGACTCTGGACCAGTTCAGAGCTAGTTGGTCATGGAGCTGAAAGCTTTGGGTGTGTCTTAAAAGGCTGAGAGCATGGGGGCAAGCTCACCCCTGAACCCCAAGACCTATCACAGTGGTGCAGAATTATGAACTTGATGATGTTTATGTCTCTTTATCCCAACTTACAGGTTCTCCAAGCCCAGACTGGCTGGAGTTCCACTCTAGGCAGATAGCTGTGGGCTGGGGACTCACCACCTCCAGGTGTAGCCATGCCCATAGACATCCTTCCAGGTCTTTCCAGGTTGATTCTCCATCCCACAGATGTGTCCCCTACAATCCAGGGAGATGGTCCAGAGGGCAGGAAGACAGCCCCTTTTTTTTCTCCCCTGGAAGGTAGCAAGGAATCATCTGAAAATTACCAAGTTTTGATTGGTTGAGGTTTGTTTTAGAAGTGGCCAGTCATTCATTCTTAAGTTTTATTT
This sequence comes from Glaucomys volans, assembly GCA_020662805.1. Taxonomy (NCBI): domain Eukaryota; kingdom Metazoa; phylum Chordata; class Mammalia; order Rodentia; family Sciuridae; genus Glaucomys; species Glaucomys volans. The sequence continues at coordinate 15,507 of JAJEJO010004729.1, forward strand.
TCAACTGGCATGATAACTGTGTCTATCTGTGGGGTACAGTTTGATGTTTCCACACGTGTCAACATTGTGGAGTGGCCCCATCAGGTTGATTAGAATATCCATCCCTTCAGGTAGTTAGCATTTCTTTGTGGTGAGAATATTTAAAATCTTTTGTTTTCACTAGTCATCTTGCCGCAGCAGAACACAGGGCTTATCTCTCATCTGTCCGTAACTGCAGAGCCTGCCCTTCCCTGGTGTCCTGGGGTCAGAGTGGTGAGCACGGTTGTCCTCCAGATCCTCCCTCATATCCAGGTGTAGGTCTAAGGTAATTAGGAGCAGAGCCCCCACCAGGTCTCACCTACTGTCCCACTTGGCCCCCGAGCAGCACCACAACACAGCTAGATAACCCACATCACATCTGCCTGACCTATTTTGTGTTTGAATAAAGTTTTATTGGAACATAGTTGCAGCCATTTATATGTTTCCCGTGGCTGCTGTCATACTGTCATGACAGAAGTGACTGTTTATGACATAGACCTGTTGCCCTCAAAGTCTAAAATATTTACTGTCCATTCCTTGATGAAAAAAAAGTTTGTGTATCTTTCCCCTAGAGTGTAGCTGAGCACGAGGCACCCAGAGCCTGTGGGGAGAAGAGCTAGATGGAGAGGCCCGGAGGCCAACTCCAGCTCCTCCTCACCCCGAGCTCTCTCCACTCTGTAAGATGGGGATTTCCCTGCAGTTCCTTCACAGCACTGCAGGGAACATGGAGTGAGCTAATGTGGCAGTTCCTGACACAAAGGAAACCCACCATTAGTCCTCCTCATCAACACTATTATCATGCTCCAACCCCATCACCATCATCACCATCACCATCATGAAACACATCATCACCTCCACTGCCATTACCATCCACACCTCCACTGCCATCACCATCATCATCACCATCAACATCCCAACCCCCACAACCTTGACCACTATCACCAGCATCATTGTCAACACCATCGCCGTTGCCATCACCAGGACCATCAACACCATCACCATCCTCCTCCTCCTCCCCCTCATCATCATCATCACTACCAATACCACCGTGAAAATCATCACCACGCACCACTATGACCACCATCACTATCATCATCTTTACTGTCACCACTGCCACCACCCCCTCCACCACCATGACCACCTTCATTGCCATCACCATCATCATCATCATCATCACAAGAGTGAGACCAGAGAGCACCCTGGAGTCCTTCCAAGGGCAAAGTCTGAGTGTGAGAACAGGTATAGCCCTAGACCAGTGCTTGGACCATTTCCAGATTGACAGTTCTGGGAATTACATTCCCGAACACCACGTACCCTCCCCTGTGACCCGGGGTTCATAGACACCTCTTTCTTTTGGCTCAGTGTCCCCCACATCTCTTCATTGGAATTCTGCCCTTTCCCCAGGCTCGCTTGGCTGCAATGCAGGTGAATGATCGGAGCCCATCTTGCCACATGTCACCTTTGCCACCCAGATAATTAGAATCAACACATTCATTTCCAAATGGCATCTTATCTTCCCTTTGTGGAGTTTTCAAATGGAAAAAGAAAGGCAAAATCAAGCTACATCTGACCTTGTTCAGGCAATTTGCAGTGGCCCACAGCTGACATCCACTCAGCTGGGGGGTGGAGCTGAGGTTCCTGTTTCCATTTGGTGGGCAACGATGTGGCCCATGCTGTTGTTAAAGTTTGGCAGTGGTTTGGAGATAAAAAGCGTCCTTCTGGAGAGAAGCTCATAAACACACACTCAGGGAGACTCCTTCAGCCTCTTGCCTTTGTGAGCTAATTGGTGAGTGAGGAGAAAAAAGACTGATGTTACTTCTCTGGAAACAAAAGAATAGGAAATGGTTTTCCTTCTTCAGGAGAGCCTGCTGGGGCGGGTGCAGGTAGCAACTGGATATTCTATTGCAGGTGCTTTCCGTAAAGGGCCAGGTAGCAAATATTGTAGATGCCATTTCCATCACAACTACTCAAATCTGCTATTGTAGCACAAAAGCAGTCATAGACGCTGCATGGGTGAATAAGCATGTCGTGTTCCAATAAAACTTTATTGACAAAAACATATGGTGGACTGAATTGGTCCAGAGACTATAGTTTGCCTTTTCCTGCTCTACAGAGATAAATTGAAATCTTGGTTCTTGCTGTCTTAGACTGTGTGTCCTGGACAGGTCACCTCTCCTCTCCGAAAGTCTTGACTACCTCATCTGTAAAATGGGCTCGGAGGCAGTCAGGAGATGAAAGTAATGCCTTGCACACAGTAAATGGTCCATCTGCTGTAACTCTCCCTAGTCTCCCTCCCCTCACCCCTGCTAAAAACTATGAGGGAAGAAAACCAAATAAAGAAGGCTGTGTGCTTTCCTGCTGGCCCCTGCTATGCTATGGTTACAGTTCAGTGATGCACATTTTTCTGGAGCTCATTTGAAAGTAAAGGAGCTGGGAATTTCTCAAGGAAGTTCACTCTGTTGTCAGCTTCTGCCAGTATGTTCTCATACCAAGACATCCTCACTGGTTCAGTCTATTTTATCCTCATCAAATAGTTGGATAACCAATTGCAAAACCCAAGTACTCCCACTGTTATTTATTGCCGGTTGTGAGAGCAAGTAGTTTAATGTTGGGTCCAAACTTCAAGACCTGTGTCTGTAAGGCCAGGGCGCTGAGCGTCCAATCTAAGAATTAAGTTTGCATTTTAACTGGTATGATCTTCAGGCAGGGTCCTGGGGACACAGCAGACTTTTGTGTGGTAACAACTAATTGTTCAGATTCATTTAAGTAGAGCAGGTTGGGGAAAATGATTTTTTTTCCTAAGTGTAAATAGGATTCTGATTTCTAAATCTATGGTTTGTTCGTTTGTTATGGATGCCAACTGGAGGCTGATTTTAAATTGGTTTATGTGTAACTTATATTTATTTAAATGTTGTTTATTAAAGAGCCTATCATTTTTGCCAGGTCTAAGCATATTTTATGCTTCAGGTCATTGAGTTCTCCCAGATCCCCTGTGGCTTGTGACCTTGCTTTTCCAAATGTATTCACAGGCCAGGCCGGCCACCTTGGCTGTAGAAATGCAGAATTTCAGGCCTCTGCCCACACCTTTGAGCCACCACCATCATTATAACAAGACCCTCAGGGGCCTCATACGTACCTGACAGAGGTATTTCATAATGACTGTGCTACAGGTGAGGAGACCAAGGCTGAGAAGGGTGAGACTGGTTTTCCTCCCCACCAGATCTTAAGCCCACAGTTTGCTCTGCAATGTAGTAAGGCTTCCTGTCTCTGGATGACTGATTCTACTCTTCCCTTCTGTATGGTTCTCCTCAACTACTCTGTTTCCTGTTATGCTAGTTGTCACTTTCCTCTGGACTCTTCCATTGTGGGGTCTGTAAGTGGACCATGCACCCAGTCAGTGTCTGAGGAGTCACTGCCTGCAGAGTGACTCCATGCATATGTGAAACTGAAAACTTGCTCTCAAGGGGACGTGACCACTATCAGGATCAATTGGTAGTGCTTTTGTGACCACAACTGTCCTTTAGGTCTTTAGAATATAGAACAATAACACCTTGTAGAATGTCTCTTAGCTTGGAGTTCTTCTAGTTTTCTCCCCTGAGGTGATGGTTGGAGCAGACAGAATAGGTGAGACACAGTGGTTTCCCTAGATTATCTTCCCTCTTATTATACCTTATGTGAATACCCTAGGCTGGTGTTTTTTGATGTGGTAGCCATTGTCTTTGTAGGGCTTTTAAAAATGAAATTGAATTAAATGAAATAAAATTTGGAATTCAGTCCCTCATTTGCATTGACCACATACCAGGTGCTCCATAGCCATAGGCAGCCACCATATTGAACCATAGGCATAGTCTCCAGCAGCCCCAGTCCTGAGTCTAGTCCACGTTCCTCCCCTTTGTCCCCACCTTATTGACAGTGCCCTCCCAGACTTCTCCCTAGGGCAGAGCTCTCTAAACCACATGACCCTTCATTTCTGGTTCCTTCTTTACTCCCACGTGGCTTTTCTAATCATCAAATCGTAGGCATAAAGAGGGCGACCTATTTCTGGAGCAGCCAAGTATTCTGCTCCTCTGAGCCTTATTTGGTTCCTCAGCTCCTTTGGGTCATATCCCAATTGTGCCTTAGTCTCGGGATGACAAGGATGGAAACATTCTCAGCTCCTATCTGTATTTCATCCATTTTCCCATCAGGTACCAACAATTGGCTTTTTTTTTTTTTTTGAAGAATTATTTTATGAACTAAACTCATTTGTGTCTGCTAATTAACTTTCATGCCTTACCCTCCTGCTGAATAGCAGCATCTCCTAGTTACTCACATGGCTACTCAATATGGAATCTTAGCACTTGGGATTATGGCATCCTAAAATTTTGACCCATAAGGCCTTAGAATCTCCAAACCAGGAAGTCTTAGGAATGAGAGAATCTTAAATTGTTTAGACACAGAAAATAGTAAACTCTTAAGCTGAGCCCTATGAATTTGATGTTTATGTCAGTCAAATGCAGTTGGATTTAGTTGATGTCTTGTGGTTCCACCTAATAGAAGTATGGAATGTTGAAATCCATACTTTCTAGAATTGCAAGTGCCCTTTGACACAGAATTTAGAATTTTGGAATAGGTAACAACAGTTTTGTTTGACAAAAAAAGGGATTGTAAATATTTCCAGCTTCGTAGACCATGGAGTCTCTTTCTCAACCTCTGAATTCTGCTGTTAGTGTGAAAGTAGCCATAGGCAGTACCTCAATGAGCAGTTGTGTTCCAATAAAGCTTTATTAAAATAGGTGGCAGGCCATATTTGACCCATGGACTGTAGTATGCCTTTCTGTTGAAACATAAAACCAAAAGGGTTCCATCAGGCACTTGGATTTGCATGGGAAATGCAAAGACCTGTCCCCAGTAGTTCCAAAGAGTCCCATTCAAATGTGGGAATCCGCTTAAGCACAGTTTTGCCTGATTCAGACCCTGTCTCTCCCAGGATAGCCTCTGGCCTCCAGAGAGGAAAAGAGGGGACAGGGGACCTTTAGAAGTAGTAGTTCAAGTGGTCCCTGGCACAGGGGGAAAGTAGAAGAGCTGTATCCCAGAGCTAAAGAAAAATAATACGAGGCCCTGAGAATCAACATGGTCTTCCAGAGTGCTGGTCACCTGGGAGAGCCAGACCCCTCCATCAAGCCTGGGGAATGTTCCTGGGCACCAGGAGGGCAGAACCGATAGACCCGGGTGAGCCAGCAGCCCTGGCTGGCTGTGAGGCGAATCTGCTGAGGCTGTTCATCTGAAAGGCACACACGCCTGGTCGTCACCTTGAGATGTGGGGGGAACGAGGGAGGGAGCGAGCTCACTGCTTAGCAGTTGTGTTTCTTCCCCTCTGAGTCAATAAATGGATAAATGGACCGTGAGTGGCCAAGTGGCTGTTATAACATAAGACTCCATCAAAAAGAAGATCACCAAAGTACACAGAGGTGGCTGCGACGTCTTTATGTTCCACCGCTGTGCGCCTGGCTTTCTAATGTCCTGGAAGGAGGGCCAGCAGTCTGAGCGCTCACCTGGATCGCATGTGTGTTGCAAGATGGACAAGGCTGTGCAGGGGCCCGCCAGGAGCGCCCAATTCAATCTGCACTTTTGACCTCATGATCAGGGTGGTATCTTCTGTCTGCATTATATACAGTCAGAAAGAGAGGCTTCCAAGAGGTGAAGTCACCTGCCCAAGGTCACCTCACCCCGGGGACTGTTGGCACCAGAGAGTGTGACCAGTCCCTTGGGCTCCAAAGCCTCTGCTCTTAACCACAGTGCTGTGGGTGTTTCTCCACCATCACCTGCATGCAGATCACCTGGGGTGTCATCATGTTCTGTCTGGGCAGGTGCAGGCCAGGGCCTGAGAGTCTGTATTTCTAACAAATGGCTAGGTGAGGTGACGCTGCCAGACCGGGGCCCCACTCAGCACAGTCAGTTCCCTGTCATCCTTTCTCCTTATCCCAGACCCTCTTAGGCACGGAAGGGGGAACTTTATATTCTGCACACGTGGTCACACAGCAGGAAGAGGCTGGTCCAGGATTTGAATTCACATCTGTCTGACTCTAGAATGCGTGTCCTTTCTAAAATAAAGCCTGTGACCTACTCTTAACCTTTAGCTTGGTTGTCAGCTGGGGGTGGTTTTGCCTCCCCATGAATGTCTGGAGACATTTGGGGGTTAGCAGGCCTTAGGAGGAGGGGTGCTGCTGATGTCTGGGGGTGTGGAGAGGCCAGGAATGCTTCTTCACATTCTGAGATGCCTAGGGCAGATCTCCCTGCCACCCCAGTCTAGAAGGATCTGGTCCCAGGTGCCCATATTATCAAGTTTGAGATATTTCCAATTTAATATCATTTGGCTCAGGAAATAAAAATCAACCCAAAACCTCTCTGGAGGCAACTAAGTGTCCTTGAATTAGAGGAATTAGTGGGCATTTGACTCAATCCCACCAAAAAGTGTCCATGAATCATTTAGAGCCTCCACTTCCAAAACAGTCCGCTCTGTAATCCCCACCTCCATTTCCCAGTGATAGAGCATCATCTCTGGTTCAAGCCTTGTGATGACTGGGATCTGGCATCCCCAAAGCCAGAAGTTCTGTTCTGGGTCCTCCCTGATCTCCTCTGGCGGAGGGTGGAGGGGAGTCATGGGTCATTATCCAAGACTGTTGAGGGTAGGTGTGCTTCTCCCCATCATCACAAATGATTGGCTTGCCAGGGACACTGGTGGAGCTATTGTGAGATGAGACAGGAAGTTGTGTCATAGGTATGTACAGTCACATGTCCCTTAAGGAGGGACACACGGTCTGAGGAGGACAGCTGTAGGTGACGTATTCTTTGTTCAAACCTGGTATCGTGTACTGACCCAGACCTGGGTGGGTATCACTCAATCACTCCACGTGACCTTGGAGCAATCAAGAGACAGTGGGCCCGCATGGACCAGTGTCCCCCAGACACGTGGGGACCATGGCACTCCCTGTCACCTTGGCTCCACAATCACGTTACAGGGAGGTGGCTGCGAAGCCTTCTGTGTAGTCAACCCTTCACGGGGTACTGAGCACTTGACCAAGCTGAGCCTCACAGCACTGGGCACTGAAGTGGGTGAGGAAGTGCCACCTGCTGTGGGTGGTGAGACAGACTCCAATGTGCTCCTGGGTGTCAGGGAGCAGGGTAGGTGCATGCTGATTTCTGGATCTTGAGCATTCGGTTCTATTCAGGGGGACTCTTCTGACTCCCATGTGCAGGCTGCATCTGCCGGCTCTGTGAGTCCCTCCTGGGGTGGTTTCAGGCCCACACATAGTCCCTGAGTTACAACCACTGGACTTTCGTGGCCTGTGATGGTGTGAGATCTCTGCATGTCCAGCAGAAGCCACATCTTGAAATTTGAATTTGGACACTTTCGGACTAGCCACGCCATCCTCTCTCTGTGGCAGGCTGCAGCTCGCAGTGGCCCCATGACTGTGAGGGGACACAGGTGACACTATTGCACTG
>JAJEJO010004730.1:0-74385 GCA_020662805.1 Glaucomys volans
TATTGATTCATTGAACACAAATGGAGTACAGCTATTGTTTCACTGGTTGTACACAAAGTAGAGTCACACCATCTGTGCTTTCATGCATGTACACAGGGCAGTGGTATCTGTCACACATTCTGTTATTAATTTTACCCTAAAGTCTTTTCTATCTAGTCCTTTATGGAAAATGTTTGCTGAGCTTTGAAATAATAGATTACCTGCAAGAAACATATATTTGCTTTGAACCCAAATTGCCTGTGTTTTGAGTCTTGGCCACTTATTAGTTTAATGAAATTGTAGTTAAGTCTTTAAACACCAGGTGCATCAGTTTTCTCATGCATAAAATGGGGATGATAACAGTGCCTACCCGAGTAGTTTTTGTGAGGATTTGCCTACAACACAGAGAGCTAGTTCACTTCCCTTATATATATTTAGAGTTATCTATAATACTGAAAAAAACAAATTATTGTTGTAGACACTTAAAAATCTACAACTGCATGCAAAATTGCTTCAGAGAGAAGCTTCGCATTATCAGTCATGCTAAAGGGCTCATCAGAGCTTGAATGTCTGAGTAAGGATCTCCAACACTGAGGTCATGTGGCCATGGTTTTGCAGCACTTCACTCCTAGGGCTTGGTTGCCATGCTAATTTCTCCATTGCTTCTAGGAAGTTTACTGCTGTACAGTGATACTCAAAAACTCAGAATTACAGTTAGATGAATGTCACAATATTATCTCTTATTTCTAAAACAATTTCCATTGCTAATATAAAATGGCTACTTTAGAAGATTCCACTACTTCTCAAGCAGGGTTTTAGTCCCTCTTTGGTTAACAATGACCACTTTGATGGGTGACAAACGAATGACATTGTAAGCATGTGTCCTGTATGCAAAAATAGCTGCTGATTCCTTTGGAAATGTGAACTTCATTCTGGAATGGAAAGCAAAGCAACCTTACTTCTTTTCTAAATGCATATTTTTCATACTGGACCAAAGTGGAAAGAGCCCAGGAGATTGCATTTCACAACACTGATCACCTGCTCCCAGCCTGGAATCAAAGGCACAAAACAAGGGGAGAAGAAGGAAGGAACAATAAATTAGCATACCAGAAAATAGTAAGAAAGGAAGGAAAGGAGAGAAATAAGGAGCAAGTGGAAAGAAAGAGCACCATCTGGGCCCATAGGTGCATGTGGCACATGTTTCTACATTTACTGAACTGCCACTGGGTCTGGGCTGGACTGCGAGTGACACACAAACCTCAGGAGAGGAAGACAGGGTTCCTGCCTGGGGCAGCTGGGCTGTCAGTCTGTCTTTCTGTATTCTTCAGAGATAACAACAGTCTTCTCAGGGACAGTCTGGCCACTCCTGAACTTCCCACTTATTCTAAAACTTTCCATATTAAAAATCAAAACAAACAAACAAAAAACACTTGGGGAATAATGAAAAAGAAGGGAGCATTTTACTTTCCACTTTAACTTCAACAACAATAACAAGGATTCTATATAATTTTATAATTAAACAAATTAATACATATAAGTTGAAAATTCCCATTCTCCCTTCCCTACGTTTACTAATCTTAATAATTTCAAGCATTCCTTATTAACAACTTTTTTTTTTTCTCAATACCTGGGAAGAAAAAGTCAAAGGCACAGGAGAGGCAGGGTTGGAGACAGCTGTCCCCATCTGGTCTTCCCCCAAATGCAAAATAATCAGAACATGGTGACATGTGGATTATGGCAGCAGTTTTCAGTACACTTCCTGTAGGCAGTCTCTAATGAGCTCTTTGATTCCCCTACCTCCCCTGGCCTCCCGCCCCCAGGGAAAATGATAAATTTCCTGTATTTTGTAAGGTAAATCCAAGGAAGAAGACAGTTTTCACCCGGGGTAGCAGGGAAGTATGGTAAAGTGGAAGTGTTTGAAAGCACCTTATGTTCATGGTCATAGATTTTACTTACAGAATCCTCCCACAGTATTAGACTGGACAAGATCTCAAAGAGCAGACTGAAAAGACATAATTTGTAGAAGTGCGTACAGAAATACTTGTGCTGCTTCAGTGTTTTGTTCTGGCATCACTGGGGATGGGACCCAGGGCCTCGAGCATTGCTGGCAAGCACTCTGCAGTAGAGTCCTTACTTTTGCTTCTTAAGAGTATGAGGGCTCAGTTAAGAATTAAAGATGCTTAGAATTACTACTTTCAAGAATCCACCTATGGGGGGGTGCATGCCTGTAATCCCAGTGGCTTGGGAGGCTGAGGCAGGAGTATCATAAATTCAAAGCCAGTCTCAGTAACTTAGAGAGGCCCTAACAACTTAGTGAGACCCATCTCTAAGTAAAATTTTAAAAAGGGCTGGGGATGTCACTTAGTGGTTAAGTATTCTCGGGTTCAATCTCCAGTACAAAAAAAAAAAAAAGCCAGTATAATAAAGTTACATTAAGAAAATGACTTATGCTGGGTGTGGTGGCACACGTATGTAATCCTGACCCTGGAGGCTAAGACAGGAAGATCTTGAGTTCGAGTTCAAAACCAGCAGTAGCAATTTAGTGAGGCCCTGTCTTTAAATAAAATATAAAAAAGGGTTGGGTGTGTGGCCCAGTGGTTGAGTCCCCCTAGGTTCAATTCCCAGTACCAAAAAAGAAAAAAGAAAAAAAATGGCTAAGCACTGAGTACAAGCCAACTACGCACTGAGTAATCCCAACTACGCAGGAGGCTGAGGCAGGAGGATGGCAAATTCAACGACAATGTCTGCAATTTAGAGAAACTGTCTCAAAATACAATAAAAAAGGCTGGGGAGGTAGCTCAATGATAAAGTGCATGTCCAGCACGTGTGAGGCCCTGCGTTTGATCCCCAGTATCACACACACACACACAAAAGAAAAAAGAAAAAAGAAAACAGCTAAGGTCTCATTTTAATTTTTAAATTTATTCACTGTATGAAAAGATAAGCAGTTAACTAACTCAGGGTATAAAAATATACCTAAGCTGAGGGTGGAGCTCAATGGTCAAGCAAGTTTAGCATGTGCAAGGTCCTGGGTAAGCTCTAACTTAGCTATAGCTAATATTTTTGCAATATTTCAATTTTGCACTACTAAAAGATTTCATGTATTTTAATGAGATCAAAGTCATTTCCTTAATAGTCATAGAAAGCTTCCATCCTTCAGATCTTTATTTTATATTTCATTAAAATGGTAGGGACAATTCTCATGCTAAACATTTCTTTTACACTTCTCCAAATACAATGCTCTGCACACAGTGAATGTGAAATGAGTACTTTTTAACCAGAAATGGTATTTTGAACATGAAGAGGAAAGATGTAATCCATGAAGTAGTTTCCACCTGTTGTCTTTGAAAACCATAAACATACTTTACCTGGCTGCTTAATGGTAAGACATGGCCTTTTGTATGTTATATTGTGAAATAAAAATACGAGTTTTCTTAAGTTAACCTTTTTCTTAAAGATGTGGTAGTTCTCTAAGATAATATTCTTACATATTTTCCATAACGATACTGATTAGTTCATTCTGGGGTTCACAGAACACTTTATTTTATTTAAGCCATATTCATGTGTTGTATGGAGACAATAAAGAATCTAAAATAGTATATTTTGGCAGGCAGACAGCATGTTCAAACACTGAAATATTTATATGGATAACTCATCCTACAAGAGAAAGCATGTTTTCTGGAGATAAATGATTCTCATCATTTTCCCATATATAACAAATTTTACCAAACCCTTCCCTAGGATAATTTTGAACTCTAAAGCTACCTACACATTGGCCAGAATTTTTTTTTCACTTTCAGTCTTACTACCAGGATAGTTCATAGTTCTTTCATTCAAAATTAGTTTCTTCGAACTTCATGTTTTCTTTTTAGTGATACAATCATCTTGCATTTTCTGAAGAGCACATGAAGATACCTTGACATCTATACTGCTTAAGACACTGTTAAAAGATGCTGCTTTTGCCCATGTCTTCTTTCTGCTGTTTTGGGAAGAGGTTTATCTGAGTTACACAAACGGAATGTTTTTTGCTTAACCACTCTACAATACAACAGATGCTCACTATGTAGTGAATAAAGACAGACACAAGGAAGGTCTTTTAACTCAATTTTTTTTTCTCCAAGGGAGCTTTGTTTTACCAAATAGCAGTAATTCTCCCAATCAGTATAATTGCTTTCCAAAATTAACAGATGTTTCCTGTGCATTCTGTAATCTAGTCAGTGGGACACTAGTTTACCCAAAATGCAGCTGGATTCTGACCTCACAAGTAAAAGCAATATTTAACCTGACTACTATTTGCTCAGATGTGATCACCTAATTCGTGCCAGGTATCTGCTGGGGCCAAGGATACAAAGGTGCTTGTAATCTCTCACAATATTTATTCTTAGAGATATTTTTTTTGGCAGGGGGAGCAGGGGAAGATTAACAAAGTCTTAGGACAGAATGATGAGTTAGTGTTATCCAAGAATAAAAGGCCAAGGAAAGGGGTGATTTGTTCTGCTGGATATGCATGTAGTAAAATCGGACAGTAAATGTTATCTATTTCTTTTATTATACTATGAATAGTATTATGTCAGGCAACATGTTATGGAAAGCACTGGGGACACAAATATATAAAAATTCACTGCCTCCTTCCCTTTTTCAATAAATATTAGCAGCTACTATGTGTAAGCAGCTACTATGTGTCAGGCATTATTCTAGGTACTGGGGTAAAGCAATGTAACACAATTATGTAATGCCCACTCACGCAGGCTTTATATTAGGAGAGATGCACGATCAAATGGACAACATACTGAAGTTTGAGTAAGTTTGACAAAGAAAACTAGAACTGGATAAATGGATGGAGAGAGCAACAGAATGGATGTGGGGGTATGTCTGATACTTTTCCTACATTGGAAAGGGAGATTGCCACAAAAGGTTGACATCTGAGTTAAGTTTGGAGGGATGAGAAATAGCATCATCCTTCAGCACAAGATGTCTTCATGCACTGTTTAGAAAGGGTTTCTTGCGCAGTGGAACAAACCTACTGAAGGGAATGGGGTTTAGGACTGTGGTCGGTTTTTGTTTGTTTGTCTGTTTTTTGTTTTGGGTACTAGAGATTGAATCCAGGGACACTTGGCCCCTGAGCTTTTTATTTTGAGACAGGGTCTTGCTAAATTGCTGAGGCTGGCCTGGGTGGAACTTGTGACCCTCCTCCCGCAGCCTCCAGAGTTACTGGGATTATGGGCGTGCACCACCATGCCTGGTGTAGTCAGTTTGTGTAATAAGCTTGTGGTCAGGTGCATAATAAGATTATGAGATTGGAATGGCAGACTGTGGCCAGGCCACAAAAGGTCTTAAATACGTAACTACAGAGTTAGAATTTTCTAGGGAGTGGGACACCAAATGATGTTTAATTACAAAATAATTCTTTAAAAAAAACCCCAAAAAGCAATAAAACAAGAACTGCTACTAGAAAATAGGCAAGAGAAACAGCAGTGGCACACACCTGTAATCCCAGCAGCTCAGGAGGTTCAGGCAGGAGGCCATGAGTTCAAAGCCAGCCTCAGCAATTTAGTGAGGCCCTAAACAACTTAGCAAGACCCTGTCTCTAAATAAAAAAAATAAAAAGAGCTGGGGATGTGGTTCAGTGGTTAAGCATGTATGGGTTCAATCCCTGGCAGGAAGGAAGGAAGGAAGGAAGGAAGGAAGGAAGGAAGGAAGGAAGGAAGGAAGGAAGGAATAAACAGAGGGCTGGGGAAGTAGCTTTGAGGGAAAGCACTGCTTGGCTTAGACTCTGGGTTTAATCCCCAGGACAGAGAGGGGGGAAAAAAAAAAAAGAGGAGGAGGAGAAACAGAGATTTCACCCAAGAGGATATACAGATGGCAAATATTCACATGAAAAGATATTCAACATCATTAACCATCGAGGAAATGCAAATTAAAGCCACAATGGGATATCATTACACACCTATCTAAATCTATAAAATAAATAACAATGACAAACACCAAGTGCTGGCAAGGATGCAGAGATAGTGGAAAACAGTTTAGCAGTTTCTCATAAAACTAAACGTGCAATTACCATACAACCCTCAATTATACTTTTTGGACATTTATTCCAGGGAAATGAAAATGTACTTTCACACAAAAATCTGAACACAAATGTTCCTTAGAGCCTTACTGTAAGAGTTAAACAGTGGAAGCAGCCTGGATGACTTTTAACTAGAAAAATACTCAGCAATAAAAAGAATTATTGATGTACACAACTTGGGTGGACCTACAGGGAATTACGCTGAATGAGAGTCAATCCCAAAAGATTATAGCCCACATGATTCCATTTTTTTATAACATTTGTTGAATGACCAAAACATCTGAAATGGATCAGGAGTTGCAAGGTATTGAAGAGAGAGGTGGGAGGGAGGCCTAGGTGTGGCTGTAAAAGGGCAAGAAGAGAATCTTTTTGGACATGAATTGTTCATTATCTTGACTGTGGAGGTAATTATGAGAACACACACTTGTGATGAAATTAAATAGAACTGAATACACACACACACACACACACACACACACACCCCAAGAGTACAAACAGGGAAATCAGTGGACTGTATCAGTATTAACCCATCATGTCCTGCTGTCCTACACATGGGATGCAAACAAAAACCTATACAATCTTATAGAATACCTATAAACTTGCTCAATTTAAGTCTTGATAGGTGCCCTACTTACAGGATGACAGGACATAAAAATCCTAGTTGCGATGTTTGGCTATGGTTTCACAAATGTTACCATCAAGAGAAACAAGCTATAGCATACTTAGCTTCCCCCTTTATTTCTTCACTGCATGTGAATCTATAATTGCAACAACAAGCTTTTTCATTAAAAACTATAATAAACCAGATTATAAATTCTTTCTGAGTATGAACTCCCCTTAACATCTCTGACTTTTAGGCTGCATTTCCAAATGTTGAGAGCAACCTGAGATGAAGTCCTAATACAAGGTAATTATTTGGTTCCTGATTTACCTGAGAGGAAATTAGGTTTACTAACTTCTATAAAAGTAAAATACACATTTTACTATAAATTCTACATACAAATTACTATGTGAATTCTATGAAATAAAATCTAAAACTCCAGCTGTCTCTGAGGTACCTGATGAGCTACTAGGAAATAAAATCACCTAAGATGAAAAGATCCCCACTAGCAGTTAAAATGTCACTATAAATTAGAGACCTCTGAGATCAACTGTCACTAGACAGGAGTTCCTGGGCAGCAGAGCCATGGAATCCTGGCAGATTGAGGCCACAGGACTTCACCAGGCCTTCAGAGCAGAATCCCAACACTGTCCCGTCTCCATTCTTTGTTTTAACACGTGAAATGGGGAAGACAAGAGAGGCAGGAAGCAAGTGATGTGAGGCTGTGGAACACACGTGCGTCCACACCTGTAGACTAAACACTGCAAGCTACACTTACAGCCTTTAATGAGGAGACTCCTGGCCACCAGACCACTGGGTGGCTACTTCTGGGTCGATATGAATTTGCATTAAATTGAAAGAAAACATTACAAATTCATTAAAATGCTGAACTATAGGATATTTTTATTGCAATGCAGTTGGAGTACTTTCACACACTAGTATGTCAATATTTTTTGAAGGAGAGGGGCACTGAGGATGGAATCCAGGGGCATCTACCACTGAGTTATGTGGTAGATACTTTTTACTCTTTTTTTTGGAGACAGGGTCTTGCTAAGTTGCTGAGGCTGGCCTCAAACCTGCGATCCTCCTGAGTTGCTGGGACTACAGGAGTGTACTTCTATGCCTGGCTTGAAAACAAGCATGAGAGTCAAGCAGAGGTCTCATCCAGCTTGGCTTCAGAGAAACCTGTTATAACCAGCACGGTAATTAATTTATGTAAATACGGTGTAAAAATATCCATGGGGGGTGCACAGAAGGAATTGAAATATGCTTCCTATAATATAGTTGGCAGCCTTTAAACAAGAGAAAACAAGTCAGTTGAGCGTAGGTGAGAAAATACAGGTGACATGTTAAAAGTCACAAAGGGACAAGCGATGACTGAACTTTTTCCCCTCTGACCGATGAACTGTGTTAATCTAACTTCTCTAAGCTGGTCTCTGTGTCCATTATGCACTGGGGACGGGGTAGGTCACAAAGGGGGCATCTCAATCAAAAGGAGATTCAGCAGTCCTCCTGGGGGACAGGGTCAGTGACAGAGTTAGGCGTTAGCAGCTCCAGCCACAAAGCTAACAGGGTTCTGTCCAGGACCTTCTCCCCACCCACAGTTTGACTGTGTGTACCTTTCACCTATGTCTAGGTCCTACCCTCTTATAATTCTAAGTCTCCAGAAAGATCACCTCCTCTAAGAAATCCTCAGTTTATGAGTGTCAGTTCATCATCTGCCTCTTTGGGGAAAAAAGAACCCTAACATTCATTTAAGTCTATATTTTTTTCACTAAGATAACAAGGGTATTATTTTATTATAAAAGGTCTTTGAACCTTACAAAATTATTTACTGTGGGAATCTATAAATAGTGCTTAATGATTAAAATGTTTTAGAGGTCAAAAAGAATTTGACAGTATGAAATGAGGAACAGAAACAACAGATAAAAAAGCAATCCCCATGTAAATCAGTGGGGAAATGGGAGACATGCATAATCCTTTCCATGTCACTAATGTCCACGTGCAACTAGTAATGACAGAAAGCACATTTAACTTTCTTTGAGAGGTGACCACCACTAAATGGACCAAATGCAAATATGACATAATTCAGTTTCCAACCTTTGTAACACCTATTGCATAACTATCAAAGTTTTTCCAATCAATGAGCTCTTCTTGTATGAAAAATCTGGGGACTTTGAAAATGCTCACCAATGTCCATTCACATCCCTGTAGGTGTCTCTCTTATTTCCCTCTACACTGTGAACAAATTGGGAATAGGCATATTTTTTTCCATAATGTTCCCTGGGTAGAAAACTCAAAGACCATGACAAATATTAAACATAACAAAAGAAAATAACGTCAAAACCATGGCTCACAGCAAAGAATAAAATGATCATGCTCTGATTTAAAACTTGTCTCAGAATCTGAATTCTTGGTTCCTTACTCAGTTTATCTGCCTTATCTGTGTGTCCTTCACAAGTTACTTAACCTCATCAAGTTTTATTTCCTCCTGTGAAAGAAAATGGTCATATCTATCTTACAGGATTGCAGGAACTAAGTAATACATGCAAATGCTCCTAGAATAACCTTGGCATATCAGAAATATTAAGTAAATAGTAGCTATTGCTATCATATACCAAACCCATGCTATTTGACATGAACAGCACTCACAATCTTTGGCATTGTTTAGCTGATAGACTTTTGATGAGGTGGAAAAGAACCAGACTGAGAGGAAGTCAGGCAGTTTAGTAAGGAACATTGTGTCAACACATGCTGGTGGTAGCATCAGACATGTGTGAATGTGGTTTGGTGGTGCAAGGAGGCTGAGGCAGGAGGCACCAGAACCCAAGAATTTGAGACCAGCCTGGGCAACACAGAGAGATACTGCTTCTCAAAAAACAAAATTAAAAAACAAACAAAAACCAAAAACCAGGTGTGGCGATCCTACCCTGGATTACAGGGTAGGATCACTTGAGCCCAGGCATTCAAGACAAGCCTGAGCAACAGAGCAAGACCCTGTCCCCAAAATGAGACAAAGACAGGGCTGGAGATGTAGTTCAGTGGTAGAGCACCTGCAAAGCATGAGTAGAGCCCTGGGTTCAGACCCTGGCAGCAAAGGAAAAAGAAAAGAAAAGCAGGAGTCTTTAGAGGTTGGGTAGAGTTCAGTGGAGAGCTTGTGCTTAGCATGTGCAAAAGCCCTGAGCTCAAAATAAAAAGACACTTGTTTACTCAAAGTTGAACTAAGCATGGAGGGCTGGCGATATAGCTCAGTTGGTAGAGTGCCTGCCTCACAAGCATAAGGCCCTGGGTTCGATCCCCAGCACCGCAAGAAAAAAAAAAAAAGAATATTGTATAAAATTAGCTGGGCCTGGTGGCGCACGCCTGTAATCCAAGCGACTTGGGAGGCTGAGTCAGGAGGATCGCAAGTTCAAAGCCAGCCTCAGCAACTTAGCGAGGCCCTAAGCAACTCAGTGAGACCCTGTCTCTAAATAAAATCCAAAATAGGGCTGGGGATGTGGCTCAGTGGCTGAGTGTCCCTGAGTTCGAGCTCTGGTTCCACAAAACAAACAAACAAACAAACAAAAAATAACTAAGCATCGTGTGAATATTCCGCTCCCTGAAATCACCATTGAAAACCTTGGAGTCACATAATTCTGTGTTCATGTGCTGCTTCCTGCTAGGAGTAACAAACCTGTTACAATAGGAGAGAAAACTCAATGAAGAAAGTAAACCTGGGCCTTGGTAGTAACTAAGATGGCCTGAGTCTTCTCAACCCTGCCAACTCTCTCTGCAATGAATGCTTCCACTCCAGCAGGAGAAGGGACAAGACAGTTTGTGAAGCTCCAGGTTGGAACCCTGGTTTTGCAACTTCCCATCTCTGTGGTGGGGAAAGTCAGTTACTTTTGCTGAGCTGTGGCTTCATCAGTGAGGGAGGAGGCTGGACTGGATGATTTGTAATGACCCTATAGTCCTAAAATTGAGACATTCTATAAGTATATTCAACCTAATGCCTTTAAAAGATAAACTCGAGTTTCCAAATTTTTCAAACCAGTTATTCCAAAAAAAAAAAAAGGCCCTGATTGTGCTGGGGTTGTGGCTCAGTAGTGAAGCACTTGCCTCACATGCGTGGGGCACAGGGTTTAATCCTCAGCACCACATAAATAAACAAAAGAAATAAAATAAAAGGTAGTGTGTCCATCTACAGCCCAAAATTTAAAAATTTTAAAAGGCCCATATTTATGTTACCCTACCCCCAAACTTCTAAAAGACTGAGATTTCTGAATCTTGCCACCAAAAAAATCATATCCGGATTTGTGAAAATCTCCTCATTGTCCTTTCCTTGTCTCTTCCCTCACCTAACTAGGGTGGTAGAACAGACTGTTTAAGTCTCGGGTTTTTAGTGGACACATGGAAAGAAAGATTAAGTGGTGAAAAAGCTACTTCTTTAAACTGAAATGTCTCTTGTAATCCTGGCAACTTAGGAAGCTGAAGCAGGAGGATCTCAAGTTGAAGATCAGTTTCAGCAACTTAATGAAACCTTGTCTCAAAAAAAAAGAAAAGAAAAAGAAATTAAAAGGCTGGAGATGTAGCTCAGTGGTCAAGTGCATTGGGGTCAATTCCTTGAATGAATGAATGAATGAATAGAAATCTCTCTTTACTTCTGACTGCTGATACATTCAAAAACCAACACAGCCAGGCATGATGGTGCATGCCTATCTGCAATCCCAGTGGTTTAGGAGGCTGAGTCAGGAGGATTGTGAGTTCAAAGCCAGCCTCAGCAACTGAGCAAGTCCTTGAGCAACTCAGTGAGACCCTGTCTCTAAATAAAACATACAAAAGGGCTGGGGATTTAGCTCAGTGGTCATGCACCCCTGTGTCCACAAAGGTAAGAGGAAAAGGTACAAATTATTTCTTTTCTATATTGTATCTGCTTTCCTGGACTTAAATTACAATTGCCAAAAATTTAAAATTGGAACTACTTTTAGGATTTAAAAATCACCTAAACCAAGCTATTCTTAGAGTATTAAAAAACCAAGTCTAGTTAATTTGTAACATTTGAAATGTTACTAAAATATGCCAAAGTATGTCCACTGACAGAAATGTCATCAAGAGGCTAACTTAAAAAAAGAGAGACCTCAGGAGAATTTACTGTTTTCAACTAAATCCACATGACCTAAAAGAACAAGCAATTACACCATTTCAAACACAAAAATGACTAAACATGTTTGTTATCCCTTTTTGTTTTTATCCAAACATTCAGGGGAAACTTGATTTTCTTTGTTCAGTGTTTATTATTTCACCTTTCCTGCACAAGAAACCAAAATACTTTAAAAATGAGAGAATCTGTTAAACGGACCCTGGAAGATTAGGGCTCGAGACCACTAATCCCGTGCATTTCCATCATCGTCCATTTTTGTGAAGTCACTTTATGAACGTGACTCAATTTATGTATAAGAGGGTGTAACAACACCCCTTACCACTTTACTCCAATTTGCACTTACGTGGAATAAAAAGGGATCAGTCACACATGCAAACCAGAAAGGCTGAGAGATCTGGGAAAGAGAGCTACAGAAGGCAGCTGTTGTTTCCTGGAAATACTACCATGGAATTTACTCCATTGCTAGTCTGTTAGGCCACCCATTTTTATAGCTCCAATGACACATTATCTTTGCCCAATGTCAAAACTACTTACAAATACATTTTTTTCCCCTACAGAGATCCACAAATACAATTACCAGGCGTAAACCAAACCACCAAAGTAGTTTTTCCATACCACCCAGAAGACACTAGGCAGTTCCATTCCTGAACTTAACTTTGAAACTCAGTACTTTTCCAAAAGTCAATACTTGTCACATCCAAAATGTGCTATATTGCAAACTGCCTTATACCTAACATAGCTTCAAAAAGTATAAAAATAAATAGGCTGATATAAACACATCTAGTTTTCTTTTTTAATCCAAAAGGTTTTTCTCTAAATACCAAATTTATCTATGTAATTCCAGGAAAAGATGATGAACTTAAAAGAAATGTCTGGAGAACACAGAAAGTTTACCAAAGTAATTTAAAGTGCAGGCATTACTTAGGAATACCTGATATTATGCATATGCTTAGTCCCTTCTGTACAAACAGAAGCCCAGATCCTGAATTCCCCTGAACCACCTGGAGAATTCTCCAAAGGTCATCTTCCCCACTTCTTCATCTGTTCTTTTCCCCATTCGTATTTCCCCCCTTAACACACTAACCTTTTCCTCCTTGAATGCACCAGTATTGCAGAGTCACAAAATCTATTTTTTTTATTGTTATTATATTATTGCCAGAGTCTCATTTCCTACCTCTTTCTGTTATGTTTTTCATGTGGCTAGAACCTAACTCCTATTCACTGTTTTTTCTACTGCCAAAATGCATTCCGATTTCCAAACATCCTAATTTTAATCCATTCACCAAAAGATTGGTCAATTGTCTGATTATCTTTAGGTATCAGGTCCTTATTAGAATTGCAAATGCTTAGGAGGGGCCCTTTGGTCACCCTCCGCACATCTGCCCTTCCCCAGAAAGTTCCTACTGGGAACATTCCTTCAGGAAATAGATCAGAATTCCATTTTGCAAAGCAGTTTCTGTCTCTCCACTGTAATTAATTCTAATTTTACGAAAACAAATCATCATATCCTTGGCTAAATTGTAAGATTGAAAAATTGAAACAATTAATAAGAACCCAGCCATGGAAAACTTATCAATTACCTCTAGAGATAACAATACCATCTTTTTCTCCCCCCACTTAAATGTGCAAATTTCATCTATCTCAAAGTAATGCATTGTTACCAATAGGAGAGATGTATGTACACACACACACACACACACACACACACATACACACACACGCTGTTTCAACTCTGCCTACAAATAGTGTAGTGACGCACTGACATACAAAAGTAAATATCTGATAAAGTATCATTTATCTGCTTTGGCAGGCAATAATACTGAAGCCATATAGCTGGCTATATACTACAACTTAACTGATTAATATTTACTTAAAAGGAAAACAGAAATGCTTTATTGACAAGAAATAAAACTAGATGTCTCTAGCTGCAGTTTCAGGGTAAGTGTGTAAACAAGCAGATTTGCCAAAACTGTGTGGCTATGATTCCAACACAAGAAACAAAAAGTTAAGGAGGCATACAAATTTTTGATATTTCCTGAGCTGATGCTGAAAATAACTTAACAGGAAAGGGCTGCTGTTGAGATATATTTGTCCCAACCCCCACTGCTTTGCTGTGCATAATCTTATCTATGCTGGGACAACATCGAAATTGCTCATTAGGACTATTAACTTATCCTTTAATCATTATATTAAAATCCCACAATACCACCAGATGGGAAATGCAACCAGAGAGAGATGGCTTCTAGACCAGGTCTGATGATTAAAATACAAATGCCGTAACAGGATTGGACATGCTGGTAATGCCACTTGGCAGCACTTCAAGCCCAGTCTCATTAGTAACATGGGGAGAAACACTTGGTTCTTTCCTTCATCAGAGATAAGGGTATGCAGATCAGTGAAAAAGAAGTGATTCTGAGATTTAGTTATTTTAAATTCTGTTTCTTAAAGAAGACCAAAAGGTAAATGAAAACCTTGTCAAAGGATGGGCACTTCTGGGCACAGTTTCAAGGCACATCAATCCACATTTCTGATTCAACTTCCTCTCTTCTCTGTGTGCTCTGCCTTCTCCTCCCAGAGCACACTAAAGTGCTCTTACCACAGTTCAAAAACAGCTTAAGTGCCAAGTCTAATCCCATCCATTTTAAAAGCCTTGATTCAAGTGTCACTACCCTCTGCAAAGCCATCTTTAATACCCTGTTCAGGGCACAACTCACACAAGTACAACTCAGAGAAAGCCTGGACTTATAAAACCCCAGTGCGTTGTAACAGTTGCCTTACTGGGAGCAGACACCCCTTCCCACCTTTGAATACACAGCGCTTGACACCTGGTCACTGTGGAATAAATAAGCTGAGCGCTTGCTTGGTTATTAGGGAAACCCAATTACCATACTTTTTCTTGGAAGTGCTTATCACAAAACACATGAAAAACCTGAAATGTTTCCAGGAAAAGTTTTCTTCTCCACAGAGTCAAGAAATCTGCCTCAATTTCAAAAGGAAAACTCTAACATTTTTATATTTCATTTTGCTGCCTTGTCTATCCACCTTTATTATCAACTGCTCAAAGTTCAGGAACCTCCCTGTGAAAAACAAACTCCCCGAATAAAAGCAGTAGTAAATGAAAACTTGTCACCTGCACTTCAGGGAACCAGAAATGTCCATGGCCTGCCAGGCGTTTCAGGTTTATGATATTTGAAACATTTGGAGGATGAGGTCTCATAAACACACCCACAGCACACTGGCACACTCCAGAGAGGTTCCAATCTGACTTCCAACAAAACTACCTTTGAGATCCCACAGCAGTGACCACATGATGAGCTATCTGGAAATAAAGACCCAATGCTACTGTGACTGCAGCCATGAGAATGCCCCTTCTACTCTCCTTTCACCTTCAGATGTGGCTGTTAGTCCTTCCCCACTCTGAGGCTTCCCCACCCAAAACCCTCCCCCATTTCTTCTTCTCACTCTGGCCTAGGGTCAGAAATTCAATTAGCAAAAGTTTTCATCAGCAAAGGAGAAGTGGGAGGGAAAGAGAGAAGGGCTAGGGATTATAAAGGAGAAGGAGGTAAAAGAAATCCTTCGCCCACCAGTTTCTAACCACCCCACCCCTTCCCTTCTTATCACTGCCAGGCCTCAACAGTCCTCTCCAGCAGGCCCAACCCCCCAATTTCCTCATTCTTCCTTAGTCACCTCACCCTTTGCGCAAACCCTGCTGCCTCAGACCTGTGGATCTGTCCTCTGAGATGTCAGGTGCTCACTTCATCCTGGCCAGCACTCCAGACTCAGCCCCAGCTTGCATCACATGGGAGCACACAAAAGGGCCAAGAAAATTCCCCTGGAGGCAGGGAGCGGAGGCCCAGATTGGAAAGGTTAACATAATTTAGAGCTAAACTGGGACCTTTGCCTCCATTTCCAGAACTTTATTTGGGCAATACACTCTGAGTTTCTAATTGTCATGAGCTTTTAGAATACTACCATATTTAGAATTGGGGCCTGACTACCATTATTCCTAATAAACGATAAGCATGTTATTATATATTTGTAAATCTTAAGCTGTTGGATTTATGACACGTCTCTATTTTAAACACCATGACCCTATGGGCTAACGTAAGCTTGCCAAATGTCTGTTTACTTATCCAGATTTTTTTTTTTTTTATATACAGACTCTAAAGCTAGTGATTCTTTGATCCAGGAGGTGAGCCTTCCCCAAAGGCTGAGAAACTGTCAGAGACACTGTCAATGACTCCAGCATAAAAATCTTAGGAAAAAATGAAAATGAACCCTATTAAGATTTTAGAATCCCAGGCAGCCTGTTGGATTTTGTATTAATTATGGGAAGGCATAGGTCTACATTTACAGCAGCCAGACTGCCACACAGGATTTCCAATTGGATCCTCTCTGCTCACCTAAATTATACCATAGTCCTCATTTATTTCCTTTTTGGGTGTCCTTCTTATGAAGACTTGGATTTGGCTCTCTCTGACTATTCAGTGTTGTTTACAAAAGGAAAGACCTCCCAGGCAATACTGCTGAGTCTGACCCTATGACTGAAGGCTTTTGATTCAGCTGGCACATTTTAGGAGTCTCAAAGTCTGTTTAGGGGTCCCTGCTCCAAGCCTAAACAAAAACCGCTGTGGAAGTGAAATTCAAAAGCAGAGCTTACCCACCCTTCAGCAGGCTGCCTGACTTGACAGCCTGCAAGCTGTGCAAGGCTACCCTCAGTTTCCTGCAGCCTCCAGAAAGACCCCCCTGTATGAATGCCTTCCCAGTTGCACTGGCTGGCAGCATACACTCACCCCTTCAACCTGGATCCCCCCAATCCAGCAGCAAGGCCCTAAGCCAGGCCCTGCCTATGAAGCAAGCTCTTTAAAAGAACAAGTTTCAAAAGTGAAGAGCCAGTGTCACAGCTAAAGCTAAACCCTTGGGACTTAAACCCAAGAGCCCACAGGAAACTTACCCCAAGGGTCAAACCTCCAATTTCAAGAAAGAAGTTTAGCTCAGCCAGGAGTAACAGTATATGTAGAGAGCAGGTTGCGCTCAGCTGAGTCACTCCAGAATGTATAGAACAGCAGTTTTCAGGCTGTGTCTGCAGCTTCGTTAAGCAGTAGTTTGCCATAAGCTACTCCATTTTGAGTTTAAGGACTAAGGTGAAATGACTCTACACCTTGCTTGCACAAGTGAATAATCACCATCTGTCTGGTACAATCAGAAGGGATAAACTGATAAATAAATTAATTGTGCTAATAAGAATGACCACCCATGAACTTATCAAATTAACTAGAAACTCATGGATGTGTGGATGTATCAAACTCAAAATGGATAAACCAGGCCCATGGACTTATTGAACACACAAGTCCACCAAATGATGCAACTCCCTCATTATAGACTCACAAAAGGAAGAGCACCCTGAGAACAGACATGGTGGCAACCTGACCCTGTCACCTGGTCACTCGTCAAAAACCTTGCTCAGGAAAATCACCACAGCGACAACCTCCAAATTCTGTCCTCAGGCATTAGCAGAGTATGGTTTCTCCCTCGGATGATGACCACACAAGTCCCACTACACTATAAAATGCCCACCTCCAAATCTTGGCCTAGAATAAGTTCCTGCTCTGGCAGCCCTGCAGCCTGAACAAGTTCTGAGGCTGGTTCCTCACCTTGCCTGACCACCTACAGTGACTGTGCCTTCATATCTGCTCTCTGCCTTTGCTTTCAGTTCAGACTTCTGAACTCCTATGGCTGCCTTAACCCTTTCTGTAACCTATAAACATATAATTGTGTGAAGTGTGATATGTGACTTGAGTGTTATAGATACTAGAAATAAAGACTGGAATAAAAATAACCTGTGATTGCCCAGCTTATGACTTCCAGGTGACCCACGAGTATTCAGTGAACTGCCACTGATGAAAGTGGTGTAGCCTGTGAATTTATTGCTTTTCAATAAATTCTGACATTGTGGAAAGGCACAAATGTGTTTGGTCTGTTAATGACATAGCACACTCAGGACAGTATATCTTAAAGAAACCAATGAAATGCATGACATACACACACACGTGGAAAACCATGTTAAAAAGAGGCCAGTACCAATAAAATTGCTCTGTAGAGAGCACAACATGCATGAAAAAAGAGAAAAATTTTAAATAGTTGAATTTTTTTTTTTTTTTTTTTTTTGTACTAGGGGTTGAAACCAGGGGCCCTGTACCACTGAGTCACATTCCCAGCCCTATTTTGTATTTTATTTAGAGACAGGGTCTCACTGAGTTGCTTAGGGCCTCACCAAGTTGCTGAGGCTGGCTTTGAACTCACGATCCTCCTGCCTCAGCCTCCCGAGTCGCTGGGATTACAGGCGTGCACCAAAATAGTTGAATATTTAACATGGGTTCTCTGTTGAAATATTTATATCAACAAGAGGTTTTGCCTAGGTACAAATGTGTAGGGAGCACACCCTGGTGACCCATTTCTTCCAGATGTACCCTACCTGCCTACAATTACACAAACAAACAAACAAACAAACAGGATTAGATGAGAGAAAAATTAGGCAAGGGAGGTTATAGAGCTTTTCAAGGTAAAAGGAGAAAGAACAGAGGACGTTGGGTAAAGAAAAATATGAGAAAAGCATCTTGGAAGCTGAAGCAACTCAAAACAATCTGGTGATACACTGACTTGCTTGACAATTTAATGTGTTCAATTCACACACTAATGACAGCTCCCACCCTTTATTAGCCCCTGTGTGCTGGGTAGAACAGTCTTCCCACAAAAAGTAACATTGTAAGAGCTAAGTACTCACTCAAAAACCAGATGTTGGTGGCCTAAGAATAATCTGAAGACTTCAAAAGGGTTATGCTAGTCAGCTTTTTGTCACTGTGACCAAAAGACCTACCTAGAACAACTGAGAGGAGAAAAAGTTTATTTTGAGCTCTCAGTTTTAGAGGTCTCAGTTCATGGTCAGCCAGTTCTTTTGCTCTGGGCCAGAGGTGAGGCAGAACATCACAGCGAAAGGGAGCAGTGGAGGAAAGTGGCTCTGCTCATGGAGGTCAGGAAGCAGAGGGGCAGGAAGGGGTCAGGGGCTGTAGGGAGGATGAACCTTTCTGGGGCACATCCGGGTGACCCTTTTCTTCCAGACATACCCCACCTGCCTACAATTACCATCAGTCAGTCCATTCAAAATAGAATGGGCTGATTAGCTTACAGCTCTCATGACCTAGTCATTTCACCTCTGAATATTCCTGCTGTAACAGAGGACTTTTGGGGGGACACCTCATATCCAAATCAAAACAGAGTCTATGGGTTTTATGTTAAGCACAAATCAAACACTTATTTCCTTTGCCTCTTTTTCATTTGCCTTCTACTCCCATCCTGCATCTCCTGATTGTCTATCAGACCCCTGGTTTGGCCTCGTGCAGGATAAAAAGATATGACTACAACTCTTCACGGAGCTTAAAACTGAATGCAGAACATCAGACACACCAATAAATAATTACAGCACATGACAGACTGAGGTAAATGTTATAAGGATATCACAGCATAACTGGGGGTTCAGAATAGGAAATGGCACTTCCCATTAAGTAACTAGAAGCTTTATGAAGTCAATGATTGATGAGCTGGACCATTAAGAATGGGCACAACTTTAGCAAGAAGGATGAAGGAGGTATTCTGAAAGTGAGAAAGACAACTAATGTGTTTCCTGCATTTTCTCTGGATCTGAGGCAATTAGCCTTCAATAAGTAAAATAAGTGATCCTCAAAGAACTATAACTTCTGCAAATATAGAGGTTTCATCTCTGAATATGCCCTAACAAGGGCATCATAGGCAAATGAATGGATTGCAATAACTTCAGATTTCTTATACTTAGCAAATAATCTTCACTGAATTATAACCAATTTCCTGCTCAAGGTTCCCTGCTGTGACTTCCCTGCTATGACTTATGAACTGATGTTTGGAGGCCCTAGGAACTCTTCCAGGTAGTACTACATGGTAATTTAAATTCTTTGAATTAGCTACTAAAAGATGTTACTTACTCCAAGCCTGCAACACAAATACCCATTCCCACTTATGATATAAGTAGGCTGCACATGGAAATACAAATCCTTTCCAGATCAGTCCCTTGCTAAGTGATTTCCCCTGCTGCATTCCTACCTCATGGGCTTGTTGAAGGTTCACTACAATGACGCATGCAAAAGGGCAGTGTTACCTGAAATGCTGGTGTCTGGGTCCAAGTTGCCACTGGCCATCTGGAGCGTCATAGGGCTCTTCTACCTCATATACATCTGCGTCAGTGTCCTCCCTGCTGCAGGAATCCTGCCATTCCAACTCTCCAGTTTTCCCTACAGCCATAATAAATGGCAAATTCTCATATTCCGGTATTTCCTCATAATGGCGTATATTTTCATACTCCGGTGCACAGTTGCTTATAAGAGACCTGCAAACCACCTGACATGATGACTCCTTGGAGAGCATTTGGTCATCTAAAGACTCAGCTCTCAGACCATTAGCTGCACTGGTCTGGCCCCGGGACTTCTTCCTTTTCTTTTGAGATTCCAGGCTGTAGTTATCTGCAGAATATGCCTTGATGGGCTTACTTCTCTTCTCTCCTCCCATCACAAGGTCATGCCAATCACTTTCAATCCTTTTCTGCTCCCCACAACTGCTTGTGGTTGTGTCTCCGAGCTGGCTACTCTTGGACCAAAACTTCTGAAAGTCACTCTTCATGAAAGAGATGGACAGTTTCATATTGAGCAACTTCTTAAAAGAGTTTTTCTTTGGAGAGTCTTTACAAGGCTTAGTGCACCTCTCCATATCCACAGCAGATAATGATTTTGCTCTAGGCTTGGTGAGGGCAGTGGGAAGCTCACTATGTGAGGACACAGTCACAGATTTTAAGGATTCTGGATTCCCTAAAAAGGGCAAAATAGGATGAGGTAATTTCCACACTGGCTTTTCTGAAGTTCGTTTAGGCATGTCAAAGGAGGATGACATACCGTGGTTTGAGGCACACAAATGATTTCTTTCTAGAACCTTCTCTGAACGTCTTTCTTCATTTGAGGGATACGAACTTTTCTCCACAAGCTCCTCAGAGGCAGCCTTTTTAAGTACTCCTGCAGCAGGCAAGCTGTGCCTCTGAGGTTTCTTGGGTACAATTTTTGAGGAACTTTCCTCTTTTATTACAGATTCCTTTTGCATTTGAGGGACAGATGCTCCTGAGTTACAGGCAGTAGGCAGATGTTCATTGTAAGTTAATTTGAGTTGCTTAGGCAGGCTCAAAGATAGAGTACTGCATCTTATAAAACTGGTCCCTTTTTCTGTGGCAAGTGCCATACTAGAACCATCTACTGATGTGCCATCAGAACTCAAATTAGAGTCTGTATCTAAAGAAGGTGCCACTTTTTCAAAGGAAGATGTATCTTGACATGTGGCTTTCTGTGAATGGACTAAATCTTGTCTGTCACTGTTGGAGTTACTGTTCAGTTCACTATGATTTCCTGGTTTCACTCTGTCTACTTGTTCCTGGTTACACAAAACATTCTGATGAAGAACACTGACTTTATTGTTTTCCAAACTATCTTCAATAAGACAAGAAGAGCTATTGTTTAAATTCTCTGGTTCTTCAGTACTTTCACCAGGAGTGTCTATATACTTTTGGCGTAATAGGCGAGCAGGGCGTGTCTTTCTGGGCTTGGGAGTTGGAAATTTTGGGGTACATGGTACTAAGTGAATTTCTAAGGGACCAAGGTCTTCAACGTCTGTTTTCTTACTAAGTCCATCTGAGGATATAAAAGCATTCCTTTTACCATTTTCTAGAGCTTCTTGATCAGATGAATGACAGCGATTATTGCTGTTTTTACTGCTGTCCTGACAAGTTTCAAGATTTTGAAATTCATCCCTAGGAAGCTGTCCATGGCAGTTGTGATGAGCAGGAAGTTTTTCAAAGCTGGACTGAGAAGGTGACAAATCTGCAAGTTCAATTCTGAATTGTCTATTGGAATTACAGCCACCATTCATTTCTGGGTTGGCTGTGGATCTGTGCTTCTTCAGGGAACTTGCAGGTGACACTTGTTGTGTTAACACATCTTTGAGCTTCTCTTCTAGGATGCTTGCCTTTAAAATTACTCCACTCTGGCTCTTGTGCTTTTCATCATGAGAATCCCACTTACTCCTGGTTTTTGTAGTCAAAGAGGACGCATCAATTTTTCTATTCTGTAAATTTTCTTTCATTTCCAGCGGCTGTAAAACAAGCTGCTTTACATACAAATTTTCTCTATTCCCAAGCTTATGGATACACTCAGAACTGCAGGAAGATATTGGCAAAATATAGTCACTGCTCTGATCCCCTACATTTTTGCAATTCAGGGTGTCAGTACTTTCAGGTAATTCCAGTTTTTGCTCTTCCAGGTTCACGATGGTTTTCCTTGATGATGACTGCCCAATGTCTCGAACAGGTGAGTTCTTCAGAACTTTGGGTTTCGGTGCGATTGCTGGTTTGGTTTTCTTTGCTGGCTGTGGAACACTAGCAATCACAATGTCAGGTTTAGGTGCAATAGGTGGAGGAGATGGCTTATTGTTTGCCACCACAAACTTTGGCTTGGGGGCCACTGGTGGCTTCTTGATCTCTAGAAAGAAAAACGTATGATTAAATGATGAGATAACCAAACCACAAGATGATATATGATTATATTGGATAACACTTTCACTTCTTACAATATGAATGGATGTTTCAGTAGGCAGATTACATTACATTACATAGAGTCAACATTACTTTTGAAGATACCTTAAATTCTAATGTAAGTAGCTTTGGTGTATTATACATTATTTAGTAAGTCCAATGCAGTTTCTCTTCCAACGTTGACACTAAATGAAATAATTGACATCTCTTAGAACCCATACACTAGTTTTCAGTTCATCTACTGAGTGCTGAGAATTAAATCTGCCTACAGAATTCAACTCTTTAAATTTATCATATAAAGAAGCAGTAGTGTCCTTCTACCTTCATTAATGCCTGTTATCAAGAATCTTTCGACTTCAGCAGGTAGAATCCCAAAGCAATATTAAATAAGAATACAGATATCAGAAATTTCTAACCTTAAAAAATGAAAATTAAATCTTTGGTATTATTTACCAAAGATTGATTACCAAAGATATTTAGCAAAGGTGATTACATTGTTTGTTCTTCATTAAGAACCACTGTTCTATAGCGTTTTTAAAATGACCACAAGTTCTAGTGTAGCAATTCTTCCTCAACATTCCATATAAAGTGTTAAATTATCATCTATTATAAAAAATGCTGGATTTGTGTAGACCTGTCCCTAGCATAAAGGAACTTGGTAACAGCTTTACACAAAAAACCTATAAAACAAAACGGTATATAAAGACCATATATCTGTATTTCTTTAAATTTTTTCTTAAAGATCTTCCACATAAACTGTCACTTATCAACCATATTTCCCCAAGGAGACTTGAGATGAAACATGTTTTGTCTTGTACTTCTTATATGTACATCTGTTCCTTTACCGGGATTTCATACTTAATAAAAACCTTATTTACTAGAAAACAATGTTTTTCAAATATCTGCTACACAGGACCACTAGACATTGTTAATTTACTTGAACACACGGAGGCACTGATATTTCATTTTGTGTTGATCTTCTTTTCAACAAAGGAAATTAGTCACAACATTTGGGAAAATATTACATGGAACTAAGTAAAAAAAAAAAAAATTAAAAAAGTAGCATGTTTTACTTCCTTTTCCCAACCAAGGAAGAATTTCCCAAACCTCTAATACTATATGTACAACCAAGATTATACAATAACAGATGTCAACTCTTTAAATTTCACCCAATTTCTTGACATAATGTTTTCATAAGTAAGGAAGATAATGAATTTTCAAAATAATGCAAATTCCACAGGAAGGGTGGGGTATGCCTGTAATCCTAGTGACTTGGGAGGCTGAGACAGAAGGATCTCAAGTTTAAGGATAGCCTGGACAACTCTGTGAACTCCTATCTCAAAATAAAAAATAAAAAGGGCTGGGGATGCAGCTCAGTGGTAACGCACCCCTGGGTTCAATTCCTAGTAAAGCAAATTCCCAAAGTAGGCAATTTTCATTTAGTTCTTCAGTAAGCATGTTATTAGTCTTGAAGGTCAGAAAATAATTTGGCAAAACCCTTCAAAGCCTTTTGATAATGCAAGTTGTAATGGTCTATTAAACTCTCAATCTATCAAGTCAAGTCTTAAGAGAAAGTGTGAATGCCATAGGACTTTTCCCAATCTCTCATCTTATTCAATAAAAAGTAGCAGACTGTCATGTTGACTTCATTTCTGTCATTTTTGAAACATCCTACCTCTGGGATTTTGAAAGGATTTAAAAAATCTCTTTTACAGGATGAAAAAAGTTCTGAAGATGAGGCTACCCAACAATGAATTTAACATTTCTGAACTGTATACTTAAGAATGGTTATAACAATAAATTTTTACCACAATTAAAAAAAAAACTCATCTAATTAATCTTTTACTTTTTGAACTTTAGAGCCTTGTGAGAGCTTTCAGTGTAATTTAAGCAATCCATTCTTGCTTTTTAGTTGAATCATTTTTTAAAATCTCTGGTCCAATTCCAGTCTTACCTTTGAGTCTTCTTCCAAGAGACATAAATTCTTGTTCTTCCTTGGGGTCACAGAAATTAAATCAACCACATATGAGCTGAGGTTGATTCCCAAAAATATAGCTCAGCATTATGTTCCTAAAGCTCTTAATGTATATTCACTGAATTAAACAAATACCTGTGAACTTGGGCTTAGCATTGTTGATTACCGATGTATTAAAGGGAGTCAATAATGTAACCCAGGAACTGGCTGACCTAATTGTGTGTGCTTTTGCGGACCTGGCTGCCTCAGTTTCCCCACTTGTAAGTGGGTGAGTTGAAAGGTCTATAAAGTACAAATCTGAGATTGTACTTTGGAGGTATCTACTTTGAAGAACCCTGATGAGCTGTAGCCTCTTTGGCCTGTGTCATTTTTCTTCAGTACACCTTTGTCTGACTTTGCCACTACATGGCCAACTCCAGCAGGGTTGCTACTTTCTCTTAGCTAACACATAAATATACTCTTTACTATGTCTCAGTGACAGGAAATTTCTTTAAAAAATCAATATTCATTTTAACCTCATATGATATTGAAAAATAAGCAGAACCAACCAATAGGATTAGTGAATAATTCCTTAATGATTAATAGAAACAAGTATCCAACTAAATCACTGGTACAGCACTATATGAAGTCTTTCATTAATATTAATATTTTTTAATGGCTCCATTTTGAAAGAAACACAACTGGAAAAAACAAGCCATTTCAGTATGGTGTGCCACAATATTAAACTCTTGAAATAAGTGCATAATGTCTGGAAATGAATCTAGCACCTTTGGATCTTAATACAGTATTAACAGTCAGACCCAAAGCTACTTTAGAGCAACGTAGCAAATCTTTTATTTACACAGCTGTTTGGCTTCAGGGAAATATAAGGTAAGAAAGTGAAGACCTAGTACAATTTTACTATTACAAACAAACTCGTCTTCTGTTACACACAGATGGCCATGGCTCACGTGCACACTCTCTTGGCTACTGGATCAGCCAAAATACAAAGCACAGACATTAATGAGACAATGACTTGTATATGTTCAAAAAGACACAAGACATACACCAATAATTCCCTCACCTTTTTCATATACTCCTTAGAGTAATTCTAAACTCTACTAAGCATCCATTCTTCCACAGATGTAGAAAAAACAAGCAAGCTCTTCTTCAGGATACACACAACTTGGATGTTCTACAACATTCCTCTTATTTTCTTAAATTAAAATAACCTTCCAAATGCAATAGATTAGATTCAAAACAAACACCCTTCCACAAACTGCAAATAACTTTCCTAAAAGTTTTAATGAATTTAAATAGTATGCCAGAAAAGCACCACGTGTTTGCAGGTTAGCTTATAAGAACAATGTGCACATAGATTTATAAGAATGGAATAGAAATAAAACCCCAGCTCTCTTCCATATTCCTCATCTAGATATAAGTATTATAATAAATTTCATGGATGGGTGAGCAAAAAAGTAGTCAATGCTTTCCAGAGAGCCATACTAAAAACCACCTAACTCAGTTACACACAGGAAGTGTCCCTCTTTCAAAACACCACAAAAATGTCTGTGGATTTCTTTAATTGTAAAGTTGATCAAATATAAAAATAGCTTGCAGTACTCTAGGGTAGTATGAATGAAAGAATCATAAACTTTCAGACTGAGCCCTAGCAATCAAGTTTACATATATAAATGTCAAATGCTTCTGTACCTGTTCACTATAAAGTGTCAGGATAAAAACTGAAAACAGATACACATAAAATATGGATATTTTAAATATATTTGACACCCCAAAGAAGGAAAGAACTATGAATGGCTGGAAGGATTTTAAAATTGCTAACCACTTTTAGTTTAATTGTATTGGCTCAATTAATTCTTCATTAAAGAATCCTTGACAAGGCACAGAAATTTAGGATGAAAATAATGTGTTAAGTGAAAAGCTTTTTTTTAGTAAATAAAAGATAAAAAATCATTTCAATGGTGCATGACAACATATCTCATATACATTGCACATAACATCAAAAAGGAAAAAAATCCACAAAATCTTCAGCAATATTTCACTCCTTGCTTTCTTATTTCTATTGGCTAACCTCTTGCCTCATTAGTTGTAATCTAATTATTTCTAGCAATGCAACGCTCCAGTATATCTAGGCTTTAGAAATAATACAAATCAGAACATTTAGAGTGCTGTTTGACAGTTTCAGATTGCAGGAATTTTAAACAAATGCCAAGAAAAGCAATGAGAATTTAACCTGATACTTAAGTGCTGAATCTACAAGGAACTTTCAGGGGAAGATTTAAACTCTTTGACTATAAAATTTCTAATATGTTTCTTAACGTGGACAAACGTATAAAAAACGTAATACATTAATAAGTCGCTGGTTTTAAAATTAACCCATGTTCTTATAAAATGATTTTGTCACCACTTTGGTAATTATTTTGTAAAACAAAACTTGTTCCTTAAGAATGTTCAGCAATATACTGTGCACAATGGATCAAAATCCACACAAAGGTAAGTAGAGGCTTTGTCATTTGGATAAGGGGCAAAGTCCATAGGAAGCAGTCAGAAAACAAGGCTTTGTTTACATTACGCAGGTAGAACTAGGAAAAAAAAATGCTTTTTCAGAAGAAATGGAGTGAAGATGAGCAAAAAAATTTCCAAAGGCAATCCCACTCTACACTCAGGTTATCAGGGGGTAAAACCACGAGGACATGAGTAACGATGTTTAAACCTCTTTAATAAGACGTGGAAAGGGTTTTCAGTCCATCCCGGGTTGAAAGCGACTCACCCTAGTGGCTCAGTTCAACACTCTGGGAACACAGCCCTTTCCTAGAATAACTGATTTCTTAACATGGGAGCCTACTGATTTCTTAACATGGGAACCTACTGATTTCTTAACATGGGAACCTACGCCATCCTCACACGCAAAAATAAAGTCGCTCAAATTGTAGAAGTGAGCAAATGCTCTTCCCATCGGGCGTTTCACCTGGAGTAAAGAGCCCCCAGCACAGGTCTCCCTTTTAAGTGAAGTCCCAAGAGGTCCCACAGCCCTGTCCAAAGGAAGGGACGCGAGAATCTAGCAGCAAACCCTATCAGCTCCGCACTTGCCGGGGTGCTGGGGAAAGGTACAGGCCACGCGACTCTCCTACCCCAGCGGAGAAAGTTGCCGGAGAGCCCAAGCTTGGAAAGCGCTCTTTATAAACTTTCCAGCGGCAGCACGAGCGCAGTCACTTACCGGCGGCAGAAGTCATGATTTCCCTGTGCAGCTCGCCTACCCGCTCGCGCCCCTCAATCCATGTTCCCCTTTCAGTCCATTGTTTTCAGAGTTTGGGCAGAAGAGAAAAGCTCCCGCAGAGCCCACATTCTGTTCCGTGCCTCCGCGGCGCAGCCGGAGCGCCGCACAAAGGATGCAGCCCGCTCCAGCTACCCTGCGGCGCTCCCTGGCGCAAGTCGCTGGTGGCAGGCGGGCGAGCACGAGCGCCGCCCTGCAGCGCTCCGGGCAGACGGCCAGACGCGGGCACGAGCAGAGCTCACCGCGCCTCCGCTAGCGCGCGCCCCTCTCAACCTCCAAAAAATCAGTGCTGAGGGCGCCCCCTGCTAGTCGCGGCGGTAAAAGGCAGACAAAAGCCGCAGCCTCTTCCAATCGAAGAGCTAGAACTTCGTTCGGCTCCCGCCCCCAGGCTGACACTCTGAGCCAATAAGCAGACTGGAAAAAGGGGCGTGAGCTGCGTGGCATGCTGGGAATTGTAGTTGTCAGGACCTACGGGACAGGCTGGAGCAGAAGCCTCGGTGCACGCCTGTTCCCCTGCCTGCCTTCATTTCCCATCGTGCTGAGGCGGGTGGCATGGCGGAGAAGGATGACACCGGAGTTTGACGAAGAGGTGGTTTTTGAGGTAAGGGGAAAATGGCGGTGGGTGTGGATTGCCTTTGTTTGAGAAGGACGAAAGGGAAAGGAAGGAGACTGGGCGATCCCGGGGCGACGGATCCACTGACGCGCTCTTGCCGGCCTGGACCACCCAACCCCAGCGATTTCGGGGCCTAGTATTGGCCGCAGCCTGACAGGTGTAGCCCCAGGCACCCCGGCCACGGCCGGCCTGTCTCAGGCCCGCCCAGAATTCCCTATCTGAGCCGGGTTGCCCGGCTGGGGCGGGAGCTCTGTCCATTCCTTGCCCGAGACAGAAGCACCGCGGGGGGACTGTTCTGGGCGGGGCCGAAACGTGCATTCCCGATACTAATACAACTCAGCCTCCCCGGTTTTCATCCTCTAATTTTGGGTCACTATCCAGTAGTGTCTCGGGTCACTGTTCACCGACAAGGTGTGGTTCCCGAAACGAAGGCTGCAGGTGCCACTTTTCTAGCATGGATTAGTCTGAGGGTGTGGGACCTGTGGTGGGTGGTTAGGGCCGGGGTGCCTCAGCATCTAGGTTCCATTCTTTTGTCCTTTGCTATTGCGCTAGGTGTAGCCAGTTTTGAAATCAAGGCTCTGGATTAGTGCTTTTGTGAAGGGCTATTTTAAGACGTTCTCTGCCATCTTGAACGAAAAAAATCAGGCGAGTGTTTTTGATACCATTTTTTCTATCAGACAGGTAAAAACACACACCGCTGTATATATGATTGCATGTGTGTACGTTAGCTCATCCTACTAGATTTTAAGAAAAGAAAAAAAGGAAGAATGAAAGAGGAAAATGACCCATGCCATATAACGGGAGAATGAGGCACTAACTGCAGAATGTTAAATGTTGACATATGTACAACTGTCATTGGAAGATTAATTTGGAAACGGTTGAATTAAAGAACTATAAATGATATCCGAGGTGAATTTGAATTACGAATCGACTTAGAAAGATGGAAAGGAAAAAAGATATAGGAGAAGAGCTCTTAGTATGTCCAGGGTGGGGGATGTGGAAGTACTTGGTGTGCATTTTTAGGGTCTAGGGTGTGGCAGTCCACTGTGTAAAGTGGTTTGATGTTTCTGCAATGTAGAAATAGTGGAGAATATGGCCATTTAACTATAATGAAGAGTTAATGCAAGGAGTTCGCTAGAGAACATAGAGCCCGAATTTTGGAAATGAGAGAAGAAATAATGGAATAATGGTTTAGACAGACATTTCCAATTAATGTGGGAGAAATCCAGGTTGCTTAGATTTCTAGAGTAGGGGAAACTGGTAACCATATTTTTTACCCTATTATTTTCTCTAATTTCTGATTTCTGAATATAATAGTAATAAAAGCTCAAAGAACATTTTATTATGGAAAATAAACAACAAAAAGAATTAGAATGACCCAAAGATGGCCACTATTAACAATATAGTGTGTATTCTTACAGACTTTTTTGTTCAAATGTATGTTTATATTTGTGTGTGAGATATTTGTTAACATAAAACATATACAAAGAATTTTATATGTATTTTTCACTTAGTTTATCATAAATCTTTTCCTTACTCATCACTCTTTGAAAACAATTAATAAATAATCTACTGTCTCATCATGTAACATCATAACCATTTTCCCTTTATGAATAGATTGTTTCAAAATACCATTGTAATCAATCCTGATATAAGTCCATCTTTTACTGTAACTCTGATTTTCCTTAGAATAATTCCTAGGAACTAGTGGGTCAAAGAGCATGAACATTTTAAGACTTATGCAAAAAGGTTATGCCAATTCACATTTCTATTAGGAATAAGAGAGTATTTGTTTCACCAAATTATTATCAACAACCTTTTTAGTTTCCTTTAATCTTTGCTAGTTTGATAGGCAATAATAGCATTCCATTGTTCTAATTTACATTTTGTGTATTTATACATTTATTAGCTATTTTTATTTTTATTTCTTTGCTTAAGTATTACATTTGTTTACCCATTTCCCATTTGATGCTAGCCCCCCCACACACACACACGCACTTTTTTTTCAAATGCTGGAGATTGAACCCAGGGTCTTCCACATTTTAAGCATTCCTTATACCCTTCAGCCACATCATACCCAGCCCAGCTTCTTAAAAATTGACTTAGGGAATGGGGTAGGGGATGTGGCTCAGGGATAGATTGCTTGCTGCCTAGCTTGTTGTTTAGCATGCTCAGGGTTCTGGAATCAATTCCCAGCAAGGGGGTGGGGGGGTGGGTGGGATTTACATGAGTTCTTCAGATACTACTAAGCCCTTATGATATCTGTAGAAAAAAATTTTCCAACTCTTTGTAATACATATTAATTTGTATTGCAGTATCATTGTTTTAGTCAGCTTTTTCATTGCTGTAACCAAAAGAGCTGACAAGAACAATTTTAGAGGAGGTAAAGTTTATCTGGGACTCATGGTTTCAGAGGTCTCAGTCCATAGATGGCTGACTGTTTCTCTGAGCCTGAGGTGAGGTAGCACATCATAGCAGAAGGGCGCTGAGGAGGAGAGCAGCTCACTGCAGGAAAATCAGGAACAGAGAGACCTCTTACCACAGATAAAATATAAGGCCCAAAGGCATGCCTGTAGTCACCTACCTCCTCCAACCACACCCTCCTTGCCTACAGTTACCACCCAGTTAATGTCTGTCAGGGGATTAATGCACTGATTAGGTTAAAGCTCTCATAACCCAATTATTTCTTGCATTGCCTTATACATGAGCAAGTCAGGGTGCATTTGGAGTGTGGATTTGTTCTGGATTCCCTCTTCTTTTCCATTGGTCATTCACTTGCCCTTACCCATGTTTTTAAGTACTGGAACTTTATAATAGGTAATATCTGATAGGATAAAACCCTTCAGCTTTCTTTTTCTTCAAGATTGCCTTTTACTATTCTTGCCTCATTGTATTTCCATATAAATTTTGGAAGACTGTCAATTTCAATTAAAAAAAATGGGATTTGAGATTATTTGAATCTGTAGATTAATTTGGGAAAACTTGACTTTTTAAAAATTTTTTGTAGTTATAGATAAACACAATACCTTTATTTTATTTGTTTTTATTTTTATGCGGTGCTGAGGATTGAACCCAGTGCTGCACATGTGCTAGGCAAGCACTCTACCACTGAGCCACAACCCCAGCCCAGAACTTGACATCTTTACAATATTGAATCTTTCAATCCCATGTACATTTATTGCTTGCCTTCTGAATGAGTCAGGCAGTTTCCCATTTTTTTTGGTGCTCTAGGACTTATTTTACAAAATGAGAATTATCTCCTCCATGAGGATATAGCTAAATGGCCCTTAAAGGATCTAGGTCTTTGCTGGAAAATGGATATTGTCTGTCACTTCCATTTGTGTGAGTGTGTGTGTGTGTGTGTGTGTGTGTGTGTGTGTGGTTATTGGTCAATTACATTTTCTATTTTGATAATTTCTTATTCTAAGAGACTGTGTACTATAAAAGTATGGGCTCTGGAGCTGGACAGTCCTAAAAAAATCCTAGTCGCTATTTATTAATGTGACTTTGAGCAGGTACTTAATCTCTCTAAGCTTGATTTCTCCAAAGTAAAGTAGAAATAACAGTACCTATCTCATAGAGCAGTTATGAGAATTAAATAACAATATAAGTAAATTTTTTATACAAGACCTGGGCATATAGAAAATATTTACTAAACATTGCATATTATTAAGACTTCCCAGAAAATTGTTCTGAATCTTGGTTATCAAAATTATTAATATAAACTGATCTTAGTAGTTTCTTAATTTTTAGTCTCATTTATAACACTGATTAATATTATTTATGTTTTTCATTCCTCTCTTTTTATCTTGCAGTTTTGCCAGATAGACTTTTCTTTTTACTTCCTCTCTTTTTAATTGATGCATTATAATTATACATAATAGTGACAGAGTTTTCAAAGAACTAGTTATTGGTTTTGTTTGATCAGCTCAATTCAGCTTGTGGTTTTAAATTTTTTAAAATTTCTACTTTTATCTATTTCATTTTTGTGTGTGTTTATTTTGCTGTTTTTTTCTAACTTCATGAGTGAAAAACTTAAATACAGAAAATAATTTATAAAGCTATAAATTTTCCCATTAGTATTGCTTTAGCTGTATCTCCTAAATTTTGAAACATAGTTTATCTTATAGTTTTGTAATTTCCATTTCAGTTTTTTCTTTAACCCATGACTTATTTAATACCCAGGTGTATGGGTGAGGGATTAATGTTATTTTTGGTGGTAAATTTTTCTGTGTGAATTCCTCAGACCCATAATTCTACCTTCAGAAGTATGAACTGCATCTCCTATATTCACCTGTATTCTGCTGCCGCTTTTGATTTCATTTAGGTTGTCAGTAGGAAGGACCTACATTCAGATCAGAGGGCACTTGGAGGTTTGGGTTTTTATTCTTGTTCTCTATCCCCACAGGGCTACCATTTAGTAGTGATTACATTCTTGTACCTAAAATCAGGACTCTTTTTGGTGATTCTTCTCTCTTAACTTCAGCCCTTACAGGGTGTCAGTAACATTGCTTCTTTCCTTTGACCTTTAGACCTATGCAAGGTATTGACTTCCTGCTGTTGCTGGTCCCTAGGTACTGTTGTTTGTCTCAGTGCTGCTACTGCTTTGTAAATGGTAATTTTACTTTTTTTTTTTTTTTAGTGGTGGTGGTACTGGGGCCTGAACCCACAACTACTGTACCACTGAGCTACATCTCCAGGCTTTTTTAATTTTTTATTTTGAGACAAAGTTTTGTTGCATGGTCCAGGCTAACCATGAACTTTTGATCCTCCTACCTAAGCCTCCTGAGTGACTGCAATTACATGCATGTGCCTCCTTGTCAGGCATAATGATTATTTTCATTAAACTCTTCCCAGAGCTGAAAGCTTGTTGGGCATGTTTCCTTGCCACCTGCCACTCAGCCACTGCAAGGTATTTCAGGCTGATTAAACCAGGCTTACTTCTAGATACTGAATCCTGTGGCAGACAAACACTCTACTGAAGAAAAGAGACCCATCTATTAACCATACACAGAAGGAGATTTAACACAAGGAATTAATGGTTAGATTATTATTGAAATTTCTAAAGGATCAAACTCTATTAAGGTTACTATGCTCATAAAGCTAAGAACACATGGTTATGAAGTAGGAAGAGAGAAAAAGAGAAGCCAAAGAGCAAAAAGTAGACCTCTTTCCTTCTACCTTCTCAGTCTCTCACAGGTACACCTAATTGGATGAACCCTAATTCTAAATTTATATCTAGAACTCTAGCTTGCAGGCTAATTTGGGAAATGTCAAAGGTATCTGCCTCTGCAATATAGAGGCGCACTAGAAGGAGGATGGAATGGAGGTTGAACAGGCTGGTCCATTGTATCTGTCATAGGGCCTAATCTTCTTCCCTAGGGAAATTTGTGATATTTTTGGCATATTTACGATAACATTGTTATATTAATGATTTTTAGAGTCCGAAATCAGACTCATTTATGTCTTGAGACTCAGAGGCACATGTCATGTTAAAATTAAAATTTTTAAATCAAACAAAATTTTGGAAAGTATTCCAATAACAACATCCAATCTTTTAAAACTCTTTTGAAGTATCTTGTTTTAATTTCTGTTTCCTTGATTGTTGGTAAATTTTACCATCTTTTCTTATAATTTTGGTCATTTGTGCTTCTTTTAGAGGTTGGCATTGAGTCCCTATTTTGGTTAGCTTTTTCATCACTGTGACCAAAAGTCCTGACAAAAACAATGTAGAAGAGGTAAAGTTTTTTTGTGGGGGGCTCATGGTTTCAGAGTACTTGGTGCATTGATGGCTGACTCCATTGTACTGGACCAGGAATGAGGCAGAACATCATGGCAGAAGGGTACGAAGGAAGAAAGCAGCTCAGGACAGGGAAGTCAGGAAGCAAAGAGCTGTGTTCACCATGAACAGATATAAACCCCAAAGGCATGCTCCCAGTGACCTATCTCATCCAGCCACACCCTGTCTGCCTACAGTTACTGCCCATTCAATTCATATCAATGGATTAATGCACTGATTAGGTTAAAATTTTCATAACCCAATCATTTCACCTCTAAACTTTCTTCCATTGTCTTACACTTGAGCTCTTGGGGTATATACCTCATATCTAAACCATAGCAATCCTCCTGTAACATACCTCCTAGTCTGAAAGGAGGAGAACAGCCCTGAAAGATGGTGTAGGAGAGGGACTGAGGATGAAAGGAAAAGTGAGATTCTCAGGCCAATTTCCAGTCCTTACCCTAGAATCTAACCACTTTTATCTTAAGGCTAGATTCCCTATATACCAATAAGGTAATTCCATTATATTGGGCTACAGATTTCCTTCTCTAGGATATTTTATTTCAGTTAGTTAATTTGTAGTACTAGGGTTGAACCCAGGGCACTTTATTACTGAGTGACATCCCCAGCCCTTTATTTTTATTTTTTTTAGACAGAATTTCACCAAGTTGCCAAGGTTAACCTGGAACATTTTTTTTTTTTTTATCCTCCTGCTTCACCCTCTCAAATCACTGGAATTATAGGTGTGTACCACCATGCCTGGCTAAGATTTTATGTTAATCAGAACTTTCTACAATCATCCTATCCTGAGGGTGGTGTAACCTGTTTTGGATCTTTCTTGCTGGCTAAATATCATCAAGACAAGGTTTAGAAAATGG
This sequence comes from Glaucomys volans, assembly GCA_020662805.1. Taxonomy (NCBI): domain Eukaryota; kingdom Metazoa; phylum Chordata; class Mammalia; order Rodentia; family Sciuridae; genus Glaucomys; species Glaucomys volans. Next base: position 34,964 of record JAJEJO010004730.1, read on the forward strand.
ACAGACGCTTTGTCTCACATGAACCTTAAATAAAATAAAATCAAAATACTGACACTGTTGTCTTGCTCTGTTATTGTAATCACTAATTAAAATGTTTGAAAGTTTAAATTATCCACTTTTGAACTGTGTTAAAGTTCTGATGTTGCCCTTTCTTAACTTTCAGATATCTTCATTATAAATTAATTGCAGAGCTGGGCACGGTGGTGCACACCTGTAATCCCAGCCACTGGGGAGGCTGAGGCAAGAGGATCTCTATTTCAAAGCCAGCCTCAGCAACTTAGCAAGACCCTGCCTCAAATAAAAAGGGATTGGGATGTGGCACAGTGATCAAGCGCCCCTGGATTCAATCCCTGGTATATGCATACATACATACATATATAAGTAAATAAATAGCAGAAATTTTGAGTCATTCATTCTCTCTTAAATTTTGCTATTCCAAGAGGGAAAAGTACCTGGAAATAAGACCTTTCTATCTGAAGGAACAGTTCTTGCTACACTTTTACATTATTTGTTGCCCATCTAAACCATTTCTTTGTTAAGTCCTTCTTGTAGAGACAGTGCTGTCCTCAAGGAACTTTTTGCATTCTCCTCAAATCTGTTTTTGATAACCTTATTCTTCATAGTTGACCTCTTTACTGGCAAAGGCTTTTGCTGTTTGTTTGAATTCATTCTCCCTCTTTTCCTTTGCCCCTGAGAAACATAACTTTTATCCCTTCTAGCATGATCTCTTTCTGTCCCTCATCCTTCATACTTCTCTGTAAGTTTTAAATGTTAACCCTTTATTGGCAGTATGATCAGTTTCGGCACTTTTTTGCCCATATGACTAAATCATACGAAAGGAAACAACTCAGAAAACCTCTCACGTGTAAAATAAAATTTTTAAAAAGTCCTCCTTTATTTGAATGATTCTTTTCTTTGCATTTTTAAAGGGTATTATATACCTCTAAAGAACACTAAGGCATTTTCCGAAGTGTTATTTGTAGAATCCTACTTGCATTATTGATTTGACTAATGGAAGGAAATTGTTTTGGTCTGTGAATGTACACATGGATAGTATTTGCTGTTTTGATAATGGAGCTTGCTGTCTGGAGTAATTATACATATCAAATTTAAGATATTATGTCATCTTATTTTTCCTCAAAATGTATCTTCTGCTTCCGTTTGTAGAACACAAACCCTAAAACTTTATTATTTAAAATAATGTAGTTTCAAGTAGTAGCTGAGATTAGTTAGAAGCATACAAAATCCATACTTTTCAGTATCATAGAATAGTAATGATGTTATTAAATCACAAGCCTAATTACATAAAAGATTGACAATGATGACCGAAGCTAGTTTATTTCCAGATATGCAAGAAGAAGCTATGTGTTTAATATGAATTATAAAAATTATTCTTGGAGAACAAGTCTGCTTTTTCCCTGTTTGTGTTGTGTTGTTTCTTCAGTTTTGGTTTCTTCACATATCCTCAGGGCTCAAACAGATATTAAAATTTTTTTCTTTTTAAAATCCGAGCATTTGAAAAAAGTAACAAGTATGTCTCTTTTTTATCCTTTTTTTGGTTTAGACTTTTTCTCTGTGTGTGTGATCCTGGGGCTGAAAATCAGAGCCTCATGCATGTTGGGCAGGTACCCTACCACTGAGCTAGTCTCCAATCTCTTTTATGTTTGTTTGTTCATTTGTTTGTTTTCTTCCAGTACTGGGGCTCGAACCTAGGGGGGCTTTATCACTGAGCTACAGCTACATCCCCCCTCTTTTTATTTTGAGAGAGGGTTTTTCCAATTGATGAGGCTGGCTTCAAACGTGTGATTCTCTTGCCTCCAACTCCAAGTAGTGGAGATTACAGACATGTACCACCATATCTGTAATCATGGGATTTATTTTTTAAATCCCAGAACTCTTTTATGTATTTTCATTGTACTTTTTAAAAAATGCAGGTAACTTTGTATACATAGCACTTACATTATTTATTATAATTACCTTGGTGCTTTATGCAGTCATATTAAAATTTTTCTTTCTGTAAAAAGCATCATGGAAAGTGGACTAGTCACTGAATCAAAGAGACAGACTTATATTAATTAGCAATGAGATTCCGAATGAAATCACTTAATTTCTCAAGAGCTTGTTTCCTACTTGTAACAAAAACATCCTTTGTACCAGACAATCCTTAGTATGAAAATTATCTTAAACCCATTCTAGATCTGAAACTACTTGGTAGGTTGAGTAAATGAGAGTAGATCCTTTAAGGCTTCCATTACTTAGGAAATGTAGGAAGAGACTCTACTAATGTCCAGTCTGTTTCCAAGTTAGAAATCTAGACTCTTTTTTGGGGGGCTGGGGGGTGCAGGGGCAGTACAGGGGGTTGAATGCAGGGACACTCAACCACTGAACCACATCCCCAGCCCTGTTTTGTGTTTTATTTAGACACAGAGTCTTATTGGGTTGCTTAGTGCCTCTCTTTTGCTGAGGCTGGCTTTGAACTTGTGATCTTCCTGCCTCAGCCTCCCAAGCTACTAGGATTAAGGTGTGCATGGCTCTGTATTATTTCCAGTTCTGTACCAGGTGTTCCCCAAGTTCCTGGAAGCAAATCATGCCTTATGGATTTAGGAGAAAAGGCCCTAAGCTCAGCATACTCCACAGGGCAGGTGTGAGGCAGTGTACTAACCTCATTGCCTGGGTTTTTTGGGCTTCTGTTTACAGTATCCATTGTGACTTCCTGTTATTCCCACAGCAAAACAGCAAATCAAAATGTACGTTAGTCTTTATTTGAAATGATGTATTTGAGGATACCGTTTATTTTAAAATCTATATTGTAATTTATGTAGCTGACAGATTATAACCACCTATGTGGATAGATTTTGCTGATTAACCCACAGCCTTTAATTTCATTTCTTTAAGATCTTTATGAAAACAAATTTTCTACTTCAATATATACCTGGTCCTTTCCTTGTTTGACTTTTGCTTTTAGACTCTCCCTTTCTAACATAAGGGAATTATGAATCATTTTGAGAGAAAGTTCTCCCTTTTTATCTCTTCCCAGAACTATAGAACTCCCCAGTCCTTTTTATTTTATTTGAGACAGGGTTTGGCTATTACCCAGGCTGGCCTCAAATTTGTAATCCCTCCTCAGTTTCCCAGGTTACTGAGATTACGGACATGTACCACTATACCTGGTATTAGTCTCTCTTTTGATGAATATGTTGGTTTTTAAATTTTATTTTTGGACTTAGTAACTAGTGTACTTAATAGCAGTTGTACTATTGTGTACTTAGACCTTGGAAACTATTCTAAAAACTTTTTGCTGTTTATAGCACTCATGTAGGAGCAAGTGGGTAAAATGCTTTTCAGGGAAAATATTAGAAGAGTGTCGCCAGGAAAATTTATGAATATATTCTTATCTATCCTACTGGCTTATAAAAAATGTTTAAAATGGACTGATGTTGACTAACATCCTTTGAAGGCCCACTTTCCTGTTACCTTCTTTTGCAGTTGCTGAGTAATAGTAGCACTGGGGGGAAATAATGTTCAGGTTTTTTTAAAGAGCTGCTTCAGATAGGAAAATGCTTAGTAATGACAAAGGCACGCCCTCCTGTTCAGTGGCCATTTTGTCCTGTACTTCTGGAGAAACAAGTGGGACTCATCGCAGGAAGAGGTGTGTGGGTCAAGAAGAGAATACGGACTGGAGGCCCTAAATCTTCATCTAGGACAATTTGGAGAAATTAAAACTATGCTGTCTGTGAGTAGCATAGCTGGACCAATTTTTATAGAGCTTTTAGCTTAATCTTTTTGAGTTCTGTAATGAGATTTTGCTTTGCTAATATTGAGGAATAATGAATGTTTGCATTTGGGGCTTTTGGTGTTAGTGTTTAGAAGTTATATTCAAATGTGTAAATTTCAAAGTATGTTTCCTATTATTTTATAATATCTTTAATTTTGCAAGGCACTCTCCTATGATATTATCAAGGATTAAGGGAGGGACACAAAGGAAGTAGTTAATTTCAAATTATACTTTCTGGTTATGTACTGAATTAAAGAAAAGCCAATATATAATGATTTCTGTAGAAATGTAGCATATTGGCAATATAATTAATAGTAATGGGAAAATTTATTTTCCATTGTAGGGTTTTGTTAATTTTGACAGAGTTTTAGCTGTGTAAGTACCTTCTCCATTAAAAACTGAGGAAATTGCTGCCTTGTATAATTTGGTGATGACATTTTTCCTCATCCATTTATTTTGTGTATTCTAAAGCTAGCCTGAAAAGAAATACGGAAGTCATAGCTATTGATAAATGTTTATTCTTTTTGATAGTATTTTCTAAAAAAGAGAATTGCTATTCTATGTAAGATAATCACATTTCAACCTATGGTTTTAAGCTATATTCAAAGATAATAGATTTTGTAAAAATCTTTTAAAGTAGCAAATAATGATTTCCAGGCAAATATTCTTCCATGTGGTCCCTTAAAGTACAGATATGCTGTTCTTTAAAGGTTTCATTCTAAATACAAGAGCTTTTAGAGGTCTGTTGGCATGGTAGAAACTTAAAAATATACAATTTACTTTCCATATATATATAACGGTATACATACATATATATTATATATATAATTCTTTTTAAAAAGATTTAAAGTTGATCACAATTTTAAAGTGAACTTTTAATAATTTGGTGAGTTCTATAATTTGGGAATGGAAACCCAGGCTTCTTGGTCGGGGGGCACAGATTTATGTAGGTGGGAAGGCTGCATTAACAAATTTACTCCTCAAACAGCCCACAGTTGCAGGTTTCTGTGCCAGTCCTTTGTGCCTTGACGTATTGCCTTCTGTTTCTAGGTAGCACGCCTGTGTCTTCCTGTTGCTTTTTGTGTTTAATATAGACTAGAGAACCCAAGTAACATCTGACAATAGTCACCATTTTGTCAGACCCAGGAGTGTGGCTTTTTTTTTTTTTTTTTTTTAGTTGTCAATGGACCTTTATTTTGTTTTTTTATATGTGATGCTGAGATTCGAACCCAGTGCCTCACACATGTTAGGCAATTGCTCTACCATTGAGCCACAGCCCCAGGAGTGTGGTTTTGATAGAGAACTGACGCTTTAAATAAAGGGATCTCTAATAATTAAAGCAGATCATTAATTTTGTTATGGAAAAGAGCAAAAGATTTTTCTGTTCATTTGATAGACTAATGATTAGTTGGCCATCTTCTTTTTTAGCAGGCTTTGTGCTGGGTACCATTTCCCATACAAATAGCATATGAATATATTCTTATTGTAAGACGTTCAAATAATACAGGGAAGGCATTAGCTCTCCCTTATCTTTCTTTTATTCCCCACTTCTTCCCCTTTTCTCCACAGATGTGGCCACTATAATCACTTTGGTACGTGTTCTTTCAGATCAGTTTCAGTACAATTATATTCATGTGTATCTTTATGTGACTCACATAGATATATTGTATAATTTGATTTTGTGGGTTTTTAAAAACATAAATGGGATTCTTAAATAGTTGTAGTATTCAGTGGTCTTGTATGTGTATTCTGGCATACTATTGTGATTACATTGGTAGGTTAGATACCTAGTAATGGAATTGCTAGGTTGATGGACATATATATTGATATTTTTCACCTATACTCCCACTAATAGTATATGAAATATCTATTTCCCAACCTTGCCAATGTTACATATTATCAGACTTCTTAATTGTTGCCAAGTAATAGATAAGACTTTTATCTTTAATTTGCATTTCTTAAATCAAGGATGAAGTTTAGTATGTTTTCATTTATATTATCCCAGTTGTATTTTTTTCTTTAAATTGCCTCTTCATATCCTTTCCTCATTTATACTGTTTAAAAATGTTTTTCGTATTGGTATATATGAGCTTACTGTACATTAAAGAGATTTGTTGCATCATATGTTGGCTGGATTTTCTCTCCATTTTCAGTTAAGAGTTGTTTTGAAAACCTTGAGTGGCTGGGTGTTGTTGCACATGCCTATAAACCCAGTGACTTGGGAGGCTGAGGCAGGAGGATCACAAATTTAAAGCAAGCCTCAGCAATTTAGCAAGGCCCTAAATAACTTAGCAAGACCCTGTCTAAAAACAAAAAAATAAAAGGACTTGGAATGTGACTCTGTGGTTAAGCGTCCCTGGGTTCAATCCCTGGCACAGAAAAGCAAACCAAACCAAACAAAAACAAACAAAAACAACCATTGAGTTAACTTTGAAATTAATTTATAAGAATAGATTACTATTGTTTGTATAGTCCCCAAGAATCTTTACAGTCAGTCTCTAGCCTTGTGGGGCTTGAGGCAGATGCCTTTCCTGAATTCTTACATATGAATTACAGCTCATCTGACACAAAAATAAGGTAATTGGTAATAAAGATAGATATTGTCAAGAAAATAATGCTGATCTATTTTGAGTTTTCTAACTTAATCTACTAAATAGTTTTTAAATTACAAGTCTACTTTCTGGTTAAAAAAAGAAAAAACTATACACAATACCTCACTAGACCAACTTAGTGAACTTGTTTACTTCACATTATTTGTAGTTCATTGGTAACAACAGTGCTCTATCTGGCTGCTGAGGTTCAAATCCTTGTTCTGTCATTCACTAACCTTGTGACCCTAAGTAAATTACTTGATCTCTCTGTGCCTTAGTTTCCTCACATCTAAAATCAGCTGTGCCTCATAAGGTTATTATTACATAGATGACACAAGTTAGTACATAAAAAATACTTAGATTAGTGCCTAACCCAGTCTGGGTAATCAGTAAATTTTTGATACTGCTGTTATTTGAGGGGAAATAGGTGTGAAGAAAATCAACCAAACAGAGAACCAGAACTAATTATGTGAGCAAAAAGTACATCTGGGCAGGATCACACAAAATTCCTGGGCAGGAACCTCCACTGACATCACCACACCTGAGGTAAAAGCTGCTGTAAAGGGGGATGATCAGGGCCATTTCCAGATACCATTTATGGTCCCTGTAGCCTGTGGGAAACAACAGCACTGAAATGAATTCATCTTTCATTATCTGCAGGGGGTTGGTTCTACGATTTCCTGTGAATAACAAAATTGGAGGATGCTCAAGTATCTTCTGTAGAATGGCATAGTATTTGCATATAACCTACATGCATCCTCCCATGTACCTTAAATCTTCCCTGTGTAATTATACTCCCTAACAATGTAAATGCTATGTATGTAAACAGTAGGTATACATCTGTGTTGTTTAGGGAATGATGACCAGAATAAAAAGTCTGTTCATATTGTTTTTTTTTTTAATTTCTTTTTTTAAATCCATAGTTGCTTGAATCTCCACATGCAGAACTTTCAGATAGGTGGGACCAACTGTATTTGCTTTGTTTGTTTAGTTTGCATGATCTTTATACTAGTGCTTGCTATGTCTCTATTTGCCAAATTTGTTTATTTCCTTCCTTCCTTCCTTCCTTCCTTCCTTCCTTCCTTCCTTCCTTCCTTCCTTCCTTCCTTTCGGTACTGGGGATTGAACCCAGGGGTGCTTTGCCACTGAGACACATCCCTAGTCCTTTTTATTCTTTGAGACAGGGTCTCACTAATCTGCTGAGGCTGACGTGGAAATTGTGATCTTCCAGCCTCAGCCTCCCAAGTCACTGGGATTGTAGGAGTGCACCACTGTGCCCAGCAAAGTTAGAGCTCGTATGAAACTTAATAGTTATAGTTTGTAAAATACTTAAAGCCACTGGCAAAAGGGAATAATTTGAGATGAGGACATCTTGAAGAGAGACAAAAATGTGCTTTAATTAAAAACTGTATCTTGCAGGGATTAGCATTTGAACCTTAAAGAATATAACAGGTAATATATGTGACCAGCTTGAGACACAAAAGTTGATTGTTTCTTCTAAATCTCCCTTTTTCCTTAAAGAGACAGTTTTATATTAAGGTTAAGAGAGTGGACTTCAGAATCCAACCAGCTGGGTTCTGTTGAGTGACCAAGCAAGTCATAACCTCCCTATGACCAAGTTTCCTCATCTGTAAAATGGGAGTAATAAAAATACCTCTCTAGAAGGTTAATTTTAGAACTCAGTGTTCTGAAACATGCCTAGCATATAAGCAACTCAACAAATGTGAACTGTTTTTAGTGTTGCTTTTATTTTTTTCCAGCTTTGACTCTATTCTTCTCTAACATACCGGGCTGTCTTAGGGCATTTGGGTCTTGTCATACTGCTGTCTCTAGTTCATCTTGCATATGCCATGTAGTACACATGTTTGCCACGTGTGCTTCCTGCCGTATTTACATGCTCAAAGCTTGAATCTATACATTCAGTAGGCCACTCTTCTGATATCTAGATATTTTAGGTTAATGGCATTCACCTTTGACTATCTCATAGGTATTTCTAACTTATTTTCCTTCCCTCACTTGTTGCTTTGCTGCTGTTTTGTTTCAGTAAATAGCACCGCCTGATTGTTCAAACTGGAAATGTAGGAGTCATCTTGTTCCCTCGATTGCCATCTACTTTTAGTCAGTAACCAAATCATTTTTATTTTTATTTTATTTTATTTTTTTTAAAGACACATTTATTCAGCATCATGATCAGACTAACATTTAGCAATTAACAGCTTGGGTACAAAAAATAAAAATTCTACACTGAAATCTTTGTTGGAATGCTTTACACTTTCCACAGAACAGAAACTCAAATAATGTATTATACAATTAGTCACAAATACAGTCCTCGAGTTTTTTTGCCCATACACATGAGTATTGTCTAAATCACATCTTCTTTGTAGCAGCTAGGCCCTGCCAACCACTGTGGTTGGCTGAGTTCAAAAATCTGTAGCTGTAGCTTCCCTGTCACTTCTTTGGCTCTCCTGTCCTGCTCAGCTTTGTTTCCTGGCAGTAGTAAAACCTTCTGCCACTGTCATAGCTACTGCTGCTGCTGCTGCTGCTGCTGGAACCACCAGAGCCACCTTGGTTTTGTGTTTTAGCAAAGTATTGGCCTCTAACACCATAAGGTCTACAGCTTCTGCCTCCAGATTCCACCCTTAATGGGTTCAAAATTGATGACTGACTGTTGTAATTGCGAAAATCATTGTGGCTTCCTCCACCTCCAAAACTTTTCATCATGACCAAATCCATTGTAGTCATTCCTGTTGCCACCACCATATCCATCACCACCACAGCTGCCATCAAAGCCACCACAACCACTCAAGTTTTCTCCACAACCAAAATTGTCATTTCCACCAAACCACCACCAAAGTTTCCAGAACCACTTCAACCTCTTTGGCTAGAGGAAGCTCTAGCCATCTCTTGCTTTGACAGGGCTTTTATCCCTTCACAGTTGTGGCCATTCACAGTATGGTATTTCTGAATGACAACTTTATCCACAGAGTCATGGTCGTCAAAAGTTACAAAAGCACAGCCCCTCCCCACTGTCTCATGATTTCAATAATTTCAGTTTTCCCAAACTATTCAGTAATCTCACAGGCAATATTCTTCAGTATCTTCTATAATGCCAAAAACAAAGGTATTTTTCACAGTTAAGTGGGCCCCTAGGGTTTGATAATCTTCTCTTGAGACAACTCTCTTTGGTTCCACAACTCTTCCATCCACCTTGTGTGGTCTTGCATTCATGGCTGCATCCACTTCCTCCACAGTGGCATGAGTGACAAACCCAAAGCCCCTGGAGCTCTTGGTGTTTGATTTTTTCATTACCACACAGTCCATGAGTGTTCCCCAGTACCCAAAATGGCTTCACAGCCTCTCATCAGTCTCAGCCCTTTGATGAATAGCTTCTGCAGATGTTCAGGCACTTTAGGGGACTCTGATTTAGACATGATGGCAGTAGGAAGAGAGACTTTGGCAACACTTTCTTGGTGGCATCCACGGACAAAAATGCAACCTCATCTTTTCCCACTATCTCATTGTTGATGAAGTTTAAGTGACATGGGCTTCATTTTGAAGTGGGAACAAGACAAGTTCACATTTTGCCCCAGAGCTTTTACACAGGCTGCTTCCCCATTCCAGTAATGGTCCCTCTAATCTTTCAGTATTCTACTCAAAGTAACTCTTCCACCTTGATGAATTTTCTATACAGAACGTATTTCAGAAGGGTGGACATGCATATGTCCCTGTATATGTGAAGAAGTAACTTGTTTTCACATGTTGTCAGCCATACCTTTCTGTATCTATTCATTTCTGATTTTACCTATGAATTCTTTATATCTTTATAATGAGAGCAAGTAGACTAGTTTTATCTGTACCAAATAATGCTAGAGTTTACCAATAGTTCACAACAGAGAATTGTGGTTTCCAAGGAACTTATTTAATTAGAATTTTATAGGACTCTAGAAACCTGCATTTTTAACAAGCCTTTGATTAAAAGTGTGATTTGGGGAAGCAATTTTAACTTTTTATTTTGTGTCAGATCACATAATATGATAAAATTAAATGAAGTCATTTAATTAAACAAAAAAATCTTTATACAAATTATTGATACCTAAACACAAAGTGGTTTGGAAAATGAAATAAAATGAAATCATATGTATACAGCTATATTCAAAAGTGTGCTAAATGAAAAGCTCTACAATAATGAGAAACATTAAAGGGTCAAATCCAAGTACAAAGGAAGACATTCCTCTGAATTCCCATGTTTCATAGAGCATCGAAAACCACCAATTTTTTGGTTCTTTTCTCATACATTATTCTGTATCCACATTCTCTGCATCTGATTGGATCCCTAGATTTTATTTCATTTTCTGTGTGACATTCTCCACAGGTGCATATCATTGGCTGCTGCTTTGGGAGTTGAATGTCCTTCTGGGTATCAATTCCTCTACCTATACAGCACAGAGACTTTTCCCCACATTTCCAAACAGTCATTTTTATTTTAATACCTAAACATTTATTAATTTTTTTTCAATTTCCATATACCTCCTGGTTCAGTTTATCCAACAGTAGGAGACAAGATAAATAACAACACATTCATAGAATGAAATGCTCTAAGGACACTACATAGGAATAAGGTAGAATATAAGGCCTAATATGGAAAGATCTTTAAGATGTATTAAGTGAACAAAACCAGGTACAGAGAAGAGTATAAAATATATTTCCACTTATGTAGAAATGTTGAAGGTGCCAGGTTCAGTGGCACGTGCCTATAATCCCAGGTGCAGGGGAACCTGAGGCAGGAGGATGGCAAGTTTGAGGCCAGCCTTAGCAACTTAGTGAGACCCTGTCTCAAAAATAAAAGGGCTGGGGATGTAGCTCAGTGGTAGAGTGCCCTGGTTTCAATCCCCAGAACTGCAAAAAAGAAAAAGAAAATGTTGAAGGCTATTCTTATGTACATAAATGGACACTAAACTTTGGGGAAAGGATTCACAATATAATGAATGCTAATTATCTTTTGAGAGAGACCAGAGGTTGAGGGTTGGATAAACAAGCTTAATTCTCATTTTATGCCATTTTTAAAAATCTTTTTCATGTTGTTTAAATTTAAAAATAGCAAAGCAATTAAAAAAAAACATGAGGTTGAGCAGTTGAATTTAGCTTCCTTTTTTAGGTAAAATAAGTTAACATTTTCTAATATATTCCTAACAAGAAGTTAAAGTCAAAAAATTAAAGCCACTCTAGTGCCTTACTCACAGTAGGTGCTCAATAAATGTTTGGTTACTGACAAATGAATAAATAGCCACTGCCTGCCTTCTAGTCCGATGCTTTGTCCACTGTAATGTTCTTAGCTCTCAGTCATTGGTATCTATAAGACAAACAGATAGTTGGTGAGAAACCAGAGAAAATCTGGCTTGTGGTTGTTGCATACTGCTGGGTGCTTTTTAAAAATGGCTCTGAGATCAGCTTTTCTGGAGAAGGGACCGAGAAAGCCTAAAGTGTGCATCAGGTTTATTCGTGTGAAAAGAACATTGAGGGTTCAGACCAGGACAGAGGAAGTGATGGAGAAGAAAAACAGAAAAAACAGAGGAAGTGATGGAGAAGAAAAACAGTGACTGTTATCTTAGTAGCAAGATACTGCCAGCACTGGCTGTTTGCCCGCTAGAAGGATTGTAAGCCCATAGCACTATCAATCACAGGGATTGGTCCCTGCCCCTGCCCCCCAGGACACCCAAATCAGTAAATGCCATGTCGCTTATAGAACATGGCATAGGAACCCCAGACTTCCTCTGTGTACTTTAAACCATCCCTAGATCACTTATAATACTTAATACAATATAAATGCTATGTAAATACTTGTTATACTGTATTGTTTAGGGAATAATGAAAAGAGCAAAAAGTCAGTACATGTTCAGTACAGGTGCAGTTTTTTCAAATATTTTCTATCCATGGTTGGTTGAATTCACAGATGTGAATTACAAGGCCTGGAGGCTGACTATACGGGCAGTGTCAGTAACCAAAGAAAACCACTCAGCATGGAGCCATTGGTGGAAGAGGCTGGGTTTATTTAAAAGCCTGACCTTCCTAGTTGATATCTGTGCCCTGTTAGTCAGATATACATTTCTTGTTTTATGTTGACACCCCAACAGAATTTTTTTAAACATGAAAATTATTATACTGGAAAACTGAAATTCAGTTAAATGAACATGAAATTCATGTAGAAATAGTCTTCAAGTGGTCTAGCTCAGCTAGAATTCTTATAGGATTTAAAATTTAAGTCCTTATTAAAGTGAATGTAAGATTCTATAGAAATCTTTTTTCTTCAGATATTTTTAACACTCTAATATTTCTGAGCCTATTAAAGGTTCATATTGATTATCATTAAAGTTATTTACGTATAAACAAGTAGTACAATTATTTGATTTTGTATAGTATTAGTGGCTTATTAAAATCTCCATGTAAACTCTGATGCAGGTTTTTGGGTTTTTTTGGTTTTTATTTTTCTGTGCCAGGGATCAAACCTCAGAGCCTCATACATGTTAGGGTTATCCCCAGCACCTCTGGTGCAGTTGATTTGCAAGTAACTCATTTCATTCTTAGAAATTCTGTTGAGTTTTTGGGTTGCAAATCATGGAAAAATAACTGACTTTCTGCTTTGAGTTTTGCTTTTTTTGAATCTGTTATTCTCCCAAAATAAGAAGTAAATAATAAAAGCAGGACTAGGCCACTTATTTTTTGTGGTCTTTAAATCTGTGATTCCTTACACTCTACTAAAACGGTTTTTTCAACCTCTGCATTGTTGACATTTTGAGTCAAATAACTCTTCATGGGAGTTGTCCTATGCAATGTACAATGTTGAACAGCATCCTGACCTCTACCCACTAGATGCCCCAGTACTGTCCATCCCAAATCCCAATTTTAACAATGAAAAGATGTCTCAGACATTGCCAGATGTCTGGGGTGGGGTGGGGTTGCGGCAGTTATCTACTTTGAGAACCACTGCTTTATAGGAAGATAGTAGTTTTGTTCTTCTCCTCCTCCAATTCCTCCTCTAGCTCTTCTTCTTCCTCCTCCTCTTCTTCACTTCCTTCCTTAATGGTGTTTTTAAAACATGGCTCCAAAAGAATCACATAACTGAGAATTTCAAACTAACTTTGCATTAGTTTGTGGAAAAAAATGTGAATAACTGAAATTGACAGGTAGTGAGACATTTATTCATTTCTCCACCAAGACCGGTAGCTTGAAATCATGTTACTAGAGGGTACCTTTGACATTTGTTGTCCTTTGTGGGAGTGTGAGAGCCTGGGCATTGTCATAGAAGTCTGCAAGTCCACACACTTGCCCTGCATTATCAGAATATTTTAAATGAATGCATAAAATATTGTGTGCATGTTACACTAGTTGATGCTTGTGTATGATTAACTCACAAATTCACTTAAAGACATTGCTTTATTATTTTTGTATACCTTTGTGCCATATTCCCTTTGAGCCGACATTTAAAAGTACCACAATTATAAGGAAATTTGTTAAGGCTTGTGTTTTAAAATCTAGTCGGTTAACCTTTTTCCCAGATTTTTTTTTAATTTTTTTTACTTTTTTTATTTTTATTTTTTTGGTACTGGGGATTGAATCCAGGGGCACTCGACCACTGAGCCATATCCCCAGCCCTATTTTGTATTTTATTTAGAGACAGGGTCTCACTGAGTTGCTTAGGGCCTCTCTAAGTTGCTGAGGCTGGCTTTGAACTCACGATCCTCCTTCCTCACTTTTTCCCAGATTAAGATAAATTGAATTTTGTAAATTTTACATCTTTCTTCCATAATAGTTTCCTTTTATGTCTAAATCTGGGAAAACCTGACATAATTTTTAAAAGGCATTCTTTATGAACTTTAAAATTATATATTTAAACAGAGAAGAATGCAATGAAAGCTCCATGTACCCATCATCCAACATCAACTTCCGCAGCTTTAATATTTTACCAAACCATTGTACTTGTTTCTCTCTACCCCATCTTTTCTCTTGGAGTATTTTAAGGTGAACTCCAGATATTACCCAATCTCACCTGTGTATACATCCATATGCATCTCTAACAGATACTCTTTTGTTCAAATGAGATAATCCCAATACAGTTATCTCATTTAACAAAATTAATAATAATTTCTTTACCATATAATACCTAGTCTGTATTGGATTTCTTTAAGTATCTCAAAAATGTCTTCTAACAGTTGTTCAAACCAGGTGCATACATTGCATTTCGGTGATATGTCTGGTCTTTCAACAGTTTTCCCTCTCCTCCCCCTTTAGTATGTCGTTTATTTGTTGAAGAAACTGGGTAATTAGATCTAGAATTTCTGTATTCCGGATTTGGCTGAGATAAGATAGCACTTGATTTAGAACAAAATTCTCTATTTTAACACTCCATTTTTTTTTTTTCAACCTGGCATCATTCTTTCATTAGCTTCTCAATCATCATATGGGAAGAGAAGTCTAGAATATCATAATGGTGAACTGCTATGTATCCTAAGCAGGTACAAGATATTTTACATTCACAGAGGCAGTATACATTATTGTCCTATGATATTAGAGATACAGTTAAAAAGTCATTGTTGAGACTTGATTCTACTCTTCCAGAAGAGAACCCAGAGGATGGTAGGACATTGCTCTGTAAAAAAATACACCTTCTTAGATAGTATCTCTTTTCATTAACATAGCACTTCTCTATCTTGTTTCTTGAAAAGGATCAGCAGTTTTATTTTACCACCTGAACAAGTTTAAAAGCCCCATGCATTCTTATTTTGCACTTAAGCAATCTGAGACCAAGAAATGATTTCCCTGAAACACAGCCTACCTGGAACATACCAGATCTCTCAGTATTTTTCTTGCTGATATTGAAAGCCTTATAAACCATAGCTTTGTCAGAAATATCAGAGGATGAAACTTTTTAGCAAAGACCTCTCCTGTTTTGTGTCATTTTATCCCTTGTATCTAAATGCTGGGTCTTTTTGTTGTTGCTGTTGAATGGTTGGCTAAGTCTGCCATTTGGGGCCTTTTCCTTTCTGGCCTCAGACCTGAAAGTTTACAACTTGTTCTATTGTGTTTAAAGCATTTTAGAAGAGTTAATTGAGCTAATAGTAAAAGCATTTCATCCTTTACCTCCATTCCTGAACTAATCTTCACATTAAAATGCAAACCGGCCGGGTGTGGTGGTGACGCACGCCTGTAATCCAAGCGACTCGGGAGGCTGAGGCAGGAGGATCACGAGTTCAAAGCCAGCCTCAGCAACTTAGCGAGGCCCTAAGCAACTCAGTGAGACCCTGTCTCTAAATAAAATACAAAATAGCGCTGGGGATGTGGCTCAGTGGCCAAGTGCCCCTGAGTTCAATCCCCAGTTCAAAAAAAAATGCAAACCAACAATAATGATACACTTCTACAGAATGTACCATGGATCATACAGAAAACAAACACTGTGTTAAATGAGTAATTCAGATTTTATATATTCATTAGTGTGGGATCTGATATCTTTAGGTGGGGCTGTGTGTAGGGCCAGTATGAAGTACCATTAATATAAGACTTGGATGAGTCATTTTCTTGGAGCACTTGTTCAGCAAAAATTTGGGGGTTTCTTGTCTATTTTTGTTTATTTTTCTTGCAAAAATATGTTTCAGCCACCAGAACAATCAGTACAACCAAAGACTCTTGGCTATTTTTCATTTAGCAACCTTCTTTCTTGTGCTATGATGTGTGTTTTCTGTCAGCTAGAGTTTACAGGAATAGCGAACCACAAGGATTTCCTGAGGAGGGGCTCCCACAGGCCATGTCTGAGGTTTCTCATATTTCTTTTGGCGGCAGGAACATTTCTCTGATACTTCAAAATTACAGCTTGAGTCCAGTGCTGATGATTTCTCTTCAAAAAACAACTTAACTAAAACATCTGTGGTTCTATTTTGCTTGAATCAAGGAAAAACTTATAATAGAAAAAATTACCTAGCTCCACCTACTCTGCCTTACCCCCTCCCAAAAAGTTCCTTTCTAAAGTCACCATTAACCTCTAATAACACTAGGAGAATAATAGATATTTCTGTATATTTCTTAATTTTTAAAACTAGTGGCCCCCAAACTCAAAGTAGTGAGGATAATTGCAACAGGGAATCTCATTTTGCTATAAAAGAAAGCAATCAGAATCAAAATAAATTATTTTATATTGAGTGATCAAGCTTTTTGATGTTGTCTTAATTTTTTTTGTTTGTTTGTTTGGTGGTACTAGGGATTGAACCCAGGGCCTCATGTGCTAGGCAAGTGCTCTGCCACTGAGCTATACCCCCAGCCCTTTTTATTTTATTTTGAGACAGGGTCTCACTAAGTTCTCCAGACTGGCCTCTAACTTGTGATCCTCCTGCCTCAGCCTCTCAAGTAACTGGGATTACAGACATGTACCACCAAGCCCAGACAGAGTGATCAAGTTTTAGTGTTAAGACATTATTCACTCTGATCCTCTCATACATGTACACAGTACAAAGGTACATCAGTAAAATTTCATATTCTACATTAAAATTAACTTTTTCAAGGGCTGGGGACAATATAACTCAGTGGTAGAGTATGTGCTTACAGTTGGGTTCAATCCCCAACACATTGAAAGAAAAAGAGAAGACATAGAAAATTAATCTCTTTGAAACAATGATGTGTCAAGTTTTGGCATAGCCATTCTTTGTTGATACTATGATTATCAAAAAGGCAGCTGAATGCAGTGACACACACCTATAATCCCAGTGACTTGGGAAACTGAGGTAGGAGGATCACAAAGTTCAAGGCCAGCCTAAGCATTTTACTAAGACTTACTTCAGCAACTCAGCAAGACCATGTCTTAAAATAAAAAGGGCTGTGAATGTAGCTCAGTGGTAAAGCATCCTTCTGTTCAATCTCCAGTACCAAAACTGAGAGTGAGAGAGAGACTATTAAAATACTTCATCCTTTCCAACTAATATCTGTTTAAAACTTGGTTGTCTTTGTGTACTTCACCCAATAAATAACAAAACATAAAACAATAAGTTGTATCACACTGAATGCAGGAAGAGTGTATTAGTCACTTTTCTGTTGCTGTGATAAAATACTTGAGATAAACAACTTATAGAAGGAAAAGTTTATTTTGAAATGTCTCATGGTTTCAGAGCTTTCAGTTCATGGTCATCTGGCTCCACTGCATTTGTCTGTGGTGAGACAGAACATCATGGTGCGGGGTGCATAGTACAGCAAAGTCGCTCACCTGATAGCAGCCACACAGCAGAGAGAGAGAAAGTGGGCAAGGACCCAGTATCCCCTTCAAGGACACACCCACAAAGACCAAACTTCCTTTCAGTTGGTCCCACCTCTTACCTATTCCATCACTTCCAAACAGTACCACAAGTTGGTAACCAGGCCTTTAGCATGTTAACTTTTGGGAGACTTTTAAGATCCAAACCTTAACAAATATATATAAGATTCTAACTATCTTCTATTAAACTAGACAGGAGATTTTCAAAAATATGCAACAATTCATTCTCAATAAATTTTGCATTAAAAGTGTGTTATTTACATTGACATTGTCAGTTTTTAAGGCCATGAGGAGTCTCAAAAAGCTTGAGAATCATTGTTCAGAATGTGGTTTCCTGAGATCCATCAAATAGTCAGCAAGTTATTTGGCAGTTTGAGGGAAAAAAGTGATGATTTTATCCCCAAATATTTTTAAAGCATTAATTTCACCAGAAATTTCCTCTGTATTCTTAAAAATTGCTCATGTGCTGTAAGGTCTATCTTGGTCAGTTCATCTTGGCTGACATCCAGTCAGTTAGCCAAAGAGTGATTAATTTTAATTTGTATGTTATTGCTTAGATTTAAAATTTTCTTTTGGCTCAAAGGTGATTGAAGCATAAAAGTGGAAATAAAACAGTAAAATAGATGTCACGGTTGAAAATGTTGTGATAAACATAGAAAAGGAGCTTTTGCATGAATACAGTATCTAGGTTTGTGTTAGGAAGTGATCCAATTTGCACTAACAGCCCAAAATAGAAGATTGAATGTGGCCAGGAAGGGTGGCAGTCTCCTATAATCCCAGCTCAGGAGGCTGAGGCAGGAGGAACACAAGTTTAAGTTTAGCATCAGCAACTTAGTGAGACCCTATCTCAAAAAGTGCTGGGGATGTAGATAGCCCCTGCGTTCAATCCCCGGTACCCCAAAAACAAACAAAATTGTAAATACGAAATATAATGGTAGACATCTAGAAATTACATTTTATTGGCCATTCATTATGGTACATTCATTCCCAATCCAAAGACTCTGTGAGGCTTTGTCAAATGCTTAGTTGCAGAAAGCCATGAACCACAGCACAGTGATTGCCTTGGCAAGCCAGATTTTTCAGAACTGTAAAACAATGCTTTCTAGAATGAAGGTAATAAAATTGTCACAAAAAGTAGGGAAGAAAAGTATTCATTGTTTCTTTTCTATATATCATTTTTTTAAACATCGGTGCTATAGACATTCCATTTTGTTCTTTTTTGAGCAATGACATAATTAGAAAAGGAAGGGATATAGGGATCAATGCTAAGGGAGCATCTGCCAAATGTGCAGTAAAAGGGGCCTTATAATCTGAAGAAATTTGCTTCCACTCCCACCCTCTGAACCTCTTCTCAGAACATCAGGTAAGAGTGTGCCTCCTGATTTCCATTGAGTCTTTAATTAGAATAGGAATCAGTAAGTAGGGCTAGGCTATTGGGCCAGATTCTCCCACCCCATTTTTTAAATGGCTGGTGAGCAGTGATTGCACTTTTCTTTTCTTTCCTTTTCTTTTTTTGTGGTGCTGGAAATCCAACCCAGGCCTCTTGCATGCTAGACAAGTGCTTTACCACTGCACTGTATCCCCATTTTAAAAATTTTACTTTCAGACGAACTTGCCCAGGCTAGCCTCAAATTTGTAATCCTTCTGCCTCAGTCTCCTGATTATCTGAGATTATAGCCATAGGCCCACCCTCCCTGGCCACCTTTGCATTTTTAAATTGTTGGAGAAAATATCAAAATAATGATGTTTTCTGACACATGAAAATTATGTAAAGTTCAGATTTCGTTATGTGTAAATAAATTTTATTGAGATATAACTGTATTCATGGGTTTATTCTCTGCTTTCACACTTCAGCAGCAGGCTTGATGGTTGGGACAGAAACCATATGGCCTTCAAAGCCTAACCGATTTACTGTCTGGCCTTTTATAGCAAATGTAACTCTACTTTGATCGGTCTTATTTATTGTTCTTTCCCACAGGAGTTCATGTGAAGAAAGAGTTCTACTGCCTTAAAAACAAGTGTTTGATTTTTTTTTTAAGTATGTAAACTTTTCAAAAGGTCATTCCAGACAAATGGGCTAGTGTTCTTATTCTTTTGCCACCCTGAGAGGCAGAGCAGGGTGGGGTTCACAGTTCAACTTGAAAATACAAATTGAATAATTCAAGGCAACATTCGAATATACATTGTAGGGAATACAAAGATTAACTGTTTGTGCCACCAGAGATTTTAAATCTAGTAGAGGAATAAGAAACATATTTCTCCTTCTAATTTCAAGAAATGCATTTGACTCATACTTCTATTCTCTCAAATTGCTGCCCAGGAGATTCCCACTCTCTCTTGTTCAGAATTCAACAATATAGTCCCTAAAAGTCTAATTTAGCTGTGGCTTCTCTGTTTCAACAGCATCCATTACGTTCTTGTTATTGTTAATTCGCTTTGTTTCTCTGTATTAAGCTATAAGTAAGCTTCTTTGGTGTCTTCCTCACTAGACAAATGAATTCTTTTAGCTTAGTATAATATTTCAGAGTGTTGGCCTTGGAGACAGATTTATTAGTCAATCCCAACTCTTTTGCTTTCATCCAGAATCTGTTTCAACATGTACAAAATGGGAATAGCAATAATAATTTTAATGATGATGTTATAAAACCCATTCAAGTTTGTTGTGAACCATAACTGAGATGACGCAAGTAAATCCTTAAGATTTGTTAGCTGTGTGAAAGTTGTCAGCACCAAAATAGACTCACTTATTTAAAATCCTAACAAAACGGAGTCCAGAGGCAAAAAAGGGAGAACCCTCACTCATGTATGCCTGAAACAGGAACTGCCAAAAAAGAACAGAATTTGCCACACCAGAATTTTCCAATTAAGCCACTTCTATAGAGACCCTATGCTAGCAACAACCTGCACCACCAATGAATAAATGCTACCTCCTGCAATAAACGCCTGTACATCAGTTGTCTCTGTTTCTAAATACCTTAAGTGGATTTTTCCTTTTTGCCCTTAAAATAATGCTTTGCCCGATCTCTTGAGGCCCCTGTAGTCTGCCATGGTGCAAGTACATCTTAGATTGTAATCCCTTACTCTTCTGAATAAACTCTGCTTTGGAGAATTGATCTCTCTGTTGCTCAATTTAGCTGGACAGCTGCATTATTGTCATTATTGTTTTATCTCTTAAAATCTAGCATATCGTCTGTTTAAAGATTGTTGAATGGAATCAAGATGGTGTGTGTGTGTGTGTGTGTGTGTGGTGCTGGACATTGATACTCAGGGCCTTGTGCATGCTAGGCTAATGCTCTACCACTGAGCTACACCCTCAGTCCAAGATTGATGGATGGATGGATGCATGCTTTCCAGGGCTTGAACCCAGGGGCATTTACCACTGAGCTACATCCGTAACCCTTTCTATTTTTTATTTTGAGAAAGGATCTTGCTAAGTTGCTTAGGGCCTTGCTGAATTGTTGAGGCTGGCCTCAAACTTGGGAGCCTCCTGCCTTAGCCCAAGTGTCTGGGATTACAGATGTGGGCCACTATGCCTGACCCAAGATTTATTTTTAGATGTCTCACCAACTTTGTGCTTTAGAGACAGAAGTTAAAATTAATTTATAGACTTATCTAGAAGAGTTTTCCAATAGAGGTTTCATCCAATAGGAAAAACAATGTTTCTGTTTAGTGAGATTAATCTTTTTTGTTTTTAAAGGCTGTTCCTATACCTACATTTTTGTTTGTTTGTTTGTTTTTGCGATGCTGGGTATTGAACCCAGGACCTTGTGCTTGCAAGGCAAGCACTCTCACAACTGAGCTATATCCCCAGCCCTATACCTGTGTTCTTTCCACATAATTTATAAAAAGTTAAAGTATAAATTGAACATTACTATATGCCAGGGACTGTCCTAATTGTTTTATATTAATTTAGAATTATATAAGAACCCTTTGAATTAAGCATTTACCTGTTTTTAGATGGCATTACTGAAGCACAGAAGTATTGTAAATTGTAAACAGGCAAAATTGGAATTTGAAGCTATAGTTTGCCTCCAGCATTCAGGTTTTTAATTACTGTGTTCTAATGCTTCTATTAGCCAGACTCTCTGATTTGCCATTTCTCCTATGTGATTTATAGTTAACTAAGGTAACTCTTTTGAAGAGTTTTATTTGCAGTGCCAAGCATGTGGTAGATAATATGTATACTTGTGCTTAACTAAGTCCTGAATATGATATTATGATAAAATTGTAATTAATATAATGCAGTCATTATTTAGTATTTTTGGCTTAAAGTAATAACTCTTTTTCATTGTAGGGCCTCTTAAGAACTATCTATAACCATCATTGGCTATTTTGAAATAGTCCACTTTAAGGATACAAAAATTTGAGACAAAGATATTGCTTAACCAATCTATTTATATTCTTAAATTCAGTTTTGCTTGCTGGTACTTGCCCAAAATATTCTGTCTGTTTTATTTAGAGTTTTTCCTTTTTTGGGTCTCTTGTTGAATTCTCGTTGATTTATTGGTATTAAATCGCATTGATTGCAGCTTTCAATTCTCAAGAAGTCTTAAAGACTTTGGACATACTAGTCATTACTAGTCATGATCGTGAAGTTTGATGTTGAATTTGGCCTCTCAAACTTTTGAAAAAAATAAGGATGTTGAAATTTACTTTATTTTGTTTGTCTCTTTCAGAATTCTCCACTTTACCAGTACTTACAGGATTTGGGACACACAGATTTTGAAATATGTTCTTCTTTGTCACCAAAAACCGAAAAATGTACTACAACAGAGGGACAACAAAAGAATGTCCTACCAAAAGTAAGAGAGCATGCTCATTCTTTTTCTTTTTTCTTTCTTTCTTTCTTTTTTTTTTTTTTTTGTGCATGGATTGAACCCAGGGGTACTTTACCACTGAGCTTCTTTCCCAGCCTTTTAATTTTTTTCATTTTGAGACAAGTCCTTGCCAAGTTGCCGAGGCTGGCCTCAAATTTGCAATCCTCCTGCCTCAGCCTCCTTGGTCCCTGGGATTATAGATATGCACCATCACACCCATTGAGAACATGCTTATTTGTGTGTGCGTGTGTGTGTGTGTGTGTGTGTGTGTGTATTTTGCTAGGGCTCTAACTAACCCAGGACCTTCTACCCACTAGGCAAGGACTCTTGTCACTGAGCAACATCACCAGCCAAGCATGTTCATTTTTTATGGCTTTTGTTCCTTATTTTACTGTTTAAATACTTTTCCTTCCCAAAATCAAAAACAAAGCCACCTCCTAAGTACCTCCATGTCCTTCCTCACATTGGTGAGATGCTTATTTTTCATTTCGTCGGTAGTACAAAATTGTTTAGGTAAACAGGAATCCTTACTGCTGCTTTGGAGTATTTTGTGGATAACTTACATAAACTGAGAAAATGAACATGATTGAATTAAAATATATTATTTCTTTAAATAAATTATCTAAAAGGATCCAGAAAAATATGCTAAAACTTTAGTTAGAACCCAACTAATAGGGATCCTTTAGTAAATAGAATTATTCTCTTTAAATCTTTTTTTTTTTTAAGATTTAGCACAAATTATAAGAAAGCAAATTGATGTCTTTGAAACATAGTTTCAAGGGTATATAATAGAATGGGTGGGTTCACCTCATCTTCTGATGCCCTGTATATTTATAGGGTTACATACATCTATACAGTAAATATCTCATATAGTGGAAATGCAGCATTGTGAAGCTAAAATGTTGGAAGAATCTATTAATTATGTCTTGTAAAATGCATCCACCAGCTTCACTTATGTTTTATTAGTCATATTTACTAAAATATGAAAATATTCTAGTACATTTCAGTTTTATTCAAAGGATTCTAATAGAAAAAAATTAACCAGATTACCTCATTCCTCAATCCTTCCAGTTTAATCCATGTTTTATTACAAGACTCAGTTACTATTGTGAAGAGGCATTGAAGTTTCCAATTAGTCATTTACTCCATTTTGATGAGGAAAGAGAGCATAAATGGACAGGAATATCTTTTCTCCTGATCTTGTTAGTGAAACATAAAATGTGAGGTAACCAAATTTGCTCCTTTGCAGTAGCAAAGTGAACACTGAAGAATGTTTTCAACACCCTGAAGTGGGAGTTAGGGAAGTTAGGGCTCACATGGATCAGAGTTTACCCTTCCTCCCCTTTTCTTTCAAGAGTGTATATTCTTGGGAAGGGGTTTGAAAACAAAACCTGAAGTTAGGTCCCATAGGCTATTTATAGACTAAGCACTGGTGTTTGAGATTATTAGCATCAGCAGACAAAGGATGGCTAAGGGACGATCTTCAGACAGGAGAGATGGGCGCTGACTTCAAGTTTTGGAAGGGCTTTGGGTATAAACTCAGATGTTTAATGCTTGTCATTTATGATAAGGATTTTTATTTGTAGGAATGTTTTCATTTATAAACAAATCAGATTAAGAAATTATAATTGAATCCTCTCAGTAATTAAGAAGGGGAAAAAAACCAAAGCCAGAGGATGTTTTAAAAACTCACCACACATCTAGAATAATTTCGTTTAGTGTTCCTATTGTACATCTCTAAGCAACTTCTTTACTGTATGAGCTATATTTTCCTAAAATGAATTTTTCCCCCTAACTCTGGGACAGCTAAAATTTAGAAGCATTTATTGAATTATTCAGTTCATTCTCAGGGAATATGTTTTTATAATTGTCCCCAAAATTCTGTTCAGGGAGTGAACTATCAATTATTTTCTTTGCAAAGCAGTTTTCTTAAAAAATAAAATATGCATTCTTTTTTTTTTTTCTTTTTGCGGTACTGGGGATTGAACCCAGGGTCTTGTGCTTGCAAGACAAACATTCTACCAACTGAGCTATATCCCCAGCCCCGAAAATATGCATTCTTGATGAAGCAGTCATTAGCATTATTAATTGCCTTCTCTTTTTAAACTTTTTCTTCATTAATGTTAAGTATTTATTGTATAGTCTGTTCTAGTATTTGTATCATGAATATTCAATCCTCTTTTTTGGTTTCCTTTCCTGTGGTTGTTCTTAAATGTTCCTTTCATAAGGTTTTTGTTTGTTTTTGTTATTTTGCAGCACTGGGGATTGAACCGGGACGTTCTACCACTAAGCTACCTCCCCAGCCCTTTTTACTTTTTATTTTGAGGTAGGACTCACTAAGTTGCCCAGACTGCCCTCCAACTTGGGATCCCTCCAACTTGCGATCCTCCTGCCTCTGCCTCCTGATTGCAGGTGTGCACCGCTCCCAGCTCTGTCATAAGATTTTACCTTCAGGCCTCTTCTCTCCTTGGTCTTTCTTCTCTGGGTAATTTCATCTACTTCCTTGCCTTCATTGATTGCTTGTATACATTTTCCAGGCTTTACTGAGTTCCAGATACTTATTAGACATTTTCCCCTGCGTGTGCTCCAGGAAGCTCAGATTTAGCATGTCCAAACAGGACTTCTTTTCTCAGTCATCCCCAAAACAAACAAACAAAAAACATATTCTTTCTGTATTCCCAAATTACTACCCTCTCTCAGTTATCTTACCATTTCCTATCACTCCTGTGTTGCCTTGGTAACTAAGTGATATATCAAGTCAACTTCTGTGTATCTTAAGTCTAACCCTTATGCATTATTATGTTTGCATACATTACCTTGCTGAAGCCTTTATCATTATTTATATGAACTGTTAAATATCTTCCTAGTCATTCTACAGACATTACCTGCCAGTACAGCCTTTACACCATTGCCAATTATTTTTGTAAAATGCTGACTTATTGTTTTTCTTTCTCTTATTAAAAACCTTTGGTGGCTCCTCATAACCTCCCAGATGATGTCTAAATTACTATGGTATCTAAGATTGTAGTATGCCCTCTCAGTATATTCTTTCCTCTGTCCCTATGCTGGGAATTAAATCAGTGCCTCCCTTATCCTAAGCATACACTCTACCACTCAACTACACCCGCTCTGCCCTACCTTTTTTTTTCCTTTAATTGACATATAAAAATTGTAAATGTTTATGGAGTCCATATACCTTTGAACTTTCTGACTAATCCCTTCTTCCCTTCATAATAACTGTCTGGGCTAGGCCACCATTCCCATGATCTGTGCTTCCTTAGCCTCTCTCCTTTGCTCAATCTCTTCCTTTCCTCAGAAGGTCTTCCCTCTTTTGTTAAATTCCTGCTTCTCTGATAGGGCTTAGCTCCAGTGTCAGCTGCTCTTTTGACCTCCTCTTCTCCCATACTTTTCTAGACTTTGCATTGGTGTGTATTATTTTTGTCTCTTCTATACTAAGTTCTTAAAAACAGAAGTTATGCATATTTATTTCCTATGACCCTTTGCAGCACTTGGGTATAGTAATCACGTAATATAAACTTCATCACTTAATGAATATAACTTCCATTTACTGGTATGCTCAGAGAATGGGTTATTAAGGTAAATTGAATTTTTGGTTGATTCAATAATAAATCTTGCCAGGTGCGGTGGCGCACGCCTGTAATCCCAGCACTTGGGAGGCTGAGGCAGGAGGATCGCAAGTTCAAAGCCAGCCTCAGCAACTTAGTGAGACCCTAAGCAACTCAGTGAGACCCTGTCTCTAAATAAAATACAAAATAGGGCTGGGGATGTGGCTCAGTGGTGGAGTGCCCCTGGGTTCAATCCCTGCCCCCCCCAAAAAATAATAATAAATCTTTTGTTTTAGTATGTGACAGTTTTTCTAAAATGATTAAAACATCTTTCTGCCCTAATATTATGAAATGAAATGGTCTTAACATTTAAGAACTTGGCATGCCCTTGGGTTTTCATTCTGAAATAAATACCATCGTCACATTGACATAGTATATAATGTTCCCAAGACAAATGGATTGCATTAGAATGAGTTTGGCTCCTTTTTGAGAAACAGATTTCTAGGCCTTATTCCAAACCTATTGAATCAAACTCTTTTTAGTTTGGAGGCTGAGAAATTATTTCTAACTAAAATCTCTAGGTAATTCTATTATACACCAAAAATTTGGAACTAATGAGGAGGCTGTAACATTGGCAAAATGTACAACCTGGACAGTATTTCCTCCCTATTTCTGATTTCTGATTAGCCAAATAACGCAAGTTATTTGGAGTTTTTTTTATTTTTGACTGTGTTTAATTAACAATCCTATATAATGTCATTCATCTCCTTCAGCAAGGCATCCTGTTAAAAGTGGCTGAAACCATCAAAAGTTGGATTTTTTTTTCTCAGTGCAATAAGAAAGATGACTTACTTCATAAGTTGGTGAGTATTCACTTTACTTCTTTTTGTCATTTTTCAGGGTTCCAGTTTGTTAGTGAGAAAAATGATCAATCTGAATTTGTTTTGCTACTGATTTTGGCAGTGATTTTTTTTTTTAAATTAGAAATTCTGCAATAACTGGGACCTTTTAATTTGGGCTTTTGGTATTGTTCAAAGTTGTTTAATAACTTTGTTGTTTATTAAACAACTTTGAATGGAATATTCTGGCAGTTATCGAAACCTTATTTGTTAAACTTACAAATTAGTGCTAGCATTTTTCTTCATTGACAGGTATTCCTCAGGAGGGAAGGGAATCCATCTATTAGTGTGATCAGTTTAGTCTTGGGGAACTGATGAATCAGAATTTCCCAGACATTTGAAATAGTCAATGCTAAGGGTCTTTGTGATTCCTGTGAGGCTTTCTTCTTTTTTAAAAAAATTTTTCCCCTAGACTAGGCTGTAATTAATATATCTTGACCCTGGACCTCAAAGGGGGCATACTTCAGCCTTCTTACAACCTAACCATATAAAATCTAGGAAGTATAGCTAAAACATTCAAGTTATAAAGTTCTCATGGCTCCTAGAAGGAGTAATCAAGTTACTTGTAAGCAGGTTTCAGGATCCTCTGCTGGCCTGTGACTCTAAGAATTGTCATTCTTAAAAATTAACATTTATAAAGAGATTGTTTACAAAGTGCTTTCACATTTCGATTTGCTACTCCAAATCACACTATAAAGTTTAGTATATTTTGCCAGTGAAAAGTCAAGGTTCAGACTATCTAGTTTGGTTTAATGCCATTAAGTGAATTACCCAAGAATGTTCAGCTACAGAAAATGATAGAACCAGAATCTGAACCCAAGTCTCTTGGTTCCAAAACCCATGCTCTCTCCATTCAAACTAGCTTGAGTATTATTATTCTTTGACTAAAATTATGTTTTTAGCAATCCAAATTATCAGGTTCTCTGTTCAGGGTTTCATCTTTGTAGAAGGTGTATTGAGAAGGTCAATGAAGTATCTTAACATCTACATAGAATATCATCTTTACCCAGGTGGAGCCATCTCATTCTTCAGTGATACTAGGACTGTGGTAAGGTATATGGATCCACATGTGTTTTTCTGTGGTTTAATCATTGTTTGCATTGGCCTGGTCTTTCGTTCTTGGTTCATTGTCAGTGGCCACATGTTTCATGTCATGTTTCACTATGAAGTGGCAGCCTCTGTGTGTATCCCTTTTGTGCCTGTATTATAGAGAATTATGGGAATACATAACCAGAGAAGTAGTTGACTAGTAATGGAAAAAGGAATTGCCCACTTGGCATCTGGCATGTGATTGCTTGACTTTACCCCCTTGGTTGTGATGTATGTAAAATTTTGTTAGTTATACAGACATTGAATATGACCCTCTTTCCTTTTATAAAAATATTGGCAATTACTCTGATATTTGAATATTTCACTTTATTTTTATAGTGCCTAAAGATTGAAAAAAAAGAGATTCCTTTATACAATTATGATGGTAGTGTTAGTAGTATTTTTTAAGCACTTTTTGACCTATGAAGTGCTTTCACACATGTATCTTATTTGATCCTCCTATCAGCTTTATGAAATAGCATTATGGTATTGAAATGTGTGTAAGATCTTTGCTGTATTAACATATGAATTAGTTCCCTTCTCCATCTCTACAGAAAAAAAGTAGAAATCTTTTTATTTTTTAACTGTGCCTTCTCAAATCCTTTTCATTTTATCCAAGCAGAAATCTTCCTCAGTTACTTTCTCATGCCACTTTCCTATGTATATCCCAAAAAGATTTCCATTATCCATCAAATCAATCCACATTCCTCACTCAGCACTAAAGAGTCTGCACAATTTAGCCCTAACCTACCTTTCCAACTTTGTCCACCAGTATTTTCATCAATAAACCCAGCCTTCCTTTCCCTTTATTTCATACTTACTCTGTATGCCTGTGTATGTGCTATACTGTGGTGGAACTCTTTCCATTTTTCTCTTAATCTCTTGGAATCTGTTCAGGAAGGAATCCTCACTTTTCCTCAAGTTTTTTCCAAAAACTTCATTCCATTGGATCTCTTATTTATTCATCAACTGAGTAATAATTATCTATATTTATGTTCTGTAAGTTTTTGTACTGTGCTATGTTCAATGCATGCTTTTCTTGTCTTTGAGTTACTTCATATGTGATAACAACACTAACAGCTAACACTTAGATAGAACTTACTGTGTGCCTGAAACTGTTCTTAGTATTTTACAGGTGTCAACTTATTCTGCACAGCCCTATAAAGTGGTACCATTATTATCCCCATTTTGCAGATGAGAAAACTGGTATAACTTGCTTAAGTTGTGGGCCTCAGATATAAACCTAGGTACCAAGTTTTGACACTCAAACATGTTGAGAATGAGCCATTTTACATAATGTACCTTCCAACAGCACAGAGCTCCCACCTATGATATGTACGTCAGTCAGAATTTGTACCTTTTAAATTTCTTCTTTTGTTTGATTCGAACCTGGACTTCTTAGTTCAAATAAGACTGTTATGAAATGTTTCTTAATATGGCATGTGACTATTTTCCTAGTAATTTGATTGCTATAGTGCAGCATAGTTTCCATATTTTCTACAGTTAATTCTTATTTTTATAAATAGTAATGTATCATTTTATAATTTCTCCTGAATCAGATTAATTTAATCTGATTCAAGCTAAATAGCTATTAGTATCAGAATATAATTCAAGTTTTTCCTCTGTAGAAGCAATCTAATCCCTAAGGTAACATTGCCTTAGTTATTTGAAATATCTTGGTTCCTTTCAAGTTCATTATTATTTTAGGTGTTGGTGTGTTATACTCTTTAATCAGATATTCTCAAAGCTATTGCCACTGCTTCTAAGCATATTGATTTGAGAAGGCAGAATTCTAGTTTTGTAGCTTGGTCTGATGCTAGGGAATGGTGTTTAATCAAAAGAAAGCAAACGACTGCCTTCAAACCTAAGACCTAACTGGTTTTACTGTTATTTATTGTAAAAGACCTTGTTCTTTTAAAAATTATTTTTATTTTGATAATATAAAAAAATCACTGTTATTAAATTTAATACAAAACAAAACTTACAGTTTTCCCGTGAGGTTGACTTTGTACAGGTAAGCAGAATTAACTACCAAAGACTACAGAGAGTACAGGGGATGAGGAAAGGTTGGTCAGTGGTTACCAAGTTACATTTAGATAGGGGTAGTAATTTCTCATGTGCTATTGCACAATAAGGTTACTACGGATCTCAATAATGTACTGTACATTTCAAAAAACTAGAAAGAATTTTGAAAATTTTCACCATAAAGAAATAAATGAGGAGATAGATATGTTTAATCTGATTTAAACATTATGCCATGTATCCATGCACTAAAACATTACATAGTACTCCATTAATATGTATAATTTTTGTGTTCTTCTGTATCACTTAAAATTAAACTTTTTAGAAAAAGTTACTTTTAGACTTAGGATTTGAAATCAGAATTCTGGAAAGTAACTTCATCTCTTTTGGCTTTTGTTTTCTCCTCTATAAAATGGAGAAGAGGATGATTATGTACATCATGGGTTACTGTGAAAATTAACCTGTCTGCCCTAACACTGCCACCTCCTCTTTCACCTCTCTACCATGTGCAATGTGCATTCTGCACATATCAAATGACTTCCGCTCTCCCAAATTAGAAAGACTTCTATCCTGTCTATCCCACTCTTCCACCTCTTTGATCTGGTCAGTTCTTATTTATCCTTTAAGACTAGCTCGAGTTTTACTTCTTTAACTTTGGCTGACTTTAAATTTGGTTCTTCTGGGTCATTTTCTTAGTGTCCTACTTATATCTCATTGCACTTCTGTACACATTATATTGTAACTGTTTAATTTTTGGTTCTGTCAAACTATGAACTCTTTAATAAGGGTCTACTGGTGGTCCATGGGTGAGCTAATTGGTAGAGTGCTTGCCTAGCATCACAAGGCTCTAGGTTCAGTCCTCTAATACTGCAAAAAATAAAAATAAAAGATAGAGACTTGTATGTCTTGTCTACTTTTTGTGTTTTTGGTGTCAAGCGTAGTGCCTTGCTTAAAGAAGATATTCCTTGACATCTGGATAGAAGGAAGAGAGGGAGGAATAAATGAGCTGGTATATGTGAAGGCATTTTGTAAACTATAAACTGCTATGGACATATTAATGTTTTGCGTTACATACCTAATGATAACATTTTTAAATATCTGAATGTCTATTTTTAGAAGGCCTTGATCCTGTTGATATAATTCTTAGAAAATGGCTATATCATTATAATATTCAGGGTCAGCATCTTTTATATTATATTCTCCATGTTGCATCCCAACAATTTAAGTAGACTTGAGTAGACAGGGTTATTAATCTGTAATTATCTTTTATCTCATTATTTAAAATTGATTTTTCATATCTAGTACCTCAATAATGTCCATCTCAATCTTTATTGTTTCACACATATAGGGAAAATAAAACCCCGTCTATCATACTATCATACAACTGGACTGCTGGGTTTTTTTGGAGTCTGTACTGAAAATAAACACTTCATAAATTTCATTATGCATTAGAAGCTTAGCATTTAGTACACTATTATGTATGTATTAATTCTTTTCTTCTGGCATTTTAATGGCAAGGATACTGGTTTCCGACTCGACTCACTGCATACCATCCTGCAACAGGAAGTCCTATTACAAGAGGATGTAGAACTAATTGAGCTACTTGATCCCAGTATCCTGTCTGCAGGGCAACCTCAACAACAGGAAAATGGACACCTTCCAACACTCTACTCCCTGGCAACCCCTAATATTTGGTACTGTCCAGAAACAATCTATTCTTTGCTTACATATAGAGTATTCACAGAGGAAATGTCATCATGCTCTCCATTGTAAAGGAATTATAAACATCCCATACATTTAGCATTACAATGAACGTAATGATATGCTAGAGATTAAAAATGTTTCTCTGAAGTCAATACTATTTAAAGTGAAGCTGGAAAAAATCTAGTTTGATTATTATGTACTTCCAAGTCAGTAAAAATAGTTCTGTGCTTAGCAGCTCAACAAAAAAGTCTAAATGTTAGCTGGACATGATGGGGCACACCTGTAATTCTAGTGACTCGGGAAACTGAGGAGGATCAAGAGTTCAAAAGCAGCCTTAGCAACTTAGCAAGGCCTGAAACAACTCAATGAGACCCTGTCTCTAAATAAAATACAAAAAAAAACCTGGGGATGTGGCTCAGTGGTTAAGCACTCCTGAGTTCAATCCCCTGTATCAAAAAAAAAAAAAAAAGAAAGAAAAAAAGAAAGAAAGAAAGAAAGAAAGAAAGAAAGAAAAAAAGAAAAAGAAGTTTAAATGTGGCAGAAGGAATCTCTCTTACCCAGACATCTATGGACCTATGTGCTTGCAAACCTAGCTAATTTTTTATGTTTTTTTTATAACCAGTATAGTATAATAACCACAGTATAGAGACACTAAGGATAGGATAAGATATGGAGATAACCATCAACTTTTGCTACTATGACTGAGAAGGGATCATAAGGAACATAATTTAATGATTTAAACTAATCTAAAACTTACAGAGGAGTCTGAGACGAGGGATCACTGGAGCCCAGGAGTTAGGGGCCAGCCTATAAAATGTAGCAAGACTCTCTCAAAAATAAACACACAAGCATTATCCTGAAACTTTTCAGTCACTTGAAATACTTAGATCTAATGCAAAAGTCATTTTTTTAAATAAGAAGAATGAATAGTAAGAAGGGATTGTATATGAAAAGTTGCTGATGTCTTCCTATTAACATTTATTACATTTGACAGAGAAGGAAGGAATGAATCAAGGAATGCACTAAATCACCGTCCACACTGTTGGAGTTATATTAGGCAGTTCCATTTATTGGCCTCAGTGTTCTAAATGTCTTTCTTGTCACACTGACAGATGCTTCATATTGTAACAGATAGTGAAGTATGATGCTTTCTAAATCTGCAGCCACCCATATGCCATCATGAGGAAGTAAGCATCTTTTCCTTCAAAAATAGAAGAATTTTCTGGGCAGGGTGCCACACACCTGTAATCCTAGCTATTCAGGAGACTGAGGCAGAGGGATCACAAGTTCAAGGCCAACCTGGACAACTTAGGGAGACCCTGCCTCAAAATAAAAAGAACTAAGGATGTACGTTGGTGGTAGAGCACCCCTGGGTTCAATCCCATGACCAAAAAAAAAAAAATTACAACTATTTCATATTACCTTATTAAATGTCATGTTTGCAAAGTCATGTTTCACAAAGAAGCCAGCATTTTATCAATTTTAGTACACCTAAATTTACTGTTGTTTTTACCAGTTGACTTTCTTTTTCTTGTCTGATAGGTATCCTCCTCTTGATTTCTCTGTTCCTAGGGATGTCTCAATGCTGTTTGCCTTCATTAGTTTGCTTATTATGCTTCCCACTTGGTGGATTGTATCTTCTTGGATGGTATGGGGAGTGGTTCTATTTGTTTATTTGATCATACGAGTGTTACGATTGTGGAGGACAGCCAAACTACATTTGACCCTTAAAAAATACAGTGTCCGTCTGGAAGATATGGCAGCAAATAGCCGAGCATTTACTAATCTTGTGAGAAAAGCTTTACGACTCATTCAAGAAACTGAAGTCATTTCCAGAGGATTTACACTGTGAGTTCATTTTTCATTTCATTTTAAAGATTATTCTTTTTCACTACATAGTTTAACAAGACTATTATCTATTTGCATTTTCCTCTTGAATTTACCAAAAAAGAGCATGTTACCCTTTGACCCTTCTTAAAGCCTATTAACTGCTAAATGAAAGGATAAAGACATTATATGCTAGATTTAACATGTAGTATGATTCTCCTTACCTCCTTTGAGAAACCGAAGTGTTCTAAGGATCATGATTATTTTATCTATTCCCATGTGATTATATGAGATAATATAGAAAGAGTGCCAACACTGAACCTAGCATGCAATAGGTACCCCATAAATGTCTCTTCCTTTTACTTCCTTTCCAATGCCATCTTTCTCCAGTTTAAGTGATAGATGTATCTGACATGAATTCCTTTTGAAGTCTCAACCTGTGTTAGTAATAATACTCTTTAGGTAAAAATTTGCAGGTATTACAGCACAAATAGTTTCAGAATATCACACAAATAGTGATGTTTCATATTCCCAAGGGCAATTAAATATTCATCAGTCCAGCAATAAGTGTTTAAGCTATAGGCCATACTTGCTACTTATCCTTTAATTAAAAGAAAAGTTAAAAGAGCACCAACTATGTTCCATATAATATGCTAATCACTTTTGCATACAACTAAGGCAAGTTTGTATCGTGATACACCACATATCCAAAAACATTCCATCTGACTTCTAGAACTTATTTCCAGTAAGTTGTTGCCTACTAAATGCTTACAAATGGTGGTTAGACTATAGTATATTAATAATTTATATAACTTATTTAACAATTGCAGTCTATAGGTGGGAGAAAGTATTTGACGAAGAATAACCATTACTTTTAGTTGTATCTGGGAAATCATGAAAATCCGAAGTGAAAAACCTCTGGTATCTTGCATTCTTCACTCTACTCTAGAATAGTACTTAAACAATCTTGACAGAAAAGCTGTATCTGGAAAATCATGGAACAAAGAAGTAGAGGAATCTGCCTAGTCATAATGTTCTTTACTCTGTTGTGTTCTACATAACAGTCCTGAGTGTTCAGATTATCCTAAGACATAAGGGGGCATTTATACCTTCTCCTCTGCTCATCTCAAAATAAAAGTGCTCAGTATCTGTTGATATTTTCCTTCCTCTAGGTTAAGTCCACTTCTTA
The DNA here is from genome assembly GCA_020662805.1 of Glaucomys volans. NCBI lineage: Eukaryota > Metazoa > Chordata > Mammalia > Rodentia > Sciuridae > Glaucomys > Glaucomys volans. Next base: position 69,733 of record JAJEJO010004730.1, read on the forward strand.
CTGGTAGAAGATAACAATTTTATGTTGTCTGTCAAATTTTAAAAGTTAAAAATCACACTTAAAATAAGTAATATCTCCTTTTCATTCTTGACTTACACAGCATTTTACTGAGAGGCCTGACTGATTAAGCTGAATGGCTGTGTGCCCAACTAAAGTTTAGGCATGTGTAGAGGATTCTGTGGCTTTGTCATTTTCAGACTTTTACCAATATATATATGGAATTGGCATGAAAAGGTAATGTGGGCCAGTTAGACACAATTGACCTCTAGATGATGCTTTTCTACCTGTTCAGATGGCAGACAGGCAGAAGAATTATGGGAATAAATTGTGTTTCATTTATCTCTGTCTAACTGGACAGTGGACTAAAAAAATGAGAAATAATAAATTATGAATCATAATTTTTTAGAAATATTTTTACTTTGTAAAATTGATTGAGTAAAGTGGAGCACAAACAATAGTTCCATAGATTGAAATCATGTGTATTTGTTTCTGTCTCAATTTGTCCTCTCTAGAAAATAATTTAACCCTTCTTTGCCTGCATTTCCTTAAGAATAATCCTGTCAGTCATTGTCCATATATTTTAATTTATTTTAACTTTGTTGAAGTTCTGAGTTAGAGTTCTTTTCAAACAACTGTAATATTTAATCCTGCATATACTTGCAGTCGTAAAACAACACATGTATCATTGCAAATAGATACTTTCCATTAATCTTAAGGAAAGTGCCATGAAATGTGCTCCTTTTGAACAATTTTGAGAGTAGCTCTCCTACCACATAGTAACCCTTACTTTACCTTTCTACTTGCATTCCCCTGTTGGCCACTGGTCCTGTTATCTTTCTGCGTCCCCTACTTCATTTTGAGTAGGTAAGTGCCAGTGGCAGCAGGTGGGTAAGTAATTTTACCCTACTTTTATGAATGTACAGAATGTTATTTCTATACAGTATTTGATTGTTCTGTACAAGTAACCAAATATATGATTAATTAAATATATGTAAATGTATATTAAGAATGTGAATCTGTTGATTATTAAAGTCCTTCATATATCCTGTAGATATGGGTTCTGAATACTGAATGTGAAGTAGTTCCACTTCAGTGTTTTTTAGAAGGTAGAGTATCTTTATGAAAAAATATGCAAATCCTTATATAATATTCCTATATATCTATTATATCACAACTAATGGTTTCTCCATATCACAGGAAACCTTTACTCTTTGACATTTTGATTTTTCGCTTGTTTTTTTTCTGGTCACCTTGTATGGATCAGGGAAATGGTTATTTGTGACACCTGAGTTGGGATACTTATTATCATTTTCTAATAAAAATTACGAGAAGGGAATTCTTTCTAACATTAATAAAATTGTGGATTTAGGAAACAAAATCTTTAGGACACCTGTACAGTTGTATCACATTTTACTTTTCAAGTTTGCTTGACAGGGTCAGTGCTGCTTGCTCATTTAATAAAGCTGGACAGCATCCCAGTCAGCATCTCATCGGTCTTCGGAAAGCTGTTTACAGAACTGTAAGAGCCAACTTTCAAGCAGCAAGGCTAGCTACCCTATATATGCTGAAAAAATATCCTTTTCTGTCTGTACGTGAGAATAAGCATTATTCCAAAGTCCATTATAGTCGTGTCCTGTAAAAGTTAACTACGGGTTGGGATTGCCTGTTTTTGAAGCTAATTTTCATCATCACTTCTGTTTTAAAACTGGGAATGCATTCCAGGGAAATGACAGTAACAGATAGGAAGAAAGTTCTCTTGTGGGGCTCGTTTTTGACAGGAAAAAAACAAAAACAAAAACACGTAGACCCTTTCTTTAGTGATCCAAAGAGTAAAGTCAAAAGAGCCTGGATTTGCTAGGTCTGACATTTTAAAAAAGGGCTGAACATGGTAATAAAATGGCAACAGGAAATCCTTCCCCTTTCAAATAGCAGACTCTAGAATCAAATTATCTAAGTTCAAATTCTGATTGTTTTGGTTTCTGCCTAGGTGATGTTAAGTTTCTTGACTTCTCTGTACTTTACTCTCCTCATCTTTAAAGTGGCAATAATAACATAATTTTCTTCATTGTGTTTTTGTTCAGGTCAAATGAGTTAATGCATGTAAAGTGATCAGACAGTCCCTAGCATATAGGAAGCACTCAAAGACTTCATGACAGTAAGTCTGTCACTTAAATTTACTAAATTAGGCAATTAGTTCAGTTTGCCAGAAAATAAAAGTGTGTATGATCTTTGATTTAGGAAAAGATTCATGGATATGTTAAATTATGAGTAAATAAAGGGAATACCTGGTTATATGTAAAAAATGGAAAATATACAACTATTAAAACAATAGGGATAGGGCTGTTATTACTCTGGTGTGAGATGACCTCCAAGTTTTAGTTAGTGAAAAAAATAGCTGAGTGCCCAAAGTGTTATTTATAGTACCCAAAAGCAGTATTTATAGTATTCATGCATAAAGAGGACTGTGTAGATATGTAGGGATAAATAAGTGTGCCTATTATTTATTATTGTTAAATAATAGTATATTACTTAATATACTATTAAATAGTATACACAAACATTTAAGTGTGGATTTTCTTTTATGTATGTATAAGATACCTTGAAGGATACACAAGATATGGTAATAATGATTGCCTTTTCTTTCTATAGGAAAACAGGGTGACTAAGTGATGGGAGGTGGGAAGCAATTTGCATCTGGACCTCATGAATTTTTAATCCTATTCAAAAATTAATTGAATAAGAAAAATGTTAACTACCAGGTCCAGATGATTTTATAGTTTAAAAAAAAAAAAATTCCAGCCCATAGGAAAGGTTAGAAAGCTTTCCTACATCAATTTATTTATTAAAATACTTTAATCTCAGTATCCCAACATTATGTATTACAAAGAAAAAAACTATAGGCTAATCTCACAGAGATAGAAAATATTTAACAGAACCTTTATAAACATAATCTAGCATCAAATCAAAATATCACAATATGATCAAATAGGCAAATAATGCTAGAAATGAAAGGATGGTTCAATATCAAGAATTCTATGGGTATAATTATTTCAAAAACAAAAGATGACCAGGCACAATGGTGCACACCTGTGATCCCAGTAATTCAGGAGACTGAGACAGAAGGATCATGAATTCAAGACTGGCCTCAGCAACTTAGTTTAAAAAATAATAAAAGGTGGGGGATGTGATAAGTTGCCTCTGGGTTCAATCCTCAGTGTAAAAATAAATAAGTAACTACATAAACAGCAATAAAGAGGAAAACTAATTTTTTGATTAATATAGCTGTATGTCCACAAGGAAGAGAACAAAGAAAACATAACAAGTCTATGTCAAAAACCTAGTAAAGGTTTAGTGCTATTTACTCAGTAGTCTGTGTGTAGTGTTAAGTTAATGATGTCTTGCAGTATATGGCCTGGGAAGCAAAGAGAGGTATTTACTGCAGCATAGTAGGGGCCTGAGCTTTGACACAGTAAAGTATACAATACAGTTTCAAATGGTAGATGTTAAAAAGTACTAAATTAGCACTTTAGCACTTTTGAAGAGTTGAACTTTATTCATTTATTTATTTTTTACCTTTCTAAATGTGGTACTGAGGATCTAACTCAGTACTTCACACTACTTAGGTGAGCACTCTCACTGAACCACAACCCCAGTCCCCTAATTATTTAGACATTAAAAATTTTATTCTCAGCCAGACGTCGTGTCGCATACCTGTAATCCAAGCGACTCGGGAGGCTGAGACAGGAGGATCGCGAGTTCAAAGCCAGCCTCAGCAACTTAGTGAGGCCCTAAGCAATTCAGTGAGACCCTGTCTCTAAATAAAATACAAAATAGGGCTGGGGATGTGGCTCAGTGGCCAAGTGTCCCTGAGTTCAATCCCTGGTTCCTAAAAAAAAAAAAAAAAAAAAAAAAATTATTCTCAAGTATCCTACATCTGAGTGTTGTTAATATATAGATCTTGAGATTAATTTCTATTAAAAATTGATATACATCTGCAAAATTTCACAATATAGATTAGTAAACATAATTTTGAACAATTTGACTGTTCCTTCTATGCTTTATTGAAAAGGCTTTGTTGATTGCCTTAACCTGATTTAACCTACCCCCTGAACTCTGAGAGTGACAATGTTACCAACTACATCTGTGTGGTGCCTTTTAAGGAGCTGGGCCTTGGACTTAGTGAAGAGCAGATTTCAGAAGAGGAAGCACATAACCTTACAGATGGCTTCAGCCTGCCTGCATTGAAGGTAATCCATTTGCAGAAGAAAAATACTGAAGAAAAGATAGATACACTTGGATTGTACCTGTGCTTTCTGAACACAAATGGGTGTACCTGTTCACCTTCCTTGTTGCTGAATATCATCATTGTAAATATGTTAGTGATGTTTGTGATACCTTTTAAAAGCTGAGAGTATCATACAGATTGAATGAAGAGATCTTTGTTTAGTATAAAAATTCTTAAAATTCTTTATATAATAAGTGCCTTAAATTAGAATCTGGAAATAAGTGAATTACTTTAATAGGAAGCCAGTATGAGTGATTTTTATGGCCAGCCATTTGTTTCAAAAAACATGGATAAAGCATTTAAGATTTATATATTCCCTTGAAAAAAAAATCCCTCAAATTCTTTTTTTTTTTTTTTTTTTTTTTTTT
>JAJEJO010004730.1:74485-135194 GCA_020662805.1 Glaucomys volans
AAAGCAATTTAAAACTTATTATTTCCTTTAAAAAAAAAATCCTCCAAATTTTTTTTTTTTTTTTTTTTTTTTTTTTTTTTGGTACTGGGGATTGAACCCAGGGGCACTCAACCACTGAGCCACATCCCCAGCCCCATTTTTGTATTTTCTTTAGAGACAGGGTCTCACTGAGTTGCTTAGAGCCTCACTAAGTTGCTGAGGCTGGCTTTGAACTTGCAATTCTCCTGCCTCAACCTCCCAGGTGCTGGGATTACAGGTGTGCGCCACTGCGCCCGGCTGAATTCTTTTTTTTTTTTTTTTTAATAAGTTTTTAGATGTTGATGGATCTTTATTTTATTCATTTATTTATATGCAGTGCTGAGAATCAAACCCAGTGCCTCACACATGGTAGGCAAGTGCTCTACCACTGAGCCACAACTCCAGCCCCTCCAATTCTTTTTTGATATATTTCATATATTAAGAAAAAGATTTCATATAGTGAAACCCACATTAAATGATATTAATTGCATAAAAATTAAACTTCAAACTCAAAATACTGATTAATTTTATTTCTTTTTTCTCATTAATAGTGGGATTCATTGTTAAATATTTGTACCTGCATATAACATAATTTGGTCAAATATTGTATATTTTAAAAATAAGAAACTCAAAAAATTACAATGATTTATAATAAAGGGCTTGAATTTTTTCTATATAGAGAGTACTAAAGTATCTAAAACTTAAAGAGCTGAGGGTGTAGCTCAATGGTAGGTTGCTTGACTGGTATGCATAAAGCCCCAGGTTTGATCCCCAGCACTGCAAAAATAGGTGGACAAAAAAACAAAGCTCATAACTGGGCATGGTGGCTCATGCCTGTGACCCCAGCAGCTTGGGAGACTGAGGCAGGAGGATTGTGAGTTCAAAGCCAGCCTCAGCAACTTAGCGAGGCCCTAAGCAGCTCAGTGAGACCCTGTCTCTAAATAAAATATAAAAAGGGTTGGGGATGTGGCTCAGTGGTTAAGTACCCCTGGATTCACTCCCTAGTACCATAAAAACAAAACAAACAAACAAATAAACAAACAACAACAACAAAAAAACAAAGCCTATAGAAGACAGGTCAGGTCTATCAACTAGCAGTTCACAAAGCAGAAATACAAATACAAATAAATATGTTAAAATTTTTAATGTTAGTAATGAAGGAAACAAAAATAATAATCATTTTGCCAAGGATAATGGAAGTTGATAATATTCATTATCAATGACGAATCAGGGAGACCTCACTTCAGCAGTGAATTCCAGTCTTCACAAAGGTGTGTATCCTTTTCTCCAACAATTTTACAGATTAATCTAAGGAAGGAATCAAAGGTTTATCCAAAGTAGGTTCATATTACTATAGCAGCAAATATTGGAAACAAATTATAAGTTAAATATAATGGGGAATTGGTAATGATTATGGTAAACACATTTGATGAACTGCTTTGGCGTTAGTATTGAAGAAAAATAATAACATGCAAAAACATAAGTTAAAGCAAATTTCAAAAATCATGTATGCAGTAAGATTTTAGGAATGTATTTAAGAAGTCAATCCAAATGTTCTAAATTCCTTTTTAGCCAGGCATAGTGGAGTACACCTATAATCCCAGCTACTTTGGAGACAGGCAGAAGGATCACAAATTTGAGGTTAGCCTGGCAATTTAGGGAGATCCTTTCTCAAAACAAAATAAAAAGGGCTGGGGATGTGCCTCAGTAGAATGCCCCTTGATTCAATCCCCAGTCCAATAATAAAAAACAAAAAAAACTATTTAGTGTTAGTATTTAACAAGCTCTTCTTAGACATTTCTTTGTTTCTAGTCTTTACATCTCATGATAAGATGAAAACAAATGCAAGTGTAGTGTAGTTGACAGCATTTATCAAGATCCATTTTGTTTTGAATCTGTAACAACTTGTATCTTTAAATTTTTCTAATCTATGTACATTTTCTGATTCTGGAGCTGCTTGTGTAACTCAGTGGTTTCAGTCTCCAGCACCAGACCTCCGAATTTTTTTGGATTCGCCTTAAAAAATACCACCACACAACTTAACTAGAAGCCTGGGCACTGTCCTCCTTATCCCTCTTCCTACTTCTCAAAGTTGACCAGCAGATTTTTGTGTCAATTCTACCTTTAAAATGTATTTTAAACTCATCTACTTTTTTCTATATCCCTTCCTACCATTATAGTCTTAGCCATCATCTCTCTTTTTTTCTTTCTTTTTGTTTTTGTTTTGTTTATTTGTTTGTTTGTTTTATGACAGGGAATCTCATCATGTTGCTCAGTCTGCCCTCACACTTGGAGGTCTACCTCAGCCTCCCAATAGCTGGGATTATATGTGCATGTCATTGCAGGCAGGGACAATCATCTTTTATGTAGGCCACCACGCTCATTTTCTTCCTGGTTTCCTCAAGTTTATTTGTATGAGAATACAATCTGGCACATAAAGAGCCTTTGAGGGGCTAGTGTTGTGGCTCAGTGGTAGGGCACTTGCGTAGCATGTTCAAAGCATTAATTTTGATCCTCAGCACCACATAAAAATAAATAAATAAAATAAAGGTATCATGTCCATCTACAACTGAAAAAAAAAGTCTTTTACCCCTTGGATCAGTAATTATACTTATGAAATCTTTTTGTTGTTGTTATTGTTGCTACTGGGAGTTAAACCCAGGGCTTCACACATACTAGGCAAGCACTCTACCACTGAGCTACATCATCAGCCCTGCAAAATTTTCTTAAGGGAATTATTCTAAATACAGTCAAGCTTTATGCATGCAATAGTGAAACGTGGAATATTGCCTGAGAGTTCAGCAATAAAGAAATAACTACATGAATTGTGGTAGATCCCCATGGTGAAAGATTGGGTAGTAACCAGAACTTGCTTATGAAGATTTTGTAAAACCTTCAAGAAATATCTGTTTACAGTGAAATAATCAAGATACCTAAGTTTATAAGCAGTGTGGCCAAAAAAAAGACCAGGAGAAAATACCAAGATATTAATAGTACTTGTTGGGGTGGTGGAACTTTTGGCAATTGTATTCACTTCCAAATTCAATATCATGGCCATGCTTTACTCTACAAAGGAAATACAATTTTTAACAAAGGACAATCTGAGAAATTCTTTATTTTTATTTTATTTTTTTTAGTGTTCAAATTCATTTTTAATGAGCCACATTTTTCTCAACAAGTTGTATTTACTCAGAAACAAAGAAAATGTTAGTTTGGAGAGTAGGAACTCTGGTAGATGATACTGTATCTACTATCTAATTTATGTTTCACACTGGCATTCCTAAGTAAAATGCCCAACAATACAAAAATCCACATGAACTAACTCATACAAGAAGATATTTGAATCATTTCTATAGGTCTTAAAATACATTTCTTATTGAAACCATGATTACATCTATTTTTTTTTAAACACTTTTTTTTGATGTTGATAGACCTTTATTTTATTCATTTGTTTATATGTGGTGCTGAGAATCGAACCCAGTGCTTCACGTATGCTAGGCAAGTGCTCTACCACTGAGCCACAACCCCAGCCCCTACATTTATTTAAACACTAAAAAGAACCCTTTATATTCTATTACCATTTAAAGTTGAGTATTTTCTCCAATTGTTTCATAAAACTTGGAACATCTACAAAATAATTTCCCTTAAAGTTGTTTCTAAAGGAAACTATTTTTCCAGATTAAATGAAATAATAGGCATTTTAGAATAAACCCTCCGATACCTGATGAGGTGACCCTTGCTGATGAGGCTTCCCCTCATGTGGTACATTCATAGATCTTCATTCCTACATTATAATAATAATAATTATTTTTATTATTATTTTTAAGCTGGCAATTTCTAGATGAAGAAACTGCAATGGTCCTCCTGATACCCAATGTGTTTGCTATTTTGATAGTTCTGTCATTCGTTGGTTCTATTATTTTCCTCATTAAAACCCTAACAATAAACAGTGAATGTCAGCAGAGTCCATTGCACATCTACCTCCTTCATGGAACTTCCTCCATGAACTTCACCATAGACTAAGACAACCCGCAAGCACTCACCACACTCATGGTCTCACTGAGAAATTATATTCGTGTGTGTGTGTGTGTGTGTGTGTGTGTGTATTTTTAAGTTGTTAGTGGACCATTATTTTATTTATTTATTTATTTATATGTGGTGTTGAGGATTGAACCCAGTGCCTCACACATGCTAGGCAAGTGCTCTACCACTGAGCCACAACCCCAACCCTGAGACATTCTTTTCTTTTTTTTTTTTGGCACTGGGGATTGAACTCAGGGGCACTCAACCACTGAGCCACATCCCCAGCCCTATTTTGTATTTTATTTAGAGACAGGTCTCACTGAGTTGCTTAGGGCCTCCCAATTCTCCTGCCTCAACCTCCTAAGTGCTGGGTTTACAGGTGTGCGCCACCATGCCCGGCAGCCCCTGAGAAATTCTTAAAGAAGAAAATTTAACACAGGTGTAGTGGCACATGCCTGTAATCCCAGCAGCTCAGAAGACTGAGGCAGGAGAATTGAAAGTTCGAAGCATAGCCTCAGCAACTTAGCAAGGCCCTAAGCAACTCAGTGAGGCCTTGTCTCAAATCTTAAAAAATAAATAAATAAAAAGGACAAGTCAGTGATTCAGTGATTGAGTGTCCTGGATTCAATCCCTAGTACCAAAAAGAAAAAAACAACAACAAAAAAATGCTGGGTGGGGGGAGGAAAAGGAGAAGAAAATAGATCAGATGAGCAGAAGTGAATTTATATTTTAGCTTTGGTTTTGACATTGAATAAACTATTCTTTGAACTTATCTCACCTATAAAAAGGGGTTGCGACATCTGCCTTATAAAGTGTTAGATTAAATGGGAAGACAAAATACCTATAATAGCTTTGTCGTATAATGGGTATTCAAAAATGGTAATAGTTTTATTCTTTAAGAAGGACTCAGTCCAGGGGCAGTGGCACAGGCCTGTAAACCCAGCAACTTGAGATGCTGAGGCAGAAGAATGGCAAGTTCAACGCCATTTCTGGCAACTTAGTGAGACTCTATCTCAATATTTTAAAAATAAACAAAAAGAAGTGGTATAGGGAATATAGCTCAGTGGTAAAGTGCTCCTGGGTTCAATCCCCAGTATCAAAAATTAATTAATTAATTTAAATAAATAAAAGCTTGCTAAATCCTGTGTTCTAGCTTAAATATAGGCAGCAAAGAGAAAAGGTGGGTCCCAGGGACTCAGACTTCTCCAGGCTTCACTCTGATTCTCTCCCCTGCCTCCTGATGTGGTCTTGGACAAATCATTGGTTCTGCATTTATGAAGATGGAATAATTACAATGCGTACCTCCGAAAGATTAAATATTTGCTAGTTATGCCTTCTATAGAGTAAGCACTTAATTAATGTTAGCTGACTTTTTACCTTGCAGCTGATATGACCTCCTCAAAAATGTAAGCCTGTTCTCTGGCCTTATCTCCCCATCTTGCACCCCACCCCCCACCAATGATTCCATTCATGACTGGATCCTTTTTCTTGTCCATATTGTTTTTCAAATTCAGGCTATTTACAGGATTTTTATATTTGCTTTATTTTGACAAATAGCTAATCTGTAACCACACTCAATAATTGTGTAGTTGTCAGGATTATCAGGCTCTAAAAGAAGCCTTATCTTGGTATCTGTAAAGTTTATGAACTACTACAAGTCCCTGTCATATTCAAAACATAGGTATTGCCACCTTTAATAGTTGTCACTGTACTTAAAGAATTTTAAAATGAATTTTTGTAAATTAAATTTTTAAAAAACCTTCTTTATCAAAAGAGCAATACTGAAGTTTTCTTAAAAGACCTAATGAAAGATAGTTTACAAAGAAATCAGGGCCTTTAATTTTCCTTTGTAATCTTCATTGTTCATATATTTTCCCTCAGGAAAGCTTAGCAGTAGGGAATGTTGCACCTTTTTTAGAAAAGAAAACCTTCTGAGGAGACCTATGAAATACCTAATAAGGAGCTGCCCCAGCACTTGATACTACAGTCAGGTGCCTCTACATCCAGCTCTTTTAACTTTTTAACTACTTTTTTTAAATTATAAAGTACTGTATTTTCTGATTTTAAAAATGAATCCACACATTGTGCAATGCTTTAAATCAAATTTTCCTTTTTGCCCACAAGTTATGGGTATCCTCTTACTCGGAACACCTTCCTTATCCCAACAGGTAAAAACATACATAGTTCTGAGTTTTGGATTAACTGGATAATACGACAGTAATTAGATAACAAATTAGTCTTTTTAAAAGCAGCAGGAAGCTATGCCAACTTGATTGTTTGGGCTGCTCCTGCCACAGAAGCATCCTGATTTGCACTTGAACCTCCTACTCCCTAGAACTCTATTCCCTCACGATGGTCTCATGGATCAGTACTTTCCAGTGAGGCTAGTAGAGGCCTTCCTGGCCACTCCCTTCCTCTCTTTTCTGACGATTTCCTTTTCTCTCTCATATATGTATGCACATGTACACACTGGCTTTCCTCTTCTCTACAGTGTTTTTCTCCACAGCCCATCAACCAAGAAATATTATCTTTTACTTGTTGATTATTATCTGTTTCCACCCCATCCTTGAATGAACCTTCCTTGGGGTGGGAATTTTTTTTTTTTTCATTTTTGTTTATAACTGTATTAATACCCAAAACAATACCTGACCCATTGTAGTGTTCAGTAAATATTTTCTGAATGAACAAATAAAGTTTTAATAGTTAAGTAAGAAGGTATATAATAGTCCTATATTTTCTTTCTGTAAAAAATTGTTAAATAATTCATGAAGAAAGACCCCCCCTCTAAAAAATGTATTGCATCCCATCAGCATCTCCCATCTAGGGTAGAACTGTACTTAATCACATATGTGTTGCCTATTATACTGAGATCATAAGTTCCCATGTGCCATGACTACAGAAATATATATATATGATTCTATATAATTTGACATGTATAATAATCTTAAAGAGTTGGTTCAGCTTTCAGATTAAAGCTACCATACTATACTTGTTGGCTTTGAAATCATTCATGATTCCAGATACCTCTTGCTTGGAGAAGAGGATCAACATTCAATTTTAGCTATTGACCTGACACTTAATTTGGGGTCCTTTAATCAGAAGTTAGAATTGGTAATGTGATTTATTTTTTAGAATAGGGTCTGAATATCCTTTCATGAATTGGCTCACTTGTCTCCTTTTTTATAATAGTCATTTAAACAGAAAATTGTGCTTTTCCAGTATTAGGAGTTTGATAATCACCTAAGAATTGTCTAGGAGTACAAATTTTTCTGTCATCTTAGATTTAAACATGGACTGCTGACTTGACAGGCTACCCAGATCACCAGTGCTTGTAGAAATTAAGGAATTCAAAAAAGCACTGGATGTGGAAGGAAATGAGAATAATAAGGACTTTGAAACCCTGGGTTCAATCTCCAGCTCCCCAAAATAAATCTTTTTAGAGGGCCTGTGAAGTTAAAATTTGTCATAATGACCCTACAGTATTACTTGACTTTTTCTGAATTCCAAACAAAACCAGTCATGTTTTTTACTTAATAAATGGATTGCAGAAGAACATAAGTAGATGTCTTGAGCAAAATTCATGTTGGTTTCAGTTTTCTACTGTTTGTGACATGCCTAACAGATGTCTGAGATCAAACTAACGTACTCATGAATTGAAAAAAAGATGACTATACATTTAAAAAAAAAAAAGTTGGTTCAAACTCACTATAGTCATTTAGGATAAAGTAAAAATTTTAAACCAAAAGTCAAGATGAAGAAATTTGAGCCGGGCGTGGTGGTGCACACCTGTAATCCAAGCGACTCGGGAGACTGAGTCAGGAGGATTGCGAGTTCGAAGCCAGCCTCAGCAACTTAGCGAGGCCCTAAGCAACTCAGTGAGACCCTGTCTCTAAATAAAATACAAATAGGGCTGGGGATGTGGCTCAGTGGCCGAGTGTCCCTGAGTTCAATCCCTGGTTCCAAAAAAAAAAAAAAAAACGAAATTTGTAGTTTGTTTTAAATGTTTACCAATGTTTTTTATTGGTCAGTCCTTTTCTTTTTTTCCCCCACTTCAGGTGTTATTCCAACTCTGGGTGGCACAGAGTTCAGAGTTCTTCAGGCGGTTAGCCCTGTTGCTTTCTTCAGCCAATTCACCTCCAGGGCCCTTACTTTCTCCAGCACTCTTGCCTCATCGTATTCTCTCTGATGTGATTCAAGGTCTACCTCATGCTCATTCTGCCTGTTTGGAAGAGCTCAAACGCAGCTATGAGTTCTATCGATACTTTGAAACTCAGCACCAGTCAGTTCCCCAGCGTTTATCCAAAACTCAGCAGAAGTCAAGAGAACTAAATAATGTTCACACAGCAGTGCGCAGCTTGCAGCTCCATCTGAAAGCATTACTGAATGAGTAAGTTTAGAGACCATATAAGGAAATGTCCCTGTGATTAGCAGGCTTCATTCTTGTGCCATTGCAGTTGTTGGCTTGTGTCCTAGTTAGAAAGAAGAAACAAAATTGAGACATGCGGCACGAAGGATGGTTTATAGCTACAAATATAGCAGAGAAACAATGTAAGTAAGTACTAATTTTGAAGAGTCCCTTATAGTTTTTACTTTTCCTGATTTTAACAGAAAACCTAGAAAGATAGGACAAAGCCAATGTTCATTGTCTTTGGAAGCTGAGATGAAGAAAGTTATGAAAAAATGAGCTTCTTTTAACTCTCTTAAAGTAGGGTTTTAAAACCGGAACCTGCAGTCTGAGAGGAGTACCTGCCACCACTGGATCTGTACAAGAGCCATTGTTATACAGTTAGAGGATTATATGTTGCTGTTTTTCTAGATGAATAAATCATTGCAGATTTGTACATTTTTTTTTCTGTAGCCCAGAACTAGCTTTTTGGAGCATGGAAATTTTTCACATTTAAAATCTGAGTCAAAGCATATAATATCTGTGAGGTGAAAGTGATAACTGCCATACTACAGAAACCAGTATGTAATAGCTGAATATAATCATGCTCAGTGCAATCTTTCTCTAATAGTTAAATGTCCATCCTGTAGGGCTCGATCAAATGGGTGGTTGAGTTCTTGTTGTGTTTGTAATCAGGAAGGTCACAGCAATTTACTGAACTCATAAGTTTGTAGTTGATGTCTTTGACCCAGATTACCAGGCAAGAAATGGAAGGAGATGGGCAGCAATTAATTTTGTAAGATAAGAAAATGGGTCAAAAGGACTTGACATATCAATAAAATGAAAAGGTTAGTTTAAGTGGAATGAGGAAAGATAAGATATACAAGGATAGAAATTTAAGGTCAGAAAGACGTTTTGAGAAGATCAGTTTTACCCATCAGTTGGAGACCTGGGATAGTTAGATATAAAGCTCATAGGGAAAGGCACAGGTAATGAAAGAACCATGAGGTGGGCTGTTCTAGGGGTCTATATCTGCTATTCTAACCCACTTCTTAGCAGGGAACATGGGAGATAAGGCTGTCTCCATTTGAGTGGGTACAAAGGTTGAATTAGTACCAGAGAAAAATAAGATTTCCATGAAAAGGTCGTATTACGTAAAGCCAGAGTCTCCAAAGAATTAATTTTTGGCAATAGAATCAGAAATACACTGGGCATATTGAAATGCATTAGAGTTAAGGAAGGTAGGGAAGAAAGAGTGCCACACTGGTTGGACATGAATACAGAAAAGGGACTTTGGGTAGGAAAAGTGGAATATGCATGAGAAGTATGTGACCTGTTTTAAAATGGAATTTCTGTATATGCTATGGAATTTCTGTATATTCTGTATATGTCTTACCTTCTAACTATTTGAACTAAAAAGTATACCAGTCACAAATTATTCTGTGATTTATTCTACGGTGCTGCTTCCAAGTACAGCAGCTTAGCATCTGTACAGAACTCTCTATGGAAAGGGTGGTCATAACCTGACTATGGTCCAAGTTTCTGTCTTTCTTTCTTACTCCTTCTGTCCTGCCAAACTGTGTAAATGCCTTTTTCCATGTTCCATTTACTTTTTGTAAAAGCACAAAATTATCCATCCTTCAATGTTTCCTCAAAGTATCTCTTCCTTAACTGTTCCCCGTCTGTGCCCACAGCTGAATTTGCATAAGACTATCTGTGTCTCTGTTGTGTTATCTTTTGGGGCCTAGATTGAACCCAGCTGTACCAGTGTTGTGACTCTGGGCAAATTTCTTTAACTCTCTGGACCTAATTCCTTATGTGTAAAGTAGAAATAAAGTGTTTTAACTTTTTATATATATTGTACAATTTTTCTGGTTCAATTATTAATTTCTAATAAGTAGGAGATGGGTTGAATTTATCCTTTCAGCTCATAAAATGCCTAGTATGTATGTAAGAAATATTTTTAAGCAATACATGATATTCTTTATGAGCCTTTTTTGGGAGAGCAGGTGCTGGGGAATCAAATCCAGAGCTTCATGCATGTTGGCCAAGTACTCTGTCACTGAGCTATATTAAGTGTACAGTTCAGTGGCATCAAATGCACATTATTTGTGCAACCATCACCACCATTCATCTTCAGACCTTTTTCATCTTATAAGCTGAATTTTTGTAAATAAACTTTGTAAGTTATAAATTTTCCATTTCATATTTTAGAATTCTATTTTTCTCTGTTGCGCAGGGTTATAATTCTTGAAGACGAACTTGAAAAGCTTGTTTGTACTAAAGAAACACAAGAACTACTGTCAGAGGCTTATCAAATCCTAGAACAGAAGTTAAAGTTGATTGAGCCCCATGTTCAAGCAAGCAACAATTGCTGGGAAGAGGCCATTTCTCAGGTGGACAAACTGCTACGGAGAAATACAGATAAAAAAGGTACCTGTGAGAGATTTCCATGGTATATGTTGATTGAACATCCTCATTCCACTCTGGTAAAATTTTATTAGATAGATTTCTTATCTGCATGATGAACTGACCACAAAATTTCTTAGTTTACTAAAAAGAAAAAGTTGAATTTATATGTACAAATTGACACTGAATTCAAATTCAAAGTCTCAGCTCTTTTTTTTTTTTTTTTTTTTTGATACCGAGGATTTGAACCCAGGAATACTTAACCACCCAGCCACATCTCCAGCCCTTTTTATATTTTCTTCAGAGACAGGGTCTTGCTAAGTTACTTAGAGCCTCACTAAGTAGCTGAGGCTGGCTTTGAACTCATAATCCTCAGCCTCCCAAGCCGCTGAGATTGCAGGCATGTGTCACTGCGCTCAGCTTCTTATTTTGAATTTAGAAAAGATTATGATTTTATGATTTGAACATTAAGCAAACATTTAAATAACTAAAATGAAGGGATAAATTTTGTTAGTATTCTCTATTATCAGAACTTCCAGAGACATTTAAGTTAGGGTAATAGAAGTTACCTTTAGGATAAAATGACAAGCTTGATAGTTAGGGGCCAGATACTGAGTTATCTTAAAATACTTACATCACTTATTCAGAAATAATATATAAATTGGGCTGGGGTTATGGGCTCAGTGGTCAAGGGCTCGCCTTGCACGTGTGAGGCACTAGGTTCAATCCTCAGCACCACATAAAAAAAAAAAGTTAAAAAGAATATATAACATATAATTAATGGTGCTGCATATTCATTTTTATGGGTCCATATATATGAAACACCATTATTTAATGATTCTATGTGAGATCACTTTGTGATGCTAGGTGAAAAGGCAGTCTTTTTTTTTTTTTTTTTTGAAGCTAGAGATTGAACCCAGCGGTACTTTACCAATGAACCACATCCCAGCCCTTCTTATTTCTCATTTTGAGACAGTGTCTCACTAAGTTGCTTAGGGCCTTGTTGAGTGGCTAAGGCTAGCCTCCAACTTGTGGTTCTTCTCTAACTTGCCTCAGCCTCTCCAGTCACTGGGATTGCAGGTGTGCTCCACCATGCCTGGCATACAAAGGCAGTCTTGAAGTTGAGGGCTGTGGCTCACGCCTGTGTTCCCAGCTCTTGGGGTTGGGGGCAGGGATGGCTGAGGCAGAAGAATTTTAAGTTCAAGGCCAGTGTGTGCAACTTAGCAGAGACCCTGTCTCAAAATAAAATAAAAAGGGCTGGGAATGCAGTTCAGTGATAGAGTACTTGCCTAGCATCTGTGAGGCCCTGGATTTAATCCCCAGTACTGGGGAGTGACGGGGGAGGGAAGCAATCTTGAGATTTTTCTACTAAACTGCTTTTGACATAGATTCTGTACTTGTTTTATGTCACTATTTTTATTTTGAATGTTTAGCATATTAATTTTTTAGAATTATTCTATAAGCCAATATAGTTTTCCCTTGGATCTTTATTATGAGATTAATCAGACTTACAGGTAGAATTTACATTGTTACCAAAGATAATTTAATTCTTTTTTTTAAAATTTAGTGTTTTAAGTTATACATGACAGTAGAATTTTTTAAAAAATATTTTTAGTTGTAGATGGACACAATATCTTTATTTATTTATTTTTATGTGATGCTGAGGATCAAACCCAGTGCCCTGCACATGCGAGGCAAGTGCTTTACCACTGAGCTACAGCCCCAGCTGATAATTTAATTCTTTGTATTCCTGTCATTGCTTTTTTTACTGCTAAATTTCTAATACTTTACTATCTTTAAAAAGCTGAAGAAATTCTTAGATAGAACAAGAATTCACTTTTTTCAAAGAAAATGTTAACATACTAATTACTTATATATTACTTTATATCTCAATGTAAATGGTGAATAATTTTTTTCTCCAAAGGATAAATTTGTAAAAGAATTTTAATATCTGTAAGTGATTAAATATATTAATTTTTCTATTAATTCTAGAACTTTTGAGTACATATTCTATAAGGAGAAATATTCAGAAGTATTTAGGGTATTAAAGCATCCTTGGACTGGGGATATAGCTCACTTGGTAGAGTGCTTGCCTTACAAGCACAAAGCCCTGGGTTTAATCCCCAGCACCGCAAACAAACAAACAAAAAAGAGCATCCTTGACTGAGAGGGTAGTGGAACTCAATGGTAGAGCATGTGCTTAGCATGCAGGCGGCCCTGGTTTCAGTTCCCAGCACCAAAAAAACAAGTATATCCCACTCAACCCTCCTTCAGCATACTTTGAGCTATTGAATCTTACTCTGTAGTGTAGCCATTATTGTTAATTATTACTGGAAAACTGTTTCGAAATAACTGAGCAGGTAATTAAAATAAACCATTTCTTAATTATGCTCTGAATACATGACTTTGACTTGTAGGTAATGATATGAATAAGAAAACAAATAGTTCACAAACTTTCTTCCCTAAAACATCTATAGTGCCCGTGGCTATACAAATTTAAATAAAATGTTTGAATATTTTAAGAAACAAGTGATTTAGTCAGTCATGTGTGTGTGTGTATGTGTGTGTGTGTGTGTGTGTGTGTGTTATTTAAAAGTCACTTCAAATTTATAGAAAAGTTGGGAGAGTAGTTCAAAACACCCTTCATCCAGATTCCCTGGTGTTGCCATTCTTCCACATCTGTTTTGTCTTTGTATGGATGTGTATGTTTGGATAATTCTTTTGGTGGTGGTGTTATTCTGAATTGTAGAAGAGTAAGTTGCAAACATGAAGTCCCATTACCCTAAATACTTCTTTTTGCAATTTTGAAAAACATGGACATTCACCTATATAACTCTAGTATGCCATCCAGACCAGGGAATTAACACTGATATAATATTGTCATCTAATCCTCAGAATCACTGATTGTCACTGATTGACCCAATAGTATTTTTTAATATGTCCAGATCTAGATCATGTGCATATTTAGTTGTTGTGTTCTTTATTATCCTTTACATTTCCTTAAAATCTTTCATGATAAATATTTTGTGAGGAAATACTTAGAGGTTGTATAAATTTGCCCTTCTCATTAAAATTTTACTATTAATATATATACCCCATATGACTCAGTGATATTGTTCTGATTTATTTAACTAGAGCCTATCAAAACTTCATGTTCAGCCAGGTGCAGTGGTGTGTATTTGTAATCCTTGCCACTCAGGAGGCCGAGACAGAAGAATCGCTTGAGATAAGAAGTTAAAGACCAGCTTTGATAGCACAGTGAGACCCTATTTCAAAAGAACAAAAACTAGTAAGCCCCCTGTTCACAGGCTGAGGGTGTAACTCAGTGGTAGAGTGCTTGCCGAGTGCATGCAAGGCTCTGGGTTCCATCCCTAGCACTGCAAAATAAATATATAAAACAAAAAATTAGTTTCCACTTAAAAAACCACATACATATTTACAGTGGCTTTGTTCATAATTACTAAATCCTGCAGGGCATCTGTCCTTCAGTTGGTGAATAAATTGTTATATCCATCCATCCAATAGAATGCTACTCAGGGTTTAAAGGAGTGACGCATGTAATAGTGTGAATGAATCTCTAATGCATTATGCTAAGTGAAAGAAGCCAGACTGAAACCACTATATACTCTATTATTTCATTTATATGGAATTATTAAAATTGCAGAGGAACAGAAAGCAGATCAGTGGTTGCTGGGATTTAGAGATGGAAGAAGGAATAAGTTATAAAGAGCTAACATAAGTTTATATTTGGGTGATAGACTATTCTGTATTTTGGTTGTGGTAGTTCCATGACTGTGTAATTTGTCTAAACTCAGAGAGTTATATGCCAAAAAGTGAATTTTTTAAAGAGAATAAAATAAATTTGCTTAAATTATTTTTATCCACTTATTTTAGTTATTGCTTGAATTCAGAGTTACTGTGTTACTGTGTTCTAGTTCCATTTTTCTTTTTACATTTATTAGTTGGCACTCTACTATAAGGTAATATATCCCCTTTCCTAACACATTTACTTATTTTTATCAGTAAAGACTTATTTTGTCCAGTGAATCATAACTCAGTACTATTACCATTTTGTCACTCAATTTATCCAAGATTTGGCCAGAGGGAGCCCATTTGAGCTGATTTGTATCAATGTCATTCTGTGAACACTTCCCTTACTTTTTAAAAAATTTCTTTTAGTTGTAGATGTACACAATACCTTTATTTTATTTATTTATTTATTTATTTATTTATTTATTTATTTATTTATTTATTTTTATGTGGTGCCAAGTATCAAACCCAGTGCCTCACACATGCTAGGCAAGCTCTCTACCACTGAGCTACAACCCCAGCCCCCACTTCCCTTCCTTTCTTGTACTTTCCTTGTGCTAACCTTGACATCAGCCTTGTCTCTAAGAAACCCTAGTCCTTTTAATAGAGAATGGCATTTAGAAACCATGATCTGCAGGCTAAGTATACTCCTTGCCCCTGGGATGTTATTGTTTTTATACCCTGTCAGTGTATGGATGGAGCTACAAAATTTGCATGTGTATATATGGACGCATACACACATCTATATTTCTATATCTGTCCGTGAATGTTATAAACTATTAGTCACACTAATGCCTCTAATTCAATTTCAACACCACATGATTTTTTTCTGTCCTCCGCCTTTCCATATTTGTACCTGCCTTCTCTGATTGTGAAAAACTTGGCTCCCATCTTCTTCAAAATATTTACTTAACTCAATCCCTTTGTATAAAACTAATCACTTGACACTGTGGACTGTCTCATAAGCCACATGGCCACTAACTCAACCTTCTGAAAGTTCTTCCCATCGTGGATCTAGTTTGCTTTGAAAGTACCAACCCATGCCAGCTAAGAGTCTCTTCCCACTCTGGTCCCAGCATCTTGCCATCCTTTGCTGGCTCTTTACCCTGAGCATCCAGATAATTCATACAGGCTATCTTTTCCCAGCTAAGAGTTAGTTCCCCTTTGGTACCTGTATCACACTGATTCCCACCAGTTGATACTTTAGTTGACCATATCATTCTTAAAATTTTCTTTGAGTATTAATTGCATGAAAAAGTAGGGTGTTTATATCTCAAAATTATAAAAGCACCAAAGAATAGAAATGTAGTAAGGAAGCTTCTGTAAAATCACCCCAGCCATTTGATTGCCTTCCCTACAGGTAACTACTTCTTCCAGTTTCTCCTGCATCCTTCTAAAGATTTTATACACATTAATATAAACAAATATTAGTATTTTTTAAAAAATTTTTAATTATAGATGGATACCTTTTTTTAAATTTATTTATGTGGTGCTGAGGATTGAACCCAGTGCCCCATGCATTGGAGGCATGCGCTCTACCACTGAGCTACAAGCCCAGCCCAAATATTAGTATTTTTAAATTTATTATAGAATAGTACACAAACTGTTAAATATCTTGTTCTTTCAAATCACCAACGTTCAGCTGCATTGGGTACCTTTCGTTAAATCACGTCTCTTAATGAATGTTTATGGTATTTTTAGCCTTTACCTGTGTTTAGGAGCCATTTGTAATTCCTGTCCTGACAACTATCTATTTCATATACTTTGTTCACTATTTTGGTTGTCCCCTTTGTTATTGATTTGTGGAAGCTCTTTTATTTGTTAGTGAAATGACCCTCTGTGAAATGAAATGCAGAGTTTTTCTTGGTTTATCATGTAACTTTTGGTCTTTGTTTATGGTAGTTTTTTCCTTGTAAAGATATTTTTATTTTTTTTTCTTTGTGTTTCTTCTGTGTTTTTATATCATACTTTTAAACATTCTTTCAGATTTATTTTACAAATTCTCTCCTGATTTCTTCTCATACTCAATGTGGTTTCATATTTTTACATTGGCATTACTCAAGAATTACTCAACCCCATAGAGGGTTGGGTGTGGCTCAGTGGTAGAGTACTTCCTTACTCTGTGCAATGACCTGGGTTCAATTCCCAGCATCAACAGAAAGCATTACCACAGGAAAGAACCTGCAGAAAATAATAGTTTCCCATTTTTAAAAAGATCACATTATCCAAAAATTCTTAACATTCATTACCTCTAGGGCCTTCTACTCAGTGCCCCCAGACTACCATTTAAGCGTCACTGAGGAGATTATTACAGTGTACCCCTGATTTTTTTTAACAAGATCTGGTCATGGGTATGCACACTAAAACTTGAGAAACTGCTCCAGGACAGGGATCTGCCATTTTTTTCTGTAAAAGACCAGACATCAAATGTTCCATAGGCCATCTGGCGTCTGTTGCGACTCTTCAGCTCCTCTAGTGGTGTGAAAGCACCAGGCTGTACTTAAACAAAGGGCAAGGCTACATCTTAATGTAAGGCCGTTTACATCATCCGTGCTGTCATGGAGTAGAACTGAGGAGTGAGGTGACCAGGGAGCTTCTTTCACCTTATACCCTTCTGTACTGTGTGAGGTTTTTACCATGAACATGTGGGTTAAAAATCTAGGGTTCAAAGAAAAAATTTAACGTTTAATTTTACATAATGGTTGTAAACACCAGAGAAATCCATACAAAGACCTCTTGTTTTAGTTGGGCTTTTGATGGTGGTTAATTTTATTTTTCCACCTCAAACCTTTCATAGGAAAATAATGAGTACAATATAAGGAAATGAAAACAGATGAATAGGTTTGTATAAGACCAAAGAAAAAAGATGATGTAAACTATTTGCTGAAGCTGAAACTTGAGAGATACCCACTTGTTTCCCCCAGATGTCATACTGATATGCTAAAGTAAAAGTTCCTTCAAATAAATTCAATAGAGCATACTATACCTCATATTCACCCAGGGCTATAAATTCATTTTTGAGCTCATGATTGGTACTTGGTAGATCTTTATTAAATGGATTACATGCTAGAGCGGGCTCTCCATAGAGTATTAAATATTCTTTGAGTGGGTTGAACAGCATTTGCAGCTTAAAATTGGCCATGGCGGGTGAATTTATACCATGGAGATTGGAAATCAGCAAGTGCTACAAATTGGATGTCTGTTTTGTTAGCTGGATTACCAGCACACTGTTGAATGGTCCTGTTTATTGTTATTGATAGTAGTATCTTGGGAGCTGGAATGTGGCTCTGGGGTAGAGCACTTGCCTGTCATGGATTTCCTTCCCAGCATTAGGGGGAAAGGAAAAATAGTACCTTGGATTTTTTTTTTTATTGTTTTCATTCAAAGAGCTTAATATACAATGAAGGCATTGATGCAATCAAATTTAGGTGGTACTAAATACACAACAGTGGAACTTTTTTGAGCACCTAGTCTGTGGTAGGCACTGTGCTAAACACTTCATGTATTCTTATTTTATAAGATAAGAACTTTTCTTTTCGCCACTATTCTACGGACAACTGTGACTTAAGCTAGAAAACTGCAGAGCTGAGATTAACCCAGGTGTGTCTAACTCTAGAGCTCTTGGCTACTGTCCTGTCCTGAACTCTAGAGCTCTTGGCTACTGTCCTATCCTGTCCTGGCCCATCCTGTCTGTCATTAGTACTACCCCTGCTGTGATTTATCATGGTATTAGTCATCAGCCACCTTACTGGTAGAAAATGCTCCAGGCATCTTTTTACATTTTCCCAATACTTTTTTTTTTCCTTTCTTTAAAATCATGTAACTATCATTGCTCTTGAAAGGCAAAAATCTAGATGTTTAAACCATGTTTCCTTTTAAATAGAGATAATCATGAAAGGTAGCAGCTAAGACTAACTAATCCCGTGATTAAATACCAAACATGAATTTTAAGTAATTAATTAAAGTTACACTCAATTTTCAAGATATTTACTTGTAAAATTCATTTCCGGGTTTGTTTGTTTTTTTTTCTTTTTTTTTTTTTTTTTTTAGTATTGGGTTTTTGGTTCTTTTCCTTTTCTGGTACTGGGGATTGATCTTGGGTGTGCTTTACCACTGAGTTACATTCCCAATCCTTTTTACTTTTTATTTTGAGATAGGATCTTGCTATGTTGTCCAAGTTAGCCTCTAACTTGTGATCTGCCTCAAGCTCCAGAGTAGCTGGTATTACAGTCATGCGCCACTGTGCCCAGCTTCATCCCCAGTTCTAACTTGTAGGAATTGAAATAGCTTAAGTTTAAGATTAAAATTAGGAAAAGTGGTGATCTGTCTTTAAGACCATTCCTATTATCTAAACAGATTCTTCTGTTCAACAAGTATTAATATTGTGTGCCAGATACTGTTGTGAGGTGAAGAAGAACTTAATTTAACTTAACTGTAAATCTGCTAATGTTGTTAACTTCAGTATCTTTAAATTTTTTTGAGATAAAAGTTAGAACAAGTTGGACTATGAAATTGACAGAGTTTTAGTACCAAGGATATTTGTGCTCTATGTCCACTCATTTTTGTATGGCCTGTTTCTCATCTTTATTCTGCCCTCCATCCTTTAAAGGCAAGCCTGAAGTACCATGTGAAAACCCGCATTGCACAGTAGCACCTTTGATGCAGCCTACTCTACACATTGCAGACAAAGATCCAATCCCCGAGGAGCAGGTAAGGGTGAAAAGGACATTTTTTTTGCTCTGAAGAGTTTCACATACAAAATTTACCTACCTTTCTTTTAAGTTACATGAGTAATTCTCAAATAGCTGGTTGAGTTTCGATTTCTAATGAATTTCAAAATCACAATGTAAATTATTGAATCTGTATTAAGGCATTAGTTCTTGGTCCCCTGAATTTGTATTTCTTGAAACCACCAGATTTTCTTGTTATTTATATCCAAATGTCCACTTCTTAGAGGCTTTTAAAAGCACTTGAACACAGTAAAGATTAGTGTGTAAGGACTGGCAAAGGGACTTCTGGAATCCTGGAAATGTTTTTATCTTGATCTGTGTGGTGGTTACTGGTATGTATACACATGTAAAAATCTGTACCTTAAGATTTGTGCACTTGACTTCATGGATGTTATAGCTAATATTTTTAATGGTTGCATTAGTTAATGACAAAGATTTCTTTTGTTCATTCTAAGAAAAAAGTCATATTCCGTATTCTTAATTGCAAATGAAAAACAACCTTAGCTAGTTTAATAGACAGATAATTTATTCAAAACCGTTAACTAGCTTACAGAACATTTCAGAGGACTAAATAAACAGGCTTGAACCAGGCTGGGGTTAACAGCCAAAGTCACTCAAAAGAACTGTTCCATGGAAGACTTCATTACTGAGTCCAGGGGCACTGACATTGCCTCTTGCTCTTTCAATGCCAAATAGTAAAAACTACCCTCAGAACCACTCCCTCTGGAAACATGATCTGCTGCCATCCTTTGCCAGAATGGCTCTCCAGGTATCTGCTTTTATCACAAACTTCTAATTCAGGTACATCTCTTTAGAGGGTCCCATGTCATTTGCCTAAACCTTAACTGCAAGGAAAGCTGGGCAAGTAAATATTCTACCCTCTGTCTTAGAGTTATGGAGACCCAAAGGTGAGGTGATCCCTAACCCTAGGAAGAGTATTCAGACTTCCTGAGAAGTCAGAAAGAACTGCAGCTACTTCCCATAAGAACAACATTGCCTAGCCATAGCCCCAAATTGTCAGTCCTTCTAGTTTTGATTGGTTTCTGCATAGCAAATAACCATAATCTTAACCATATCTATAGAATGGTTATAGAGTGGAAAAATAACCATGAAAATTAATAAACCCTTTTTAAAAATCAATTGTTAAGCTTTTTGAAGATTTCAATTAATCTATAGATGTATGTTTTTTAAATTTTTCTTCTTTTTTTTTTTTTTGGCCCAACTGTGCTTTAATGACCTGCACCAGAAGCAAGTCCTCACAGCGAGTCCCTGTTTTTTAACCTCAGAGATATGTAGCTACAAATAAATGAATGCTGCTAGAAAATTGGAGTATAGTGCTTTCTTTTATTCATTTTCAGGAATTAGAAGCTTATGTAGACGATGTAGATATGGACAGTGATTTCAGAAAGGATGATTTTTATTACTTGTCACAAGAAGACAAAGAGAGACAGAAGCGTGAGCAGGAAGAATCCAAGAGGGTACTGCAAGAATTAAAATCTGTGCTGGGATTTAAAGCTTCAGAGGCAGAAAGGCAGAAATGGAAGCAACTTCTATTTAGCGATCATGGTAAGCACTGACTTCAGAGTAAAAGCTTATTTCAGTGAATGGGATTCTTTTTTTCTTATACCATGCATCTTACTGTAACTAATTCTTATGGCTTAAATTCTAGGTAACTACCAATAAATATAGTACTTTTTCTTCTAGAAGCAAATTAGTTTGATCAGTGAAAATAGGTATGTAAACATTAGTAGGAATATAAAATCAGACTTTTTAATCATTTAATTTTTTTACTAAATTTGTTTTGGAATGGACATTACATTGCACAATTTGGAGTATTTTAAATGTTTTCAAATTTAGTGAATTTGAAATTTGAAACTGTTTTCTACATTAAAAATACCTTGTTGAAACACAAAATTAATAACTATGTTTACTGTTGAAAAAGTATCTTAAGGCCTAGGCCATTTAGAGTTACTTTAAGTGAGCTGAGTGCTTTAGCAGATGGGAAGGGAGGAAGTCTTCTGTGTGTACTGTCTCCGTACTCTAATTTGTGTACTAGGATGAATAGGAATAATACCAAAGGTTAATCTTCACACTACTCACCCTTCTTTCCTTCAGTCATGCTGCAGGGGAGGCCAGGGAAGGAGTGAGGGGAAGCTTGATCCTGGGCAACTTAATCATTCTGGCTAACTGCTAGTTGGATTGATTCTTGTGATTTCCAAGAAGCTAGAGTGGGATTTCCCTTCCATTTCAGAGTATCTTTATGGACCCCCAAAAATCAATTGCCTGCCTTTCCCTTTCTTACTAGGAGTATATAGATTACCTGTACTTCTGGAATGTTCCTCAGGGTTCTCTTCTCTTTTGAGCCCTCCCTTTCTCCCCAGTCCAGATCTGCATTTTAGGCTTTTAACTTTTCCTCCCCATCGGCCCCCTTTATAACCAAAGTCCTCACTAGGTTATGCCTATGCATCATAACAGTCTCTTAGCTAGCTGATTTCCATTTTCAGTACCTTTTTTTTCCTAAGCTATCTTACAAGCTCTTTCCAGATATTTCTCAAATAGCACATTGATAATGGCTTTATCTTAAAAGCTATAGTGGTTCCCTCTTTACAGTAAGTGTCAGCCTATTCATTTTAAGAATCTACCATGTCCAATTATATTTCCCACTGTTTCTAGTGAAGATAATTCTTCCTCAATTTATGTTCAGCTAATTAGACTATTATTCCACAAACTCACTATTTTTATTCTTGAAAATTCATACCGATCCCTTTACCAAGAATTCTGTCTCTACCAGGCTGCCCTGTCTACCAGTCTCTCCTCTAAAACCTGAGTGCTCCAGCCCTGCTACCTCTCCTAACTCTGTGGACCCTCACACTAGAGAGGCATTGTAGTGAGATAAAGGAAGACTTGAACAGCAAAGCATAAAGCAGAGAAGGGAAATGATTAAGGACTTCCCAAAAGCAGCAGGAGAGTTTCTGTCATCTGCTGCTTCATATGTTGGTCATACCTAAATCCTCTGATTTAATGGTGTTGTTTTAGGTACTGTTGTTTTCTATGTGTTCAGGTGTTTTGTTTTGTTTTTTGTCTCTGGAACTAAATTACAGTCTCCTTAAATAGGGCCTTTATTATCCCCCACAGTATTCATTTAGCAAATTATTCATTCAACAAGTAGTTACTGAGTACCTATGATATGCCAGGCACTGTTTACTACTGTACTCATAGCATAATCAGGAGACAAAAATGCATACCATCATCTCAGCTACCAGGAAGTCTTAGGCAGAAGTTCAATGCCAGCCTGGGCAACTTAGTAAAATTCTGTCTCAAAATAAATTTTAAAAGGCTGGAGATGTAGCTCAGTGGTAATGCACTTGCCTGGTATATATGAAGCCCTGGGTTCAATCTTTAGCACTAACAACAACAACAACAAAAAAAAAAAGCCTTTATTCTAACACACTTGTCAACTGATCCTCCCCTTATGCAGCTTATATCCCCCATTCAACTAGCAATAATCATGAATATCAATTTCTAACATGTTACATTTGTTAAGAACTAGTATACTTATAAACTAAAAATGTGCATAAATACTGAAGCTAGCATTGTATATAAGCTTGTATCTTTCTTATTTAGTATTTTCTTCACATAGTTTAAAATTACCTATTGAAATTATGGGCAAATGAGAGAAATGGGTCTCATTTTCAGGTATGTGTTTTTGATGCAGTTTGCATTTGAAAAGGCAATAATACTGTGTCATTTTTTAAAATAAAAGCTGCTGATACCATAAAATGCTTTTCCCATGAAAAATTTCAGTACATCTTCCAGAGTTGTTTTCATCTCTGCCTACAGGGGTAAAGTCCGAATGGAATTAGAGAGGGAAATTCTACACTGGAACCTGCTGTGGCCATTTTTTTCTGTTGTTGCTGCTTCTCTAGTGGAGTTACTGCAGCATAGGGATGTTTCTTGGAAATGGACACGTTTTACAAAAATATTTTTTAAACACCCGCCAGATCTTCAAGAAGCACTTTTTTCCTTCCGTCATGCTTCATAATATATTGTATTGTACTAACCCCTCATGCTGGGAGGAGAGACTGCCTAGCAAGCAACCCACTGCCTACTAACATCAAGAGGGGCCTAAATAAAACTTCATTTTCCTTGCAAGGACAACTTCTGCCGTATGGATGTTTATGTATTATACCTTGTTCAGTAGTTGATCTTGAATGCAGATTTTATTTCATTTGTATTTTTCTGTCGCACTTCAAAATGTGTAGAAAGTATGGTTTTTACTTCCATTAGGGTCTTGTTAGGTGGTTGGCAAGTAAGTTGAATTATATGTTATATTTTTTTCCATGCTGTTTTAACTTGTAAATATATATATATATATAGATATAGATATATTTGTGTGTGTTGAAGATGCAATTATTATCTAGGTCACTTTAGGCCTTTTATCGAACACATTTTCAGTGAAAACCATCTGCTTATTCTTCAATAACAGTGGTTCTCAAATTTTAGTGTGCATCAGAATCAAGTGGAGGCCTTGTAAAAAGTAGCTGGTCCCCACTCCCACAGTTTCCAATTTAGTTGACTGGGATTAGGCATAAGAATTTCTACTTCTAACAGATTCCTAGGTGATGACTGATCCTATTGGTTCAGGGACCATGCTTTGAGAACCATTATTTTTTAATATGATAACAGATAACCTTAAACTCTTTATCAAATCTCCATCTCATTCCATTTCTTAGGCATTTTATTTCTTATAAAGTTATCTAGACTTACAAATTTTTATGATTTTACTAGAAGTTTTATTGAATTTTCTTTATTGTTCTTTTTTAGAAAAAAAAAACTACTGGGAATTTAAAGTTTAAATCGTTTGCCGGGTTGGTCCTTAGTTATTATTTTTCTTTTTCTTTTCTTTTCTCTCTCTCTCTCTCTCTTTTTTTTTTTTTTTTCTTTGAAGCTGTGTTGAAATCCTTGTCTCCTGTAGACCCAGTGGAACCCATAAATAATTCAGAACCATCAATGAATTCAGATATGGGAAAAGTCAGTAAAAATGATACTGAAGAGGAAAATAGTAGTAAACTGTCTACAAATGACAATGAAATAAGTAGGACTGAGTATTTATGTGAGAACCTACTAGAGGATAAAAATAAAGACAATTCTGCAAGTAAAGTCTTCCTCCAAGGACATGAAGAAAGAATGTGCTACCAATGTGAGAGTGAGGACGAATCTCCACAGGCTGAGGGAGGCAGCCTGGCCACTGCCCCTCCAACTCCCAGGGACTCGTTACAGCCCTCCATTAAGCAGAGGCTGGCACGGCTCCAGCTGTCACCAGAATTTACCTTCACTGCTGGCCTCGCAGCAGAAGTGGCTGCTAGGTCTCTTTCCTTCACCACCATGCGGGAACAGACTTTTGGCGATGAGGAGGAAGAACAAATAATAGAAGAACGTGAAAATGAGGTAGAGGAAAGTAAGAACCAAGATTCAATGAAGTGATTTTAGATTGTTCCTTTTACAAAAGTGTTTTAGCTTCGAGACTGGAAAGGGAAAATGAGTGTAAGTTTACTATATATAAAGCTAAGATGTGAATTTATAGGAAGAACCCTGGTTTGAACAACTGTCTGAAATTAATAGTTACCTGTAAGTGGCAGATTTTTTAGGCAAATAAGAGAAAGGTAAGGGCTCTTTTGAATAAACTGCTGTTTTATTTGTGGCCCAACTGATAATCTTGGTAATTATTTAAGTACTTTTAATAAGAAATGAATTTATCATTTCTTGCCAGAATTTGCTACCATAAGGTAACTAGGTTAATTCTCCTGCAAGAATATTAACATTTAGTATGACTCCTTTTTACTGTATCCTTGCAGTTAGTAACTGCAGCTATTATGTTAATAACAAGTTGTTTGTATTTTATTTTTGTTTATACCAGTCTTAAAACAAAGATACAGGTTCTGAATAAAAAAAAATTTAATTCATAAAATTGATGTGTGCTGGGATTTGGAACTTAAAAGTAGTTTCAAAAATAGTTGGGTTATGACACAATTCTTAATGTTCATGTATATATTCAGTAGTTAATTTTAAGATGTTCCTAACAGACTTTGAAAGGAAAACATACCGTGTCAAGAAAGACCCTTTCAGTTTTTTGGGTTTTTTTGGGGGGGTTATTACTTCTTCCCTCTGTTCCTGTTGCAACTAGAAGAGATAATGTCAAAAGTGGTATCCCTACAGTCAAAAACCCCACCCCCAACTTAGCAGAATGTTCTTTGTGTCAGTTTGCCTCAAGGTAATTGTGCACCACTACCACAAGTAGGTTGCAGTGCTATTTTCTAGCTCTGTGAGACTCAGGAAACCTGTCAGCTTCCTGGAAAGCACCCTTGTTTCCTTAGAGCTTCATTTATGAACTACCTCTTAGAAGAGACTGCTTTCCAAAGTGGCCAATCTCATCCGTGTTGTGTTGTGATTACATTTTCAAAGACTGATTTTCCAGGAGTATACTGTTTTGGAAACCTTTAGCTCCTGTGCACTGACATAGTTTATGGACATTATTTGAGGAAGGTGTAGGAATAACTCAACTTACGCTGTTATATTACAAGGAAATTGCATGATGAATCTAGATTGTCTTCAGAGTTAAAATGCACATTTAAATTCTCACTTAGCACTTACAGTGAGTAAATTTACTTACACACAGAATTTTTTTAATGACCTTTTTTTTTTATCCTGAAGAAAAACTTGGTTCTACTTTATATGAATAGTAGAGGTCCTTTGTACCATTAGTGATTTTGCCTTTTGCCAAAATTCTGGGACTTAACATAATGAACCTCTTAGGAATTAATACTTTAGGTTGGACCTAGTTTTACTAAATTTGAAGGAAAAAAGGATTTTCTTGTGTTGTAACTGACTTCTGTATTCCTAAGTAATAGTACCTGTGCTTTCTGATTTAAATCACAAACTTCGTGAAAATTGCCAACTGCATTTTTCCTAGGATTTAGAAAAAAGCAATTACAGAAAAACTTGGTAATCTCCATCTTAACCTATAACCTTACATAGGAAAAATTAGAGTTAAATAATTTTAATTCTTTTATTCCATTTTGTTTCCACTATCCTGATTTGGGACAGATGTCTTTGTAACATAGTATCAGTTTTATTCAGTGACACTTTCTTAATTCTGAAAGATTAGATAATTTGAATCAGGAATTTCCAGTCTTCCAGTCTGATCTGTTTTATTCACTAGCCATTATACAGTTTCATGAAAACTCTACTTGTTGAAATCAGAATCTAAATATCTTGGAACATTAAACAAATATTGTTTTTTGTGAATTGTTTTTCAAATTTTCTTTCATATTTTAAAATATTCCCAAGATAAAATATTGTCTTTGAAAATTCCTTGATGAATTTTTTTCTGATAAGGTTCTGAGTTAGTGTTTCTCAGTTGTTTTAGTGGGGTACCTATTTCAGAATAAACTAGAGGTCTTATTTTTTTTAATGAGAATTTTAGACCATACTCTGTAATTCTTAGTTTGGAATAAGACCTAAGTAATATTCATATTCACTAAAATGTAAGACTCTCTGTCTAGCACTGAGGTCTTTCCTTGCATGCCTTGGGAAACATAAGCAAACAGGCCAATGTATTAAAGGGAGGTGTTCTTGTTTGTTACTTTCTCTAAGAATATTCTACTTTCTCTTATCAGGTTGTTGATAGTTTTAGTAGCTGCCATTCTACATGCAGAAGAAGTCCTCTAGGAAAAAAAACATTTTGTGGGGAACACTTATAATTGTACTTTGCAAATCTTATAGTATTGTTTTGACAGTATGATTCTTGTTAGTACTAGTATACTGACAACTCTTAATACAAATATTGCCATGGTTTGTTTTATCAGGACAAGCCTAGTACTTGAAGGAAAGACCCACGTGAGAGAGACTGATTTAGTCCACTCTTAAAGACAGAATTTTTACCCTTTGTCTATATACAGAGAGGAAAGTCATGACAGAAAGTGGTCTGGTACCAGTTATCATGCCTTAAATCCTTTTTCCCGGCTTTCATTAAAGGCCCATCTATCTGGCATGTCTAGGGCCAGACTCTTGTTGGTCTATGAGTTGCAATCCTCGCGTATTTTCACAAGTTCTTTGTGTTTTCTGATTTTATAGGTTAAGTCCTCATTAAAGCTAATGGTACTCACAGCATCTAAATATTTTTCATTGGAAACTGATGCCTTAACTCAAATCAGAATTCTTAAGTTACTGGAGATAAGCAAATTGAGAGAGACACTTAAGGCAAATTACTAAGGAAGTTTAAGAAGATAGGTTCAAGCTTTCCTATAGAAGAATAGGCTGTTTAAATTTCACACCCTTCATTTAAAAATCGAGTGCAGCTGACCTAATAATGTTAGAGTCTTCCCAACAGAACCCAAATTCTCTGAATTTCTAAATGCTGTTTGCACTTTCTTCGCAGAAGAAGATAAAAAAGAAATAGAATGTTTGAGACTGAAAAGCAAGATTGGTTATAAATATATTAGTCAAAAAATTTTAAACTCAGTTTTCTTAATAATGTAATATTCTCACATAAAAATCACAAAACTTTTAAAGCATAAAAATCAACTTCTGGTACATTTCAAAAATTGTAGGTTAATGGGGTATTAATCAGAAGGGACTCTAGATTTCATTTCTCTTTGGTAACTGTTTACTTCCTGTATAAAATGTGAAACATTTTACCAAACTATTAGAAATCCTATGTGATTTGGTTTAATCGCAGTATATTCTTTCTATACAGAATACAAGAACTAAATACCATAAGACCATGGTATAGTGCAGCTAAATCATTGCTTGAGCTTAAGTAGATACCATGCTGTGAATGACAGTCAGACAAGGCATAAAGATTGATTTATTTTTCCAATTCTGTTTATAAGAACATATTTGTGCAGTTCACACTAAGATTAGAAAATGAAGCTGCAAATAATATAGGAGAGAAAATACAGGGGAAAAAAGCCTCAGTACTGCAACAATTCATTCATCTATCATCATTGACAGGTTGTTAACTTAAATCAGTTAATTTTTTAAAAAAAATTTTTTTAGCTGTAGATGAATAGAATATCTGTTTGTTTGTTTGTTTGTTTATTGTGGTGCTAAGGATGGAACCCAGCGCTCAAACATGCGAGGCAAGTGCTCTGCCATTGAGCTACGCTCCTGTCCCATTGAATCAGTAAATTCATTTAATTGTTCTCCATTTTTCTAGAGCATATAGAATGTAGTTTAACCTTTTCTTTGTCATCTTTAAAAATATCAACTCCTATCATGGGTGATTGACAGATTCACCCTCAGGGATGACTGGAATATATGATGTCGGGGGCCCTTTACTGCTTAACTTCACATTGCTGTGCTTTTGAATACTGTCTGTTTTTCACAGTTTCTTTATCTTCCCTTATAATCAGCTGTGACTTTTGCCGCTGTCTTGTGTGCCTGCTTCCTGCAATAGGCCCCTAATTTGCTGCTTCTAATCTGCTGTCGACTGAGAAACCAGATTGCCAACCTTGCTAGAATTGTGTCTAAAATAAGAGTAAGTAGATGCAACAAGGCTAAGGGCTTTTCTGTCAGTAAAGTGCATGGACTTTGTAATACCTGTTTGGTTTCTTAGCGTTTTCAGTTTGCCTCTTACTAAGAACTTGCTAAAAATCCTTGTTTGAATATGTGATTGCCATACATTTGAAGTATCCATTTTAATTGATGTTTCTAGCATTCCCTGTTAATGAATCAATGTAAAGAAAAATTCGAGTATCATATTTGTATAAATCATTGTGTATATGTCAGGAAAATGTTGAATATTTTGTTTTTGTTAATTATTCTTAGTTGAGTACATAGAACTGAAATGTATGGCATTATTAACATGACTTGAACTCTGTTCACCAAGACTTACATTCTAGAACTATTGGTTTGAGACTAAACATGACAAATTTAGTAAGAACTGGCTGACTTGACTATTTGGGGAAAGAGTCATTCTTGATATCCCAGTTTTCTATTATGCTTAAACTTCTTTCAGCATTAAATTTTTTTGGAATAATTTCTGAAGGCAATCTTTATAAAAAATTATTGCTGTCTTCTTAAGTAATATATGAAGTGCACTTTTAGTTTTTTGTATTAAAATGATCATTTTGAACATTAGTTATTATACTCGGGTAGACTAAACACTGAAAACTATTTGTCCCTGTACTAAATGACTTCATTCTGCAGCACTTGTTTCAGTTTTCATGTCTTTTTTTTTTTTTTCAATGGATGTGCTGATTCCTCCATTTATATTACTGCTTGCTTAAGTGTGCTTGTAGCACTGGACTTTATTCACCTTCGTAATGCACCTTCTGATCTGCTTGGGTTTGAGGGACCAGATGACTAAGATAGTTAGAACTGAGTGTTAACTAAAGTAAGGGTAAATAGACATAGAGTGAAGACCTGAAGAAGTTGATTGTGCTTCAGTGCATGGATGTTTGTGACATCCCCATCTGTTTGGTTGTCTGTCTCTCCCCACCTGTTAGGTTGTTGTCTTTAATTCTGTGAAGTTACTCTATTAGACACCTGCCCTCAAAATAGAAGTTGTTATTGTACAAAAGAAGCCATATTTTTTCCATATTTTACTTTCTCTAAAGATAGTTCTATACTCTAATTCTTTGGCTCTGATTAAAACCAGTTCATTTGAGTTAGCATTTTCTATTGTATTTCCTCTTTGAATTAGATGCCACATGCTTTTTTTTTTTCCAAGAGAAATGTATTTTCATTTCCAAAACAATGTAGATTAAGTCCTGAAAAATAAGAAAACATTGATTATTGATATCACAGAGATCTGAGAAGTAACAAG
This sequence comes from Glaucomys volans, assembly GCA_020662805.1. Taxonomy (NCBI): domain Eukaryota; kingdom Metazoa; phylum Chordata; class Mammalia; order Rodentia; family Sciuridae; genus Glaucomys; species Glaucomys volans. Next base: position 104,688 of record JAJEJO010004730.1, read on the forward strand.
GTTTATAAGGTCTAGGCAATTTTACCACAAACTATTTATTCTTTGATATGGTACTTTTTCAAACAGTATCTTTATTTTCATTCAACTAAAGGAAATGTATGTTAAAAGCTTACCAAAAATTGTCAGTGTTCAATCTAATGATATTGACAGATATTAATGACTAAATTCCCACTGTCACTCTGTTCTATTTGGCATGCCTAAGTGATCATTTAGTATGTAAAATAATCAAGCAGGATAACTTTCCTCTCTTGGATGAAAAAAAAAAACATGAAATTTGCATTGTTATAATATTTGCAAGTAAAATTCAAATCTATCTAGAAGTAGATATAGCATCAATTTATTTTTACTAACAAACTGAGTGTGTTTTAGCAACCATATGTTGACTGATGCTTTTCATTGACACAAGGTGATTGGTAAATCAGTCCATTTATTTCATGACCATGCTTCATAGAGTCAGGTTTCAGCTATCCATTGCTAATGGAAGGGAGTAATGATAGAATAGTTATAAAATATAGATGATCCAAACCCATTTCTAGAGTTGAGACTGCCATTGCAAAAGAGATAGTCATGATGCCCAACTGAGATTGGTGCTTACAAGAAGGAAGCTTCTTTTTGAGAATAGATGTGAGAGGAAAGTGATTCTACACAGTGTGATTGCTGTGAACTAAAAAGAAGGCAAATCATTCCAGAACTCACACATGCAAAACTTAAGCAGCAATCAGGAGGAGTGAATTTTATGCAGATCTTAAAACATGTGACAAAGTAAAATGAACATATCTCTAAAATGCAATGTATTTTAATCTACTTCAGCCATTGACAATGAAATATAGTTTTATCCCTATGTACTGAAATTCGTTTAGCAACATTTGTTGCAATAGAATGGTATTTATATTTCTGGCTATACTATCTTTAAAAATGAGTATAGTCAAAGATATGGTTATAGAAATATATATTTCCTCCCCTTATTTGTATCTTAAGAATTTCTTAAAGAGATAATTTTATTATTTGAGGCTTTATATTTTTCAGTTTGATAGCATTTCTTCAATGTCAGCTATCTACAGATTGTCGAACTTTTTTTCTAAAACTGAAGCATGTCTCTTGCAAGTTTATTCTTTCATGATATTCTAAAGAATTACCTATCCTTTTTTTCCTTCCCAATTAAATGCTTAAGGAAATTAGCTCCGTTTCTAAATCATAGTATTTTTTACACCCTTATCATACCAATTTTTACCTTCTGTTCATACTATGATTTCCATAATGCTTACTCAGGTACAGAACTAGCATATGACAATGTATAGAAGGCTCCAGAAATGTCACTCCCATCCCTTAATGGTTGGTGTATGTCCTGGTACAGCCCTGGAGGTACTCATGGGTGAAAAGCCCAGAAGTCGACCTGAGCTGAAAGCACTCCCAAGGAGTTTGGTTTTGTTTGGGTTTGTTCTAGGTATGGTCCCAGGGATCCCAGATCAAACCAGGCCCCTGGGCCTATCCTAGAACCAACCTAAGCTCGCGCATCATTCCCGGAACATCAAGAGTGTGAAGACTGAAGATAACCTGAGGCTGACCAGACATCCTGTGTTTACCAAGATTCACATCTTTTTATATGTATGCTGTCTTTTAGCAAGGATTGGTTGGTTATCCTTCTAAAATTAGAGGGACAACATTTGGTAACCCTACATAGTCTTCCCAGACTTTGACATTGTAGTAATTTCTTGTAATAGAAATTCTCAATGATTACTATTAATTACCAGTGAGGAGAGTTGTTCTTGTGATTTTCATTATCAGATAATAAATAGATGAAAATGTCTATTTTCAGCCGAAGCAACTTAGCCACAAAAAAAAAAATCAATTCATCAATCTCTGTCCCAAAATAGCCCTCCTCCAAAATTAATGGGTTTTGTTCTCTTAAATACTTTCTACTTAACAATATTGTATCAGTTTCATTTAACTGAATAATAATTGTTCACAGTTTCAGAAGGGCATTTAGTCTTTGCCTTCTGGTTTCAATACTAAGTGATTTTTAAATCTTGTTTTGGGGGACTATTGCCTTTTTCTTTTCATCTAAAATTGAATCTGTGACATTTCAGAGCTCACTTTGAAAGTTTCTGCTATTGATAATAAAAACAAGCCAGGGTAGTATAAAAATGGGTTAAGGTCTCACATTTTACATCAGTAGTTTACAGAAGATTTTTAGTAAGATTATTTTAATTCCTTGCTGCTCTGAATTTTTAAAATACTCTGACCTAATAAATTCATTTCGTGGCCTCATATCATAATTGTGACATTGCTATAGTTATATAACGTGTTTTTTGTTGTGGTTCTTGTTGTTGTTGGTTGTTTAATTCAGTAGATGAGATCTCTGAAAACGCATATGCAAGCCCCTTACACCCAAAAGTCATGGTGCACAATGAAAACATACTTCCGCTAATGCTGACTTTTGCAATAGCTCTAGACCATGTATAAATAACTGCAAACTAGTCAGAAGCTCCACATGTAAAAGAGACTTTAAACTGTGCTGTTCCTCCAAGCTTTACAACAACAGCTGAATTTGGTCAGTAAGCTATCTTTCAAAATAGGACTGGGAGCCTATGGAGGCACATCTGAATAAGTCAACTGTGGAATTAGTTTTATGCCATATTCATCCGTAGATGCTATTATTTTTCCCTTTAAGTCTGATGTTTACACTTCTCTCTCAATGTTTTCTTTTCTGCAACATGATTTTCTGTATTGCTGTGGTCATCTGGCAGCACTGTTAACTGTGTTTGTTGCCCATAGCCTGAAATGAATGTGAACCCATCTTAGGTTTATATATGGTACATATTGTCGATATATTTTGGGGGCCCTCACACTCTCTTCTAACATGGCTAATTAGGAACACTGAAAATAGGAATGTATGAGCTGTTTAAAGAGTTAAGGCTTACTTATATAGTAAGATTTTTTTTTACTTTTAAGAGCAATAAATATTTATTACAGAAAGCAGGAAAACTGAGAAATCAAAAAAGTAAAGAAAAAAATCAACTGTAATTGTACCACTTAAAGTCAAGAACTGCTTAACTTTGGGAATATGGTTTTCCTAAGCTTTTCTTTAAAAAATCTTTTTATAAATAATATAAAATACAACTTTGATTTGAAAACAAAAAATCATCAAGTAAAATATTCAGAACTGTCTCACTAAAGTTAAGACATGGTATAGGTACACTGATACACTTTTGTTTGATTGCTTGCATGATTTTTACATAGGTAGCACTTCAAGCAAAATATAGTCAGCCATCAGAGCTGGAGGTGTAGCTCAGTGGTAGAATGCTTGCTTGGCATACACAAGGCTCTAGGTTCAATTCCCAGGACCACCAAGAAAATTTTAAGTGTACTGTTTAGAAGCTTAAGTGTATTCACATTGTAATGATGTATATCTCCAGACCTGTTTCATCTTGCACATTTGAAACACTTACCCATTAAATAACAACTCCCCTTATCTTTTCCCCACAGCCCCTGGCTGCTGCCATTCTACTTTCCATTATGTCCTCCAAGTTCACCCATGTTGTAGCATGTGACAGGACTGCCTTCTTTTTTAAGTCTGAATAGTTATGTATTAACTACATTTGCTGATCAATTCATGTGTTGCTTCCACCTCTTGGCTATTATGAATAATGCTGCTATGAATGTGGATGTGCAAAATCTTTCTTTTTACACGTGACTTTTCTTTATTAATCACTGTTTGTATTTTATCACATTAATTTTTGGTCCGCTATTTTAAAGGATTTTTCAAGAACCCAACTGTAGGTTTGTATATGTCTGTATTATTGTTGTTCCTTCTAAGCTTAAAAGGTCTCTAAATAAAATCTATACTTCCTTACCTCTTTAGTGTTTGTAACTTTATTATTTATTTATTTATTAAGAATTATTTTTTAGAGAGAGGGACTCACTCTGTTGCCAAGACTGACCTCAAACTTCTGGGCTCATGTGATGCTCCTGTGTCTGTTTTTCTCCATCATGATATCTTTAACATTTAATATATTTTTTTAAAAAAAGGCAATTGTCAGAGAAAATCTTTCATTCATTACCCCAACTTTGGTTTGTTCACTGAAGTGCTTCACTTGATAATTTGTCAGTGTGGAAACAGCAAGTTAAAACTTCCATTTTCACCATTCCTGTTGGACATATTCTAAGCATGTTATATTTATGACTAATACCACCTTTCTGACAAAAAAAGACATACGTCAAGAAGGAAATTCACATCCAGTGGCTCATACTTTGATGGGTGGATGGAATGACTGCGTTACTGGTTTGAACCTTACTGGCTTACCCACACACTTGGAATCATTCCCAGAGCTCCACCATGGCTCTGTAGACTAACTGTTGCTAAGAAAGTGGCTTTCCTTGAACTGAACTTTAAATAAGCCACATCTTTCCAGAAATGACTTGCTGCAAGGAATAAATATCAATAAAGGCAAATTTTGAAACTGGGCCCTTTCTCTAAGATTTTCCAATTAAAAATGTGAGGTGAGGTAGGATGTGAGTAGTTACTCTACCGGATTCTGAAGTCACTGGGTAGGAAGTATCCCCTATGGTAGTCGTTCCTTGTCTTCACGATTTGCTTGTGAAGGTCTTTAGCGGATGTGCCGTAACCATTGAAGATAAAGTTGGCAAATAATAACTTTCCCCGAATGTACATCTGTAAAAAGTTAATAAAACATTTTCAGAATGTAGTCATAAAAAAGTAGTTCTATTTATTGCAAGGAAGATCTTCAGATGTGTCTCTATGAAGAAATGTTCATGAGTATGTAGATAAAAGTCATCACACATTCTCCTGGAACCTGAATATATTTGAACTTAAGACAAAGGTTCAGTAGTTTAGTCACTCAGTCACACAAAGTGGCAGAATGCATGTCCTAATTCATACTAAAGATAGCATCTGTTCCTAACGTTATGATAAAGTGTCTACGTACACATCTCATTGTACAGCTAAATCACTAAGAGACAGTACAGAGCCCTTGAATTTGGAAGTCAGTAGACTTGGAATCGGAACAAAACTACTTCTCTAAAACTCAGGCAAAGTATTTAACCATATTTAGTCATAGTTTCCTCTGTAAGAAAAAAACCACATCGATTAGTATTTATTAATTAGAGCAGACCTCTAAAAACCTATTCCATTTCTAAAATTCTGTTTCTCTATTTCTTCATAGAGATACAACTCTTATGTGTAAAGCCAAGTTTGTCTTGCCATTCTAAGGTGCAAGATAAACACCTTAAGTGGAGGCCCAGGGAACAACTTGAGAATATTCAACTTTTTAGAGGTTGGGAAGAAAAAATAAGAAAAGGTGGCAGGAGAAGGAAAACAATTTTAATAAAAAATAAAGTATCTAGTTCCAGCACAGAGCTTAATACTGTTAAGAATGACGCATACCAGGTATGCTTGAAGTACTGACTGCTTGAAGTACCAGCATAAGTTTTAGGAAAAGAAGTGTATGGATTCAGAAGGAGCCATTGTTCCCTGTGATTCCATGTTGTTCCTTTCCCCTGTAGACTGCATAGTCTCTACATTGTGAGGGAATATCCTCTTACAAATTTTTCTCCATGGGAATGGATTGTTCTGGTTTAGCTTCATTTCTGCAACAATAGGAATCTTTCTGTGGCCATGTACATAGTCAGTACTGGCTGAAATGGAGTTCTGTGTGGTTGTTTGATCTGAAATACTTTATGTATTGGTTTTACCCTTGAGTATCCATACCTGGCAGCTAGCCATGAACCCCTTTATCTCGCTTGAACTTGGAAGATAAGCTAGGATGCCTACATAATGATAGTCAATGACAGGGTTATAAAACAAAATGCATTTGTGAATATTTTCTAAGATCTGAAAAACCTACAGTGAGTATTTCTTTTTCTTTCCTTTTCTTTCTTTCTTCCCCCATCCCCTTCAGTACTGGGGATTGAATCCAGGGATGCTGTGCCGCGGAGCTACATCCCCAGCCCTTTTTACTTTGAGACAGGGTCTTTCTAAGTTGCCCAAGCTGGCCTTGAACTTGTGGCCCTCCTGCCTCAGCCTTCTGAGTAGCTGGGATTGCAGGTGTGCCCCAGCTGTAAGTAACTATTTCTAAACAGTGACATAAGGGTGACTTCTGGCAAGTTTTCCTCCCCACAATGAATATGAAATGCTTAACTTGAAAGTACAATTTTTTAAATTGATAAGTTGAAAAAGTTTCATTTGTGTTCCAGACTTAGATTCACACATCAGAATAAAGCTTTCCATTCTGAGTTTAGTCAAGTTATTGCCTCCTCATGGCACGTAGTGGCAAGGAGGCATTTCATGCAGAAATAACTTCAGAATACAGAAATAATAGCCCCCCAAAAAACCCCTTAAGTTTCTGTAACATAAGGTATGACCAGACCCAGTAACAAACTTCCACATTTTTTCTTAATGACAATGTGTTGAGTTTAAATTTCAGTTGAACTTCAAAACCAAGAATAAGAATTGGGGATGTAGCTCAGTGGTAAAGCATGTGCTTAGCATGCCTGAGGCCCTGGGTTCAATCCCCAGCACCAAAACCAAAACAAAACCCTGGGATGATACAATCCAGGAGTCTCAGCATTCCAATGACCAAGAAACCCCTGATACCATTTTCACTATGAAACTCATGTTTTAATAAATGTTATTTACCACAAAAATTTGTATTCATTTAAAAACTCTGTAACTTGTGTGCATCCTTCTTTTTTTTTTTTAATCAAAAGCCTAATGACCATTCAGAATTTGTACGCTGCATACTGGGCACTAGTGGTTCTTTGTGTCCCTGCTAAGGACAAAGCAGGGAACAATTTCTCATCCTCACTGAATACTAGAAGAGAGAGTCAGACAATAAATATATATATACTGAGAGTGAAGTGATAATAAATGCTACACACAAAAAAAATAAAGCCAGATGGGAAACATGGGGTGGGGTGGAGTAGAGAATTACTTTTTTCTATAAGGCAGTCAGATATGAAAGAAATGAGCCCCACAAACACCTAAGAGCAAAGTACTGCGAAAGTCATTAACAAAGGACCTTGAGGCAAAACCACCATGAGGCAAATGGCTGAAGCCCAGCAAAAAAAGGTTGGCTGAGTGATGGGGGGGGCTTGTAATGAACATGAATCTTACTTAAATGAGATAGAAAGTCATTGGAGGGTCTGAAGCCACAAGGTAACATGATGTGATACAGGTTTTTGAAGTGTTCTTATTCTGTATGGAAGCCTGATGGGGATGGGGGAAAGGCAGACCTGTTGGCTATTGCAGTCGTCTATGCACAGGCTGATGGGAGTGAGGAGGGATCAGATTCTGGATGTATGGTGAAGGTAGAACCAATAGGATTTGCTGATGAATGAGAAAAGGGAAGACCAGAGGATTCTAAGAGTTTGGCCTACACATCTGGAAGCAGGGTTGTCATTTTCTGAGATGGTGCAGCAAGCGAGGCTGGGGTTGGAGTCAGGAACTGGTTCTGCATGGGCCAAGTATAAAATATCTACCCATCCTCAAGTGGGAATGTTGAATAGGCAGTCTGATGTGTGAGTTGAAGTTCAGGAGGAAGATCCACCCAGGTAATGTCAGCATTTGGGGTGGTGTGCACCACCATGCCTGGCTCAGTCCATTTCATGGACAAGAAAAGTCCGGATGAATTAAATAGCTCAAGGGCACCAAGTGGAATGAATGAATGAATGAATAAATAAATAAATAAATAAATAAATAAATAAATAAATAAAATTGAAATAATAGGCCAGGTTCTCCCAAAAAAGCTCTTTGTCTTCAAATTAGTTGTTTGCTCTCTACCTTGTGTCAAATGTCTCTCACCAGGCGTAAGAACACACATTCACACACACACACACACACACACACACGCTGCCGCAGGCACCCCTCCACTTCAAGCAGTATCACATCCCCCTCAGCCTGCATTGCATTTAATCACAGGATCCCTAAAAGGAATTAATCCAATGGGCAATCAATTCCTCTGCATACTGATCACTCAGAGATTCAAGTAGTCACTTTCACTTCTTTGGCCCTTCTCCCCATTCCGCCGTCCTCAACATTTAAATTCCTGTTACTAATCAGGTTGGTGGGAGAGTCTATGCAAAAGCATTGTGTAAACGGAGGAGGTTTTCTTTCTTAGTCGGGGGATCCAGTCTGTCCTGCTTTATCTGTTTGACTGGCCAGAGTTTAAATGTTTAAACATGGCAATGACACCACTGTCCCAGGAATCGCGTGGAATTGAGAGCTTCTCCAAACAACTCAAACCAAGCAAGCAGTCCCTGCTTTGCTCTCTCCCACTAAACACATCAGCCTGTAGTGACCAAATATTGACCTAATGACTAATTTAAAGTAAAAAGATTCTAACTACCTGCTAAAGAACTTATCACTCAACCTCAACGAAATGTCTCTGGATGCTTCCAGAGAGCAGCAATTCCTTCAGTTGATACCCCAAAAGGGGTATGTGTTAGTACAGCCAGTGGAGACTCCAAAACACTCCCTCCCAAGGATCCTGAGGAGTCCCATGCACACAAAGAGGAGACAGTTCCCCACCCCTCCTGGCTAAAAAAAAATATTGAAAATCTTTTTTTTGGGTGGGGGGCACTGGTGTAGGCACTGGGATGTAGGAATGGACACAATGGGCAGAGTCCTTGCCCTGGGTGAGGGGAGATCAGAGAGTACGCCTGTAGATGTACAAGACACCAAGTGTGATGAGTTGTATGACCCAAATAAAGCAGAGCAGGGGACGAGACTGAAGGGGCTGCTGTTTTTTTAGAGCAGAAAGGGAAGGTCGCAGAGCAGGTGACCTTAGTCTAAAGGTCGTGAGAAATCAGAACCAACCATGCACCTGTCCTGGTACAACTGGCAGAGTGCACAGCCCACCTGAATGGTCTGGAGATGAACCATGGAAGCAGAGAGGCTGCAGCTGAGTGGGCAGCAGAAGAGAAGCAGCCAGAGAGCACAATTGCATGGGGTCTTGTGGTCCAAAGAAAAGATGTGGGATTTTATTTCAAGTGTGACCAGTACCCTTTAGAGGATTTTAAGCTTGGGAGTGCTGTAATCTGTTTTGTGTTATATAAAGATAACGCTGCTCTCTATGTAGAACACAGAGAGGTCAAGGGCAGAAGCAGAAAGTTAAGTCGGGAACTGTTGTGAAAGAGGATAATCCCTGAGGGTTGTGAGATGGTGGGAATGGTCAGAGTCTGGATTTGTTAGGAAAGCAGAGCTACAGGGTTGACAGATGGATTTCAGAAAGATCTGGAAAAAGACAAGTCAAGATTTATTTCAGTTTTTGTGATCCTGAGGAAAACTATCACCTCAATGAATAATGGGGGTAGCAGTTTGGGGGTGTGGTGTGGAAATAGAAATAGAGTTTGTCCCACTCATCCTTTGTTGTTGTTGTTTGTTTTGTTTTGTTTTTTTTGTGTGTGTCCAAAGATTGGACCCAGGGCCTGTTGCATCCTAGGCGAGCATCTACCCATGAACTACACCCCCAGTCCCTTTTTAATTTTATTTGAGACAGTCTCCCTGTGTTGCCCAGCCTGGCCTTCAACTCCAACCTCAGCCTCCCGAGTACCGGGTTTTTCCACATAATCATCACCACTGCATAATTGTTGCACTCTGTTTTTCAGTCCAAGAATTGATTTATAACCTTTCATTGTGTAATAGTCCCATGGTATGATCCTGTTCATCACACCCCTTAAAAAAAGGTAAACATTAATTAGTTTTAGAAATTTTCTGGTGGAATTTTTTGGATCTTCTAAATATAGAATCATGTCATTGGCAAATAGGGATAGTCTGGGTTCTTCTTTTCATCTTCATAGAAATAGAAAATCAATCATGAAATTCATTTGGAAAAATAAGAGACCCAGAATAGCCAAAGTAATCCTTTGCAAGAAAAGGGAAGCAGGAGGCATCACAATACCAGACTTAAACTATGCTACAGAGCTATTGTAATAAAAACAGCATGGTATTGGCACCAAAACAGATGCACAGTCCAATGGTACAGAATAGAAGACACAGAGACAAACTTACATAAATACAGTTATCTCATACTAGACAAAGTTGCCAAAAACATTCATTGGAGAAAAGACAGCCTTTTCAACAAATGGTTTTGGGAAAACTGGAAATTCATATGTAACAAAATGAAATTAAATGCCTATCTTTCACCCCACACAAAACTCAACTTAAATCAGATCAAAGACTTAGGCACTAGAACAGAGACCCTGTGTCAAATAGAAGAAAAAGTAGGCCCAAATCTTCATTATGTCAGCTTAGGAACTGACTTCCTTAACAAGACTCCTAACGTGCAAGAAGTAAAATTAAGAATCAATAAATGAGATAATAGAATGAGACAAACATCTATACTGTATGTATATGTATAAATATGCAAGTTATATGATTCTACTTTGTATACAACCAGAAAAATGATGGTTGTACTCCATTTGTGTACAATGACCTAAAATTAAAAAATAAATAAATTAATTTTAAAAAATAAATAAATAAATAAAGCAAATCTAGGAAAAAAAAGAATCAATAAGTGGGATGGATTCAAACTATAAAGCTTCTTCTCAGCAAAGAGTCAATCAATAATGTGAACAGAGAGAGCCTACAGATTGGGAGAAAAATCTTTATCACATGCATGTCAGATAGAGCACTAATCTCCAGGATATATAAAGTACTCAAAAAACTCAACATCAAAAAAACAAATAACCCAATCTATAAATGGGCTAAGGAACTGGGCAGACACTTCACAGAAGAAGATATACAATTGATGAACAAATATATGAAAAATGTTCAGCATCCCTAGCAATTAGAGAAATGTAAATCAAAACTAAGATTTCATCTCACTCCAGTCAAAATGGTAATTATCAAGAATACAAGCAACAATAAAAGTTGGTGAGGATGTGGGGAAAAAGGTACACTCATACCTTGCTGGTGGGACTGCAAATTGGTGCAACCACTATGGAAAGCAGTATGGAGATTCCTCAGAAAACTTGGAATGGAACAACCATTTGACCCAGTTATCCCACTCCTCTGGATATACCCAAAGGATTTAAAACCAGCATACTACAGTGACACAGCCACATCAATGTTTATAGCAGCTCAGTTCATAATAGCTAAATTGTGGAGCCAACCTAGATGCCCTTCAACAGATGAATGGATAAAGAAAATGTGGTATATATACACAATGGAATATTATTCAATCTTAAAGAAGAATGAAATTATGGCATTTGTAGATAAATGAATGGAGCTGGAGAATATCATGCTAAGTAAGATAAGCCAATCCCAAAACATCAAAGGTGGAATATTTTCTCTGATATGCAGATGCTAATTCAATAAGGTGGGGGCAGCTAGGGAAAAATAGAGGTACTTCGCATTAGGCAGAGGGGAGTGAGGGGGGGTATGGGGGTAGGAAGGATACTAGACTGAATCAGACTTGTTACCCTATGAACATATATAATTACTCTATGGGTGTGATTCTACATCTCGTACAACCAGAAGAATGAGAAGTTATACTCCATTTATGTATGATGTGTCAAAATGCATTCTACTGTCATGTATAATTAATTAGAACAAATTTTTTTTTAAAAAAAAGGTAAACAAAGCAGCAACGCATTCATCAGTAGCACATGGATTGCTCAGTAGCATTTGTCTTCGCAAACCCAGTAGTTCCCGCCTAAAATTCTCAGCACATGCGCATGCTCAGTACGTTTCTGAAAGCCTACTTGCTTAGTTTAGAGCCCAGAGACACACCTTGTATCCGTGGCGCTGTGCCGTGCATCACACAATGAAACCAATGATAGCACTGCAGAGTCTTCAGACCCAGAAGATTAATTTATTAAGTCCATACTTCACAATACTGTAGGGAATTTTCTTAAGTGTAATATTTTGCCTATAATGCACAAATCATAGCAACTAATGCTCACTTTTTTTCAGAAGGGAATAATATTTGCTAAACTGTCACAAAGAAATGATGTACCTCGCCTTAGACTCTTCAATTTTAATTTATATTCATGAGTATTATGTGAGGTGTCCAAAGGGCAGAGTCAGGGAAGTGACTTCCAGCCCCAGGACTCTGCCTTCCAGCTTCTTATGGCCCTTTGCTCTGTGTTGCTCCAGGTCTATGTGCCGCTTAGGGAGTAAAATCCCCACCAATTGAGGTTCTCAGAACTCAACTGGAATTCTCCTAGAAAATACTACTGCACTTTTAGTGCAATTTAACAATAAAAAATATTTGTTATTAAAAAACTCAAAACCTAGCAGGCCTTGTGGCGCACGCCTGTAATCCCAGTACTTGGGAGGATGAGGCAGGAGGATCGCGAGTTCAAAGCCAGCCTCAGCAACTTAGCAAGGCCCTAAGCAACTCAGTGAGACCCTGTCTCTAAATAAAATACAAAATAGGGTGGGGATGTGGCTCAGTGGTTGAGTGCCCCTGGGTTCAATCCCCAGTACCAAACAAAAACAAAAACAAAAAAAACCTCAAAACCTTTCTTAAGTGTGATAAAGCATAAATACGAAAATTTAGCACAAATACATTAGGCCAGATAATCAAATAAAGCAAAGGAGAATGAGGAAGCTTTAGGTACTAAAAGAGTTTTGCCATATACTTTCTTGAGTATCCTATTTTAATCTTTATCCTGATTAAAGAGTGTGGCTCAAAGCCTCACATTAACGTCAACTTCACTGACAATGAAGAGTCACAGTGTTTTGAATGATTGTCTGCACTTCATTCTGGGGGAGGTGGAATGGAAGAGAACAAAAATTGACCCAAATCAACCCTCTTCCAGCCTCCTGAAGCAAATGTACTGCTCACTTTCTTCTCTCCCTTTACAATGGAGACCCGGTCATTGCTCCGTCATCTCTCATCCTCTCCTGCATGTGACACACCCCCATCATTTCCACCAATCACACTGAATCATAAACTACAGCTTGGTTTTGCCCTTCTGCCTTGCCTTCTGAAGGAGGAATGGAATCCGTAGACAGAATAATGTAAAATTGTGATCTGGCACTTTGGAAATAATGTGGCATAATGACCATCTCGTCCCTTGCAGAGCCCTTGGTAATGCTCAGGCCATACACAAGCGTGTGCATACGAACACCCAATGAATCGAATAGACAGTTGAGATGAATTTTCAGTTGCATGTTTGTATTGTTTTTAGCAAGTTTCTTGCCTTCTTTAAATTACGTGGAGGTTAGTTTATTATGAATGATCACACCTATCCTCTGTGGTGCTTTGGCCAAAGAAACTGAGCCTGACATGACACAGAACAATGCCTCCCTTACATTTTCCCTTGAAAGATAAAGCAAGCGTGGACCATTCTGCCTGTTCTGGGAAGAGAAGCAGAGCAGCTCCCCAGTCCCTCAGAACGCCATCTGGCTGCAGTCTTTCCTTTTAGGGACCTGGAATTTTCTGGCCCAGGGACAAAACTCATTTTTTTCCAGCAGATCAACACTGTCACCCAGTGGACAGACAGCACAGCAGGCAGAGGCCTAAGCCTTGCTCTTGGCTTCACAGCCAGACACTGACAGCTGGTGTTTAAACAGGAACCTGTTGGTTTCCAGCGGTCGAGGAATAATTATTAATATCCTCTTACGAGGAACTGGGACAACCTTGGTGAAAGGCTTTGATTTGGATGTCACAGACAAGTGCCACTTAAGAAAGAAATACCCTTTCATTCTGCTGATGTTCTGTTCTGTTTCGTTTTTCCTAACCACCAGTAAATTTATAAGAAGCACAGGCTGCAAACCAACCCAGCTGGTCCGCCAAGACTCCTGAGATCCTCTGGGCTTGCAAGAGCAGGGTGATAGTTGGTGACCAGCCAGGTACTATGAGAAGACTCCCCTGCCACACAATAGAACTTATTATTCATTGTTCATAATGACAGTGACGTACATTTTGAAAACTGAAAATAGATTTTTGGGGGGCTTGAAATCTAAGAAAATAATTCACGGGTATGTTCACGTAAGTGAAATCAGTGGTTGAGCCACTTTTGCTTTCTGTCTTCTGTATGTCTTAGAAGATCTACAAGATGAAGCCTCTGCCCCATTTCATTTGTACTAAATCCCTTTCTCTTGTCTAAACAGTTGTTCGGCACTTGGATCAAGCTGGTTTGCTTTTCGTAGTGTGCCAAGAAGCTGTGTGCCTTCTTGCTAAGTGTATATTAAACATAGTTTCTCCTCAGCTGGAGCCCATCCTCAAGCCAAAAACATTCATTTGGTGTCACTTTATACTTCTTATGCGCATCCAAAGAGACTTGACCTTGCAGAGTCTTCATTAAAAGCAGTCTCTGTTTGTAGTGAGAAAATCAGTATTTGAATCCCAATCCTAAGTGTTCCTTGACCTGAATGAGTTACTTGATCTAAGGCTCAATTTCCACCTCTTCTTCTCAAGGATAATATTGGTACTGTACCTATCCCCTGCATGGCTGTGAGGATTTACATAAGAAAATACACATGAATAACTTAACATGGAGCCTGGTCACATGGTAAAAACTCAATAAATATTAAGGTAATCATCATCATAATGCCATTATCATCATGGCAGCAGTCAGGTTTAATATTCCCAAAATACAATTTTCATAAACTTGTCTTTGACTTTGTAATGCACCTATTGACTAGCAGATGAAATCAAGGTTTTTTTTTTTCTTTTTCTTTTCTTTTTTTTTTTGGATACCAGGCATTGAACTCAGGGGCACTCTACCACTGAGCCACATCCCCAACACTATTTTGCATTTTATTTAGAGACAGGGTCTCACTGAGTTACTGAGCACCTTCACTATTGCTGAGACTGGCTTTGAACTTGTGATCCTCCTAGCTCAGTCTCCCGAGCTGCTGGGATTACAGGTGTGCACCACCATGCCTGGCAAAATCGGGATTTTTTTTAGCTGGAAGTGTCTTGAGAGATCACCCAGTCTGTTGCTTCTCCTTAAAATCACTGAGAGCCAGCCAGGCGCGGTGGCACACACCTGTAATCCCAGCAACTCGGGAGGCTGAGGCAGGAAGATCGTGAGTTCAAAGCCAGCCTCAGCAACTTAACAAGGCCCTAAGCCACTCAGTGAGACCCTGTCTCCAAATAAAATACAAAATAGGGCTGGGGATGTGGCTCAGTGGCCGAGTGCCCCTGAGTTCAATCCCTGGTTCCAAAAAAAAATCACTGAGAAAGGCTTTTAAAAACCACTGATAACACAAATAAAAGAATGCTTTTTATATGACTCCTTTTAGATGAAATTGTAGAAAAGGCAAAGCTAATCTAGGGTGACAGAAAGCAGACAATAGTTGCTTAGTGATGAGGACGTAAGAACTGACAGTTAATGGGACACAGGAAACTTACTGTGTTGGTGGTGATGTTTCCTACCTTGATTATGGAGGTGGTGACACAGCATATACATTTGTCAAAACTCATCAGAACAATTCAGTTAAAAAGAGCACATGACATTGTATGTAAAATATAACAAAGAGAATACCAACTAGACATCTCTCCCTCCGAAATTCTGATTTTGTTATTCTGGGGTGAGACCCAGAAACCATTTTTTTTTTTTTCATGTACCCAAGGAATTGACCAAGGTTGAGAGTCACTCGTGTGATCCAGTCTCCTCCTCTTCCAGATGAGTTTGACCCAAATACAATTGGTCACAGTGGAAAAGCCCAGAGTAAAACCTGGATTTCCAGCTTCCTTGCGTTCCCAATCTGACCTTTACTAGTAGTGTTCTCTGTGCCTGGAACCTCTGTTTGTTCTTGCCTGACTGTCAGAATAATCCCACCCACCTTTAGGGGCCAGCTCACACATCACCTTCTCAGGAAGCCTCAGGCCAAACAGCTCTCCCCACTGGACTGGGAGCTCCTTGGCAGGAGGGAGGGATAGCTTGCTGATCGATTGATTGACTGATTGACAGATTGATTGATTTTGTCTTCTCTATCATATACTGTGTCTGGCACAGAAAAGGTATTTGATCAACATTTGTTGAACTGAAAAAAACTGGTGGAAGGTAATTAACATTTATTAAGTGCCTCCGATGTGCCAGGATTTGAAACAAACACTGAAATTTTATAATCATTTTATGAGTTAATCATTTCTTTCTTTCATAAAAGAGAGAAAACAGGTTCAGAGAGGCTTAGGAATTTGCCCAAAGTCTCACAAGCAGGTGGTAGAACCAAGGTTTGGACTCAGCTTTGTTTTCAGTGATCATGCTTTCTCTACCACATTAGGCTGTCTCACATAGGTTAGTTATGCTTTTTTTTTTTTTTTTTTTTTTTTGCAGTGCTGGTAATTGAACTCAGGACCTTGTGCATGCAAAGCATGCACTCTACCCACTGAGCCATATCCCCAGCCCAGTTAGTTACTCTTTTAGATCTTAAATTATGTCCTTTATGTACCCTTATCACCTCAACCGGCTTATAGATAAAAGAATTGACTTAAAACTTATGGGGATCTCCATATCAATCCATGAGGTGAATGATTTGGCCACCGCCATTTTAAGAGTATCCAATTTTAAATTTCATTACAGCAACAGTAAGGATAATCTAACAGTTAAGATCTGTACTGACAACCTGCAGTTAGAAGATCTCTGGAAAAGAGTTATTACAAAAGGTTATCATTCAAGCTCAGCTGTTTCTGCCTTCTCTCTAGCCCTTGGGTGACTCTATGAATGATCTTCAAGTGGTGCATAATACACAACAGTCAAAGGAGTTGACTATCTCAAAGCACATACCAAGAAAACTCCTGGGATGACATTGTGCCTTCGAACCAGAAGTGGACAATTGCTGGCTGTAAATTTAGATGCAGAGATGATGTTGTATTTGAGCAATCGAAAGGAATCCAAGCGATTCTAAAAGAAAAAGTTGTGAAGATATTAAAACCCCAACAATGAATCTCTTGCTCCATTCAGCAGTATTGTGTCCTTGAACCAAAAATTCTAAATGTTATACCCACTACTCCATTAGAAATGCCTTCATAGGCTCACCGAACCCTCCGTATTGCCAAGGCCAGTGGACATTTCCATATTTCCTTTATTACTTGACCTCTTTATGGCATTCAAAATTATTGAACACTACTCCCTTCTCTAGTTCTCTCATAGTTTCTGTGGCCCCAATCTCTTCCATCTTCTTCCCATTTCTCTAGGTCTTCTCTCTTCCTCTTCATCAGACACATTTTTTTTTTTTCTGTCCTTGACCTCTAAATTTCTACTGTACTAAAAGCTCCCATCTCGTCTCCTGCCATTCACTCCCTTTATACACTCTGTGGGTAACACATACTTCTACCATTTATAATGGATATGGAGAATGAGAAATGCCCAGGATAATGAGGCTGAGTAAACATGAAGGCCAGGCATTGACAGCTTTCATCTCCCAAGACAAATATTTTCCATGTGCTGGCAGCAGGCAGAGAGGAGGTGTTTTATCACCCTTAAAAGAAACAGTCGCTAGGAGATGCTTATCTCCTCCAAGGTAAATCCTCTCCAGACAATGCCCACAGACCTTGACCAAAAAAGCTCAAATTCCTGAGTATCCAAGGAAACTGATGTTAGACCACCCTTCACTAGACCACCCATCAAAATAAACTATATAAACCCAGTCCCTTTCTTTGTTCAGTGACTCATTTTTCACCAGGAAAGTGGGTCCATGGGTGCCATTTCAACCCCCTGAATAAACAGCTGAGATGACTCGTGAGGTTTGCCTGGTGTTTTTGTGCTAACAGTTTATGTCTACCAAATGACCAGATTCCTACCAAAAGCTTGTGTTCTCCTCTGAGTGCAAGACTTGTAAGTTGAGGTATGTTTTGACATCTCCTTTTCTTGTGTCCAACTTCACATGTCTAACCTGAGCTCTTCATCTTTTTCTTCAGACATTCTTAAAGGGGATTAAACATGGCTATAAATTACTTGCCACTCCACTCATCAACTTGGGGGTCTATTTATACCACCTTTGAATCTGATCTGGCCTGTGGTAGGTTTTGACCAACTGCATTACTTTTGAAGCCAGACATTAAGAGAAGGACAGATTCCATTTCACGTCTTGGAACATTCCTTCTCGGAACAGACACCATGTTGTGAGGACACCAGGCAGCTATGTGGGAAAGCCCTCACAAAAATGCAGACCCCTGGCTAGCTGCCATAACTGAGCTCCCAAATGGGGGCTGCACCTGCCAATCACTTGAATAGGCTGTTCTTGACTGAGCGGTACTCAAACTGCCCCAGCCAATGCTCTGTGAAGCAGAGTTAAGTCCCGAGCAGTTCATGAGCAAAAGTGTGCTTGTGGTTTTAAGCCTCTAAATTTTGGGGTGGTGTGTTATGCAGTAATGAAGCCAAGCCCTTGCCCCAGGGCTGTGGTGCAGTGGCCTGGGTGAGCTGAGGCAGCCCCTGGAGCCCAACATGCCAGCTTGGGCCTGAGGCATGGTGAGCCAGGGCTGAAGCAAGACAGGGTACTCCTACCTGTCACCCTGTGGCAGCCCCATGTGGCCAGGTGCAGACACCCCACTCCACACAGTGCCACAGCCCATGAACCCCAGAACATCCACAATCCAACCTTGTGCTTCCCAACAAGCCTGATAAAATGGAAGTGGGGCAGAGCTGAGTGGGCTTGCAGGCTAATCAATAGTGCTGGCATTTTTCCAAACCTGATTAGCATGAATTTGGATCAATAGCATTAACCGAAGTATATACAAACCCCTAGACTAGCACACTCAGGCCAAATGCTTATTGGGGTCCCCTCTTGTTCCTGTGAGAGCTCTGCTTCTATTCCTCAATAAATTCTACTCCTTTCACTCTTGCCTTCCATTGTCCTGTGAATTTCATTCTTCAGATTTGTGAGACAAGAACCTGGAAAGAAGTTGGCAGTGAGCTGTTGGCGGTTTTTGCTAAACTGCAGGGCACAGCCCCCACTTAGAGCTCCATCACTGAGCGCTGCAACACATAGCAGCCTCTGGCTGCAACACTCAGGGTTGATTAGCTAATGGGGCAATAGGCTTTCTTTTTTTTTTTTTTTTTTTCAGAGGATTGAACCCAGGGCCTTACATGCAAGGCAGGCACTCTACCAACTGAGCTACATCCCCAGCCCTAACAGGCTTTCTTGACTGCAGAGGCCTGCAACTGGCACAGGGCCCACCTGCCAGCAGAAGCAGAGAATTGTGTTCTATCTCAAACTCCAGTTTCAGAAATACATACTGAGATAATCATTGCCTTCTTCCCTCTGAATTTCCTCTCAAAAAATAGCGCTACTGTTCTTCTAATTGTCCAAATGAGAAGCTTAGAGACCCCTTAAACTCTTCCCTCACTCAACGTATCCAGTCTTACAGATTCTCACTTCTATCTTCCATTCATACCCAGCATCTTTCTCCATTTTCAATTACTGCCTGATCATTTCTCACTGGTTAAATGCAATAACAGTTCTCTCTGTTGTCATGACCTTTTCTGCCTTGTTCTGTCAGTGTCCTTCTAAAATACACAATCTTTTCATGTCTGTTTTCTGCTTAATGTCCTTCAATGAATCCTCCTACTTTTCAAGGAGAGTTCAAATTCTTTATCAAATCTCACAATCTGGCTTTTGTGAACTCTCTAGCTGCTAGTTCTCTAGAATGCACTGCCTCAATACTGATTTATCTCCATCCCCCAGGATGTCCTCTGCCTTCCAACATGCAGTTCTCTGACATGCCATCCAAAATGGCGGCTGCAGGAAATGTTCTCCACTGACTCTTCCTGGTCCTGCGAGATGCTTGCTGCCTCTACGCTCCATTCATACTTCTGACCCATCACTTATTTTGCTGTGTCCAGATTATCTGTTCTCTGGATTGTCTTTTCTTTGAGGACAAGATTAGAATCCAATCAGATTTTCAATCTTCTATCACACTCCCTGCATGTCTGGGGTAAATACTATCTGAGTTAGTGAATATGTAGAAATGTACTATCAGAAATGCTTCTTGGAATGATCATCTCCGAGCAGAGATTACGTGGCGTAATCTTGAGGTTTATTTCTTTGCTGTTGAAAGGGTCCAGTCAGGCATGGCTCCCTTCATCAGCTGCAGTGGGATCCATTCCTGGTGAGCTCAACATGAAGCTACTTCCAGGCCTCCTGCCCCCATGTGGCCAAGCTCACATTCCTGAGTTGCAGGATATGAACCATCTTTCTAGATCCATTCACCTCATTTGGTTCTCCTCTTGGCCTCCTTAGCTGCTGATTTTTCTATTCCTTTCTGCTAAATGGCATAGCATGATGCTTGAAAGCATGGGTCCTGGAGTGCCTGGTCTGAACCTCAGCTCCACCAACTCCCAGCTGAGTAACTTAACTGTCCTCTTCTCAACTACTGATATGTGTTCCATAGACTCACATAGAGTGCCAGTCATTTAGACTTCTTCTGAGGATTAAATGATAATTACTCCACAGTAAGCACCTAATAAATATTTGCTTTCTTGATCTTGTTCTTTTATTTTTTTTTATTTTTATTTTTTGGTGGGGCTGGGGATTGAACCCAGGGCTTTATGCTTGCAAGGCAAGCACTCTCTCTACCAACTGAGTTATATCCCCAGCCCTTGATCTTGTTCTTATTTTGATATTTCTGATCAGTTCAGCCAACATTTACTGAGTGTCTGTTAGGTGCCAGGTAAGGAAGGGGGCATTCATAAATGAGTAAGACTCTTCCTATACCCAGGATCTCATGGTCTGTGGGATTTAATGCACATTGTTGTCCCAGTAGGGAGTTTGACTCCTCCTGACTCTGGCCTCCTAGCCACTCAGTTTGTCTGCCTTTTCAGGTGAAACCTAGCTCAGCTCGCAAGCCCATGGTTTCAGAAACACCTCTAAAGACAAAAGTGTCAGTGACCATGGCCCTTGTACTGAAGGACCATTCACTCATTCATTGGTTCATTTATTCATTAAAAAAACAAGTCTTAAGTGTTTACAATGTGCTGGGCCCAGGGATGGGCATGGGGGCTACAATGGTGAATGGAACACAATCCTGCCATTGAGAGGCTTCTAGTTATGGGCAGAGGTATCAATTTCAAGGTGCCCCCCTGAAGCCACCACACACCCTCCACAGCTCAGCCTACCCTCTTAGCAGCGCTGTCTATACCCTTTTTTAAAAAAATATTTTTTAGTTGTTGATGGACCTTTATTTTATTCATTTCTTTATATGTGGTGCTGAGAATGGAACCCAGGGCCTCACACATGCCAGGCACAACCTCACTGAGCCACAACCCAGCCCTGGTGGATTCCCACGCTGTCTAGCTTCCAAGGAAAGCTAAACCATTCACCACCATGTACTCTTCGAGGCTTTCTAGGTATATCAAATGAAGAGAGAAACCCAGATAGGCACCAAATATCTTGTTACCAGGCAAGAGGAAACATAAAATTCTTATGGGAAGTAAAGCTTTCTAGCTTCCCATTCAGAGAGACAATTTTTACATTGGGCTTTAGATAGGGGACCTCAGGCCTGTAGCAAAACCCGCTCAGGACATATGTTGGGCATCACCCTAAAAAGCAATTCATTAGAAGCGGTTCAAGAACTCTGACACGGCCTGACTTTTGGCTTCCATATGCTTCAACCTGATGAAGAGCAAGATCTGGGCTGTCTAATGCAACCCTGGGGCATTAGGAGAAGCAAACAGGCAGGTGGGGAGGCCACAGAGGGAGTGAGCCTGGAGGACCTTGGCCTTGACCCAAAGGGAAGTCCTCAGAGGATGTTAAAGGGAAGAACAGCACAGCCATATTCAAATGTTAAAAAGAACACCTTGTAATGGGTAGGGGCTGAGACCAGAAGCAGGAAAACCAGTTAGAGAGGATCTGGTGAAAACCATGTAGGAGACGATAAAGACCTAAAGTAAGCAGAAGCAGTGTGATTGAAGAAAAGGGATGGTTTTTTAAAAAAGTCACAGCTATCAAATCAATAAGAATTAGTGAGGATTCACGTGTGGTTGCTGAGGTAGCAGTAGGCGCTTGGAGCACAATCAAAAGAGTTCTGGACCAAGTCTAAGCTTGATTAGTAATGTCTGCCATGGATGTAGAGTGGGAGAATACTAGCCCATGATTGCTGTTTACTATTCCTATTCTCTGGAAGAGGAAGCATAAAAATGTACTGTGTATTTCATAAAGTACACATTGCATGATTCCATGAAGATCTAGAACAGAGAGAACTAATTTATGATGATAGAATGGTGGTCACCTGGTGGTGGGTAGTTGGGTAGATTATTGACTGAGAAGGGGAGGGTAGAACTTTTTGGGGTCAGGAAGTACTCTTTATCTTGATCTGGGTGGTGCATATGTACATAAAGCGTTCATTACACTTTGTATCTGTCTTAGTCCATTTTGTGTTGCTCTAACAAAATGCCTGACACTGGGTGGTATATTAAAAAATGAGGCTTATTTGGCTCATGATTCTGGTGGCTCAAAAGTTCAAATAGCATGGTACTATTATCTGGTAAAGAGCCCCTGGCTGCATCATATCCTAGAGAAGGATAAAGGGAAATGACCACAGACAGAAGGGACCAAGTGTACCAAGTGGCTTCACTTTATAGAAACCAGTTTCCATGAGAACTAATCCAGGTGTATGAGACCCAACCCACTCCTGAGAGAACAGCATTAATCTCTTCCAGAGTTGGTACACCCATGACGTAACCATTTCCCACCAGGCCCTACCCCTTGGAGTTTCTTAATACCATTACATTGAGGACCAGGCTTCTAACTCAGGAACATTTGGGAGACAGACCATGTCCAAACCATAGTGGTACCATTAAGATTTGTAACCTTCCTGATACAAATGTGGAACCTCAGTAAAAAAGCAGGGCAGAAGACCCTCTATGTGGCTGAGAAAGTCTAAAAGATGAAAAATACAAACATTTTTGTCTCACACACACAATTTGTCTTTATACCCATGATACTTACCTGAATGCAAGGCATGCTTCTAGATCGATTCAGTTCCCTGTATATTTTGACCACTTCTTTTATAATTCTGTCTTTTTCCTTAGCTGAGAACACATAGACGATGACGATCTGATCCACAGAGGACAGCTGGTTGCTTATAAGCTGATCGTACTCCAGGTCTGTCACTTCAGGGATGCTGTGAGAGCTACACCGGCACGTGTCCCTTTCCTTCCCACACAGTGTTCTCCTCAGGACCACAGGACAAACCAGCTGGGAAGTGAACCATGCATCCTTGCTTTCAATGAGAAGAGGGAGCCTAGAAATGTAATAGTTAGGAATCGTGTTGAAGAACTGAAAGGACAGAAAGAACATTCTGGAAGTATGAGTGGCTGCTTTGGTAAAGCATCACAACTTCATTCTGGGCAGAATCTTATTTGCCAACTTGTGAAAATACTTGTCAGTATACTAAGGCTTAAATGTAAGTCTTCTCATCTCTGTAGGCAAATATTGCAAATAAGATTGCCAGTAAGAATGACATCAGAGGGGCTGGGGATATAGCTGTTGGTAGAGTGCTTGCTTTGCATGCACAAGGCCCTGAGTTCAATCCCCAGCACCGCACACACAAAAAAAGAATGATATCGGAGTATTGACTGCAGAGTATTAATATGCAAGAAGAATGCATGCAAGCCTGCTCTGTGAATGGTGACTTTTATTCTTTTATATTTGGGAAAATTCAATAATTTGACCCCAAACACACAAGAAGTAAATGGCGGAGCTGGAATCTGAACCTGTATTTTTTTTTCCTTTCATAATATTTCCATCCAAGTGACTCCTGAAGATGAAATACCTGTTGCATACTTCCGAGTTGGTTTATTACATCTACTATAGACGGGATAAGCCATGGAACTCTATATTTAGAATGGAAATCAGAAAGCTATATTTGGGTCCATCATCTGTCACTCTCAACATGACTATACATCCTCTGACTTCTTTGTGTCTCAGTATTTTTTTTGCCAGGGGGCCTTACCAGGGATTGAATCCAGGGATGCTAAATTACTGAGTCACATCCCCAGCCCTTTTTCTATTTTTTTATTTAGAGACAGAGTCTCATTAAGTTGCTTAGAGTCTCCCTAAGTTGCTGAGGCTGGCTTGGAACTCACAATCCTCCTGTCTCAGTCTCTGGAGCCACTAGGATTATAGGCATGCCCCACCACGCTGGGCTGTGCCTTAATATTAACATCTGTTATGTACGGGTATATTCATGTTTCCACAAAACTTCCAGGGAAGTGGCAAAGGTTATAAAAACAATTTTCTGAATTTTGATTACCTGAAAGGATTTTTATTTATGTATTCATTGATTTATTTATTTGGGTACTGGTTATTGGTTGTTAGGGATTGAACTCAGGAACACTTGGCCATGGAGCCACATCCCCAGTCCAATTTTTGTACTTTAATTAGAGACAGAGCCTCACTGAGTTGCTTAGCACCTTGCTTTTGCTGAGGCTGGCTTTGAACTGGAGATCCTCCTGCATCAGCTTCCCTAGTCGCTGGGATTACAGGCGTGAGCCACCACACCCGGCTAGCTGAAAGGATTTTTATGAGCTGTTAAAATTTGTTTAGAAATACAACGTTTTAATTGAGTTATTTAGAACTGACATTCTTGGTAGCTAAGAAGAGGACGTTTTCTTTTGCAGTCCTGGAGATCGAACACAGGGACACTCTACCACTGAGCCACATTCCCAGCCTTTTAAATTTTTTATTTTGAGACAGGTTCTCACTAAGTTGCCTGGGCTGGCCTCGAACTTGTGATTCTCCTGCCTGAGCTTACTGAGTAGCTAGGATTACAGGGGTGTGCCTGTCTCATAAGACTCCATTTTATTATTAAAATAGTCACTATTGGTTTCAATTTCTTTATTCTGACTTTATGTATTGTGGACTCAATGTTTGTGTGTCCCTTTTACATCTCATATGTTGAAACGCCAACCCTCAATGCATTTGGGAGACAGGGCCTTTATGGAGGTAAGTAAGATTAAATAAGGTGATGGAGGGTGGCTGATCTGATGGATTAGTGTCTTACAAGAGGACATCAGAGAGCTCACTTTTACTGGCTCTGCCATGCAAGGACATAGCAAGAAGGTGGCTGTGTGCAAGGCAAGAAGAGAACCTTCCCAGTAACCAAACCCCCTCCACCACCCCAGACTTTGATCATGGACTTGTAGCCTCCAGAAGTGTGAGAAAATAAATTTCTATTGCTTAAGGCATTCAATCTGTGGTATTTTGTTATAGCAATTCAAGCTGACTAATACACTGAGAAACTTGTTATGTTTGTTAAACGTAACAAACATGCTTTCTGAAATGTCTTGATGGGAACACATATCTATGAAATGAAGATTACCATAAGAAAGCCCATGCATGGAACTGGGGATGTAGCTTAGTGGAAGAGCACTTGTCTAATATGCACAAAGTTCTGAGTTCAACCCTCAGGATCTAAAAAGAGAGAAAGAGGGAGAAAGAAAAAGCCCATGCACACCTAGACTGTTATTTTGGCACTTGCCTTAATGCCCAACCAGGCCCATTTTCAATGTCATTTTTGTTTTTTCTCAGTATAATGTTAATTCGTGAATTTAGATATAACTTGGAAACAAATCTGCTTTCATGGAAAAGGAGGCAAATAATTTCAGTAGGATATTATTTTTCTGAAATGTTCAGAATATGATCAGTTCTGTATCAATTACAGTAAAAGTTTATATATGTGCATCACCGTATGCATGAAATGGAACAGTTCACGTATTTGTAAAAATATGAATAATAAAACAAATACCCTCACATATATGACTGTTTTATCAAATCCTAATGCTATAATTCATTATCTATAAAGTATATATTTTTTTCATGTTATAATTTTAGGTAGAATTAAAAGCAGGACTCTTGCCTGATTTCAGTCAATTCAAATTTTGTGTGCATGTCATTCTGATAGATAATCAGTCGTCCCAGTACCATTGCTCAAGTAATCTGTTCTTTCCTTACTGATTTATGATGCTTTCTTTCTTTTTTTTTCTTTTATTTTTTTTGCACTGTAAGATTACATTTATATGCAACATTGTTTTTTTTGTACACAAATGGGGTACAACTTTTCATTTCTATGGTTGTATACAATTTAGATTCACATGATTCATGTATGCATAGGGTAATACTGTGTGTCTCAGTCTACTTTCTTTCCTTCCCCCATCCCCTCCTATCTCATTTTCATCTACACCATCCAAAGTTCCTCCTTTCTTCCCTTGTTCCCCACCACCACCCCTCTCCCCACTCCCATTATGTATCATCATCCACTTATCAGAGAAAATATTCAGCCTTCGGTTTTTTGGCTTACTTCACTTAGCATGATATTCTCCAACTCCACCCATTTACCAGCAAATGCCATAACTTTATTCTTCTTTATGGCTGAGTAATGTTCCATTGTGTATATATACTATGGTTTCTTTATCCATTCATCAATTGAAGGGCGTCTAGGTTGTTCCACAATCTAGGTATTGTGAATTGAGCAGCTATGAACATTGATGTGGCTGCACCACTGTACTTTGCTGATTTTAAGTCCTTTGGGTATAAACTGAGGAGTGGGATAGCTGGGTCAAATGGTGGCTCCATTCCAAGTTTTTTGAGGAATCTCCATATTGCTTTCCAGAGCAGCTGCACCAATTTGCAACTCCACCAGCAATGTACGAGTGTACCTTTTTCCCCACATCCACGGCAACACTTATTATTGCTTGTTTTCCTGTTAATAGCCATTCTAATTGGAGTTAGATGAAATTTTAGGGTGGTTTTAATTTGCATTTCTCTAATTACTAGAGATGATGAGCACTTTTTCATATATTTGTTGATTATCTGTATATCATCTTCTGTGAAGTGTCTGCCCCGTTCCTTAGCCCATTTATTGATTGGGTTCTCTGTATTTTTAGTGTAAAGTTTTTTAAGTTCTTTATAAATTTTGGAGATCTGTGCTCTGTCTGAACTGTGTGTGGAAAAGATTTTTTCCCACTCTGTAGGCTCTCTTTTCACAATATTGTTTCCTTAGCTGAGAAAAAGCTTTTTAGTTTGAATCCATCCCATTTATTGATTCGTGCTTTTATTTCTTGCACTCTGGGGTCATGTTAGGAAAGTCTGGTCCTAAGCCAACATGATGAGGATTCAGGCCTACTCTTTCTTCTATTTGGTGAAGGGTTGCAGGTCTAATTCCTAGATCCTTGATCCATTTTGAGTTGACTTTTGTGAGGCTGAGAGATAGGGATCTAATTTAATTTTGCTGCATATGGATTTCCAGTTTTGCCAGCACCATTTGTTGAAGAGGCTATCTTTTCTCCATTGTACGTTTTTGGCACCTTTGTCTAGCATGAGATAACTGTATTTATGCAGGTTTGTCTCTTTGTCTTCTATTCTGTACCATTGGTCTATCTGTCTATTTGCTATCTTTCTTGTGTATCAAATTCTCCTGTGTGAACAGGTCTGAGTGGGGCTCTGTTCCATTGATCTATTTAAGTTGTCTGGTGCCAATTCTACAATATTTTAGTTACTATGGTTTCATAAAGTTCTTAAAATCTGGTAGGGTGAGTCCTACAAATCTGGTAGAGCTTTGTTTTTCTTCTTCAATGTATTAATGTTATTTCCAAAGTTAGCTGTCTTATTCCCTGAGGAGCACAGCGTTCAAAAGAAAAGAACTTTCTAGCGTGTCTGCTTTGGTATATGATGTGATCCAGAAAGAACAGCAACCTGACCACCTTTGCCAGGGCCTGGGCAGCAACAGAGAGTTCTGAGAGGAGGCAGGAGTTGCATCAAAGAAGTCAGGTGTGTTTTGAAGTAAGGCTCTGATCTCCACCCTGAAAGAGCAGACTGCTGGGAGTCCTAGTCCCAGTGACATTCTCTTGTTATGCAGTGACCACTTACTCTTCCGTCCCACCTTTGCCTCCCCAGGGCTCATCACCAGCCAACAGAGCATAGCAACATCAGTGCCCCTGGAGAGGTATTCTGAGCATCCCTGCACGACATCAGTGACAGCATGTGTGCTGTGAAATCATTGAAATTCAGGTTGCAGGCAACAGTCCTTCATGTAAGTTTCTGATCAGGAAGGCATTTTAAGTTCTTTCCCAGAACAACCCCTCTAACTTCTTTACAATGACAGGTAAAATAGAAAGGAAGCAACTTAAAGGACAAAGTTATGGATAGGAAGCCAACATGTTGGGTTGGGGATGTAGTTCAGTGGTACAGCACTTGCCTAGCATGCACAAGACCCTGGGCTCCATCCCAGCACTACAAAAAATAAAACAGACGCCCAAAACCCAATATTCTATTGGGACTAAAACCACTTGCTTGGCTTCAAGTCTAGAAACAGCAAAATTGAACAAGAATTTGGCTGTTGTGGGAAAACAGAATAAAATAAAGTGAAAACTCTCAGGAAGGGGTTGGGGCTGGGAAATGTTGCCTGGTTCACTTCTTGAAAACATGGCCCGGGACCTTCCACCAATCTGCATGAGGTAGAGCTGCTGCCCACTCCTGCTTGGTCATGGCTCACAGGATGCTTCATGCCTGGGCAGGTGGGAGAACACAGACACAGCCTCCCAACCTGGACTAAGGCAAGCTGCTCGCTGGCCTAGAGACTGGGTTTGCAGTGTCCTGGTATGCATAGGGCAGTCCACGTGAGCCACTGTTACTAGACCCCATCCTGACTGTGAGGCCTGGTGGCAACTGAGAAGCCACTAGATGGGGAGAGACAAGCACACACACACACACACACACACACACACACACACACACACAGAGAGAGAGAAAGAGAGAAAAAGAAACCTTTCACTCAAGAATCCAAAATGGTGCCAGGCACAGTGGCTCATGCCTGTAATCCCAGCACTTAGAAGGCTGAGGCAGGAGGATCAAGAATTCAAAACCAGCCTCAGCAACTTAGTGAGGCCCTAAGCAACTCAGTGAGACCCTGTCTCTAAATAAAATACAAAATAGGGCTGGGGATGTGGCTCAGTGGTGGAGTGACCCTGGGTTCACTCCAAAATGGCAAAACATGTAAAGACAGCTAATTCTAAGTTCACAAAATCAATAGTCAAAAGATATAATATTTGATCTGGGAAAAACAAAAATAATAAAGCAAATCTAAAACATATATTTTTTAAAAGATCTGTTTAGAATCCTCAAGGTAAAAAATGATGGAATAGATAACTTTAGGAAAAAAAAGAATTAAAATGCTTTTTGCTAAGATATGGGGAACTGGACAACACTCAGGTTTATTTCCACTCTCTGCAAATATCTACTACACTGTCTATAAACTGAAACTAAAGGTAAAAACCTGGGGGACCTCTTATACTACATGTCATGTCAATTGGGAGGCCTTTCTTTGGCTGCAAGGTACAGAAAAAGCAACTCAAACTGACTGAGCAAGGATACCGACTGGCTCCAACTGGAAGCTTTAGGCAGGGCTTCAGGGTGGCACCGTCCAGTGGCTCCATGTGAATTCCCCCTTCTCTGTGTGCCAGCTGTGTCTGTATCCAGATACAGATGGCCAAACCATCCCAGGTCTCACATCTGCCCAGTACAGCCATCAAGGAGGAGCAATTCCAATGCTTGGAATGTTCCAGAATCCCTTCCAAAAAACCTGAAGTTCATTTGGTCTGGCGTCACATGCCCACCTCCCCAACTGCCACCAGATAAGTGAAAAATTATAACTGCATTATACCAACCAGGGCTCATCTCTAGAGTGGGATGGGGTCAAAAGCTGCTGAGGAGGGGTTGGATGGATGCTAAATAAATTCAGAATTCTATTGGGAAGAATGAAGATGAGAAGAACCCCTGGTATTCAATTAAATGTTCACCAGTGTCCACCACAAAATGCAATGATTACAAATGCATGCTTTAGGCAAGAATGAGAAGCAAAGCATAAAAACTTAGGGAAAGGGACATATACTAGTTTGCTTGTAAATTGTTACTCATATGGCCCACTGTAGAAGGGAAAACTGACACATGACTTAAGTTTATAGCTTTCAACACTTGATCTAAATACTATTATACTACCAGTATTTCCCCGTGCATTGACCACTGCGTGTGAAAATAGTTGCTGATCTTTGTTAGAAAGAAAAAGAAAGAAAGAAGAAAGAAAGAAAGAAAGAAAGAGAGAAGAAAGAAAGAAAGAAAGAAAGAAAGAAAGAAAGAAAGAAACCATAGATTCTCTTTGTTCACTGTGTTTCTCAGATTTATTCAAAAAACTTGCATTTTGAGGACGGTATTGTCAATTTTAACTTCAAATGTGGGTTGTTGTAGAAGGTTCTGAGAAGAGGTGGAAAGACATGTTACCAGGAGGAGGGTAAAAAGTTACCATAGACAACAGGGTAAAAAGAAATGAGCTCAGTCCTCTAAGAACCGGATTGGTGGGATAGTTAAAATAGAAATAAACTGCTGGGTATGGTGGGATGCGCCTGCAAGTCCAGATACTCGGGAGACTGAGGCAGGAGGATCACAAGTTCAAGGTCAGCCTGGGGAACTTAGTGAAACACTGTCTCAAAATAATAATCAAGGGGCTGGGGATATAGCTCAGTTGGTAGAGTGCTTGTCTTGTAAGCACAAAGCCCTGGGTTCAATCCCCAGCACCGCAAAAAAAAAAAAAAAAAAAA